>JAVXUO010002965.1:110000-528522 GCA_033065855.1 Escallonia rubra | reverse complement strand
AATATTTTGAAGTTACACGCTATCGAGGACCTCACACATGTCCAGGGAGGACGGCCTTGAACCAAGACCAACACCACGGAAACTATAAACTGATTACTGAAGCAGTCCGCAATATAGTTGAAGCTGATCCGATGGTTAGAATTAGCTCTTTAATTGCAGCTGTGAAGGAAAAATATGAATACACTGTTTCATATAAAGGCCAAGGTTGCGTGGAAGGCCAAGGTTGCGGTTATTGCTGATTTGTATGGGAATTGGGAAGAGTCATATCGGGCATTGCCAAAATTTTTAGCTGCCATCCAAAAGTATAATGCCGGTACCATTGTCGAATACGATCCAAAAGGGCGTGGAGAATCTGATGCAATACGCTTTAAACGAGTTTTTTGGGCATTTAAGCCATGCATCATGGGATTTAGATTCTGTCGTCCTGTTATTAGCATTGATGGCACGTTTCTTCATGGAAAGTATTTAGGGACCATGTTAATTGCCGTATCAGCCGATGGAAACAACCAAATATTGCCGCTTGCATTTGCTATCGTTGAAGGGGAGAACCATGATAGCTGGAATTGGTTTTTGCAGCATGTTAGAGATTATGTGGTCCCAAGCGATAGGTGTATTTGCTTGATCTCAGATCGCCATCCCGGTATCTTAAGCACTGTGAGGAAAAACCAATTATGGCAGCCACCTTATGCCCATCACCGGTTCTGCTTGAGACATATTCGTAGCAATTTCACAAAAAAATTCAGTAGTTCGGAGCTGAAGAAGCTTATTTGGGCTGCTGGGAAGGCTACTCAAGTTCGCAAATTCAACGAGTTGATGGAAGAGGTCAAAAATCTTTCGTTAGAAGCAAAAAAGTGGTGTGATGAGATACCCGTTGAACAATGGACACTTGCACATGATGGTGGTAAACGTTTTGGAATGATAACGACCAACATCTCTGAAGTATTTAACAGTGTTTTGAAAGGATCTCGAGGCTTACCTATCACAGCACTAGTCCAAACCTCTTTTCACCGTTGTGTACATTACTTTAATTTGAGAAGAAACCTTGCGGCAACCTCTATGGCAGATCAAATGCATTATGTCCCTTCCGTCATTCTTGCAATTCAACAAGCGAAAAGGAAAATTGGTTCTATGTTTGTGCAACCTTATAACACGACCGGTGATCGGGGGGATTTTTTGGTGAGAAATAAACGCGGCCAAAATGCACAGGTTGTGCGGCTTCAAGATAAAACATGTACATGCGGGAAGTTGACGACATATGGAATCCCATGTTCTCATGTTCTAGCATGTTGTGCAGTGGCAAAGCTAGATCCTTGTGCATTTATCAGTGCCTGGTTTTCGGTTCGGGAATATAGCAAGATATGGGCTGAAATGTTTCAACCACTGGAGCATCCAGATTACTGGGAAGAATGGACCGGCTGTACATTCATGCCCCCTGCTGTAAATAGAGGGAAGGGTCGACCAAGATCAGTCCGTTTGCGCAATGAAATGGATATTCGTCTAGAGCGGCAGCCGAAACGTTGTGGATTATGCAAAAATACTGGCCACGACAAGCGTACATGTCATGCAAGGCAGACAGCTCAAACCACAACGTTTGACACTTGACAAGAGTCGGCTCCCATCGTTTTTGTTCATATTGTCTGCGTTGTATATTATGGTCAAACTTTTGTACAAACTAATGTAGTCCTTTGGCTGAAAACTCTATGTCATGTTCCTATTATTAGTTTTGAAACTTTTGAAAGTTTGAAGTTTATCTCCACATAGAATGCTACACAATGTTGTGATACAAACATAATCAAGAGTGACAAACCTTATTTCATCATATAAGGTAGTCACTTCGTAGGCCCTTTTTTACAGCACTTTCTCACGTAAGCAACCTGCATCTACCTTACCATGCTTTTCCTATTTAACCGTTACTTCAAGTAGACCTTTTTGTCTTTGCTTCTCGTCTTCTCTGCATGACTTTAACTATCTCAGCCTGCCCTCGTATGCTATGCGAAGAAGATGGTGGTATTGCAAATGATGCTCTAAAGTTTTTTTGATGAAAGTCAATTGCATTACCAACCAAAAATTTATATCTGAGAATTGTGTCCTCATACACATCTCACATTTACAAAAGCAGCTATATACAACTAATGGGTGTTTAATATATCAGTATTCGCTCATTTATTCCCCAATTACTGCATAGCTTCCTGTTTTTACTATTCCTTGCACTGATTTGTTTCCAGCTGCTCGTAGACCATTGCATCCACTGTTTAATCATCATAAACACCTCCACCTTTGATTTCTGCTGCTGCTCAAAAAGAACACTTGTGCCATTTTCATACCATATCATATAGACTGTAACTGCTACTCCCAGCTTTCTGAGCTTTGCTAAATATGTTCCAACTTGCCAGCATATTGTTTAGCCAGGTCATTGGGACCCCTTATGTGAAGTGTGAAAGCATTTTCTAAGTAGATTTTGTACCTTCCCTCTTCCAAGCATGGGAACTGCTTGCTTTTCTTTCTTGTTCTCCATTAGCAGTTTCGTTGCCACATTCCTTGCTCACTGGCCACTTTGTTGATTCCAAACCTTCCTGATTTTTGGTTTGCTCCTCCTCTCCTTGCTCCAATTGCTGAAATCTATTATGTAGCACATGGGTAGATGGCTATGAACTACTGTTCACATGTTGAGGAGCAGTGGGAAAATGATGCTCTAAAGTGTTGATGAGTACGGTGTGAATCATTTACATGTAGTTGTTCCCACCATGGTTCTATGTCTTTGTCATGCTTTGTTTGCCATATAGCTTAAATAATCTTGTGTGGCATGTGAGTGATGCAAAGAAGCTGGTTATTAACAAAATAGCATTGGATACAATTGGATGGTGGATGGATGGTTGGTGATTTTCGTGCCTTATTGGTAAGCACACGCATGAGCTATGGGCGGAGTCATCTACACTTAGTTGTTCCCACCATTAATCCATTTGGCCTATCCAAACTAATAACGCTGCCTTATATGATATGAAGACCACGTGTGTGTGTGTGTGTGTTTGTGTGTGTGTCACGAGCACGACATGATATTAAATCAAGTTGCTCCTTTTTAAATTCAGATGTGATTATTAAGTGGACAGCTTAACAACTCACTGAAAATCTGAATGATGTCCAGTGCATCTGTTTGTTGTAAATGTCAGCTGATGTCTAACTGAAGACAGATGACAAACCTTGAATTGTAAGCGGCATTAAGTGACAAAATAGACATTAGGTGATAAAACTTGAACTAGGTGACAAAACTGAAATTAGGTGACAATGCTTGAAAAGCGAGATGAAGATAATAATCAGTTTATTATTATTTCATGCATTGTGTTTTTTCATGCTAATTAACATAGAGTTTGCATTGGTTTTTTGTAGAGATGGAGGGACTAAGACATGAAGGACCAAGACAGGGGGAAATTGTGGAGCATTTGGTAAATCCAGGGCCCGTCGATCCTCATGTACTAAATTTGCAACATTCTCATCGTTCTAGCTGTGTCTGGAATGGAGAGGTACTTGATTTTGTTATCAACTTTAATTATTCATGTTTAATTTAACTGATATAGAAAATGCATCAGGTTGATAAGGTATTGACATGCCGACGAGCCCTAGGACCACTAGTTCGGAATCGCGGTGGGAATCGAAGGATGGAGCCACATGCGCGTGTCATGCAGTACTTGGTGCGAGTTGGTTTTTATGGGCTTTACCGGATCATGGAGGTTAGACTTGATCATGCTTTCATCACAACACTTGTTGAGCGATGGCGGCCTGAGACCCATACTTTTCACCTTCGTGTTGGGGAGGCTGCAAATACATTACAGGACGTGGCAGTGTTGTCTGGGCTACCCGTTGACGGTGATGCTGTTACAGGTGTTGACACTACACGTTCCACGGATGCGTGGCAGGAGTATTGTCATATATGGTTAGGTGTCAGACCACCTGAAACGGTCATACGTGGAGGGTCAATACAACTTCGTTGGCTGATGGATCAATTCATGGTGTTACCAGAGGGTTCAGATGATGAGATTGTACAACAGCATGCCAGGGCTCTTAAATTGGCCTTGATTGGTGGTGTTTTACTCCCAAACCTATATGTCTTTAGGGTTCCTCTTATGTACTTAACTTTGCTTCAAGACCTTAATGCTGCGAGTGGGCGTAGTTGGGGTAGTGCAGCTCTAGCTTACTTGTACCGTGAGATGTGCCGAGCAAGCAGGAGTTCAGCATATGAGATTGGGGGACCCCTAATTCTGTTGCAGGTAAGCTAAAGTGTTAATCTCATGGTTGTTTCTATACGATATCTTATCATTGATCCTTCTTTGTAAAATATGCTTGGCATAATAGTTATGGGCTTGGGAGAGGTGCCCTAACATGCGTCCCGAAAGAGGCCCTGAAAGAGTCCCCCCCGTAGAGGACCGGGCACAACCTGCTGTTGTTGACATACAACATAATGAGGCCGCTGGTGATGCACCTGTTGCTGGTGGAGGCCCTCCCCAGCCACATGAAGTCGAGCCTTTACCTCGAGACCCTTTGGGTAGGAGGTAAGCCCTTAGGCCTGGTTAACAAAAGACAAAGTTGGACAGTTTCACATGAATTGTATGCTTCTATGGTTACTTTCATACTTGTAAGAGTAACATAGTCTATAGGAATTGTATGCTTCTATGGTTACTTTCACCTTTTATTTTTGTTAACCAAACATGAAAATAACATCGACAGGTGGCTTGTAGCACTGGAAAGTGACACGGTAGGATCACAGTGTCTCAGGGGATATAGGGATCAGCTGGACAATTTAAAGTCATCAGAGGTTTGTGCTTAAGTATTCACATGGTGCACATAAGTATGTAATTGGCTTGTTGTGATGTTAGTTTAAATCATATGCCTTTTACATCCCGCAGTTCATATGGCAACCGTATGACTTAGCTTCGCTACCGGAGTACTGCTTGACCGGAAGGCATGTTTGGATGACTCGATCGCCACTTATCTGCTTCGAAAGAGTGGAGTGGCACTTTTCAGACCGTGTTTGCCCACAATATAGCATGAGGCAGGTGATCCCTCGTGATTGTGACACTGGTGGTGAGGTCCTTCATAAGATTGATCGTCGGGGCCACCCGAACACTGACTGGGAGCTGAAACATCGTGTCTACATTGACATGTGGAATGCTCGTGCAGATATTATATATGGTATAGAGGCGGCCACTGAATATGTTGATGCAGGGTACTCTAGCTCGTACATGTTGTGGTACCGCTCGATCACCCGTTTGTTGGTTGGCAAACCGGTGCAAAATATACCATATGGATACCAAGGAGGGCATGCCACTGTGGAGATGTTGGTATGTATCTTAGGCCCTTCCTCCATTTAAACGCTAGCATCTATCTACATCTTTTTCGCAATATAGTGACCATTCCCACTATCAACCTTAGTTATGCTCTAAGATCATTTTCTAGATACAATGCTCAAGACACATGCCCCTTTTGATTTACCATGGATTGTGTGTGTACGTTTGGGGCTGGGATGCTTTCTTAATATGAGAGTATGATAGAAACTATCAAGCAGAGCTTGAAAGTTTGACACATGTGGAAAGAATTTGATGTCTTCTTTCCACTCCACTTGACCACAGATAAACTAATCAGATTTGCGCAATGTATAGCCATTTCTTTGTTCCAGGTTTTCTAAGGGATTAGGAATTTTGGTTGGCAGATTTCCTGGCAAAAAACATGGCTTGGCATGTGTGATTGTGTGGGGGTTGGGGTATACTGTTAGCTCATTTGGCACATATGTTGGATATGGGGTCCCAAATGATGAAGTGCAAAGCAAAGACCTCTAAAATAATGCATTTCGGATGATGTTTTAGTGTAAATATCCTGATGTGCTGCTGCGTGCTGCTGGGAGGTTGAAATGGTTTTAAAAGAGACAAGGAGGGAACTCCATAACTCCTGATTTCACTAAAAACCAAGCCCTGTATAAGAGAGACACTTATATATGCCAGTTTGACAGTGGAGAGGTGGATCCAGTTTTGCAGTTTTGACTGATTTATGGAGATGTCCATTGTTAGTGACATTTTCAACGTGAAGCAGCATCACTACTCTTATATATATGCCAAGAATGTAAAGAAGATTTAATGTACACTGCAGATGAAAATTTTGAGTATGCCATGTGGTTCAGTTTGCTATAGTTTTCTTTTCTTCCTGTTCGTATGTTTTATACTGAAATGTTGTGGTGTTGTTGCCCTTGTCCTATGAGAGTTTCCTTCGCAAGAAGCTCTTTGCTAAGAGGAGCACATATGCTAATACACTCCGTAATGTTAATTAAAATACTTTCCTGGGCGGCATATTTCAGGATACTGTAACTAATCACTAATCAGTATATTGACTTCTAGTGATAGTTGGAGAGCAACTTGTCCTCTAATGAAAGTAAAGATAATCTGATGGAGCCATCTATGATCTATCCATTTACAGACTCGGGATTTCCTGCACTGGGATTTGTTTATCTGATGCTTAATTTTGGTTTCAGAAGTGAAATAATCTCATTAGGGCCTCTGCTCATTGTTTCCTCCTTTCGCTTTGCAAAACCATGTACAGAGTTGTGAAGGTATAGTAGTGTCGAATATTACCAAGATGCTAAGTAAGAAGCTGAAACTAGGATAAGCCAACACTTGCATATAACCACTATGTACAAATATGATCATCACTTGGTACAACAAAGTGAACCGTAGAAACTTGTGAAAACCCAGAAGAAAAAAAGAGGAAAAGTAAGGAGCTTGTTAACTGTTTAAGGTGCCAAATAACATACCATCAGTGTCACCATTAACAGCACTGATGAGCTGCAGGGAGACCTTATTGCCGACAATCTCATCCAAGCAATCATGAGCCGATTCAGTAGTGTCTTTCAATTTGAGAAGGTTCTTCTTCTTCATCAACACAACTGTTCCCTTGATCCTTCTCTCATCTGTTTCATATCTCATCCTCTTGTTCCTGTCTTCTTCCTCCATTACTGGAGCCACAACTTTACGAGACATTTTCTTTACGTTTTTCTCTAAGTACCTAAGTGGCAGGATATGATTAACAAGAAAGTTGTTTTGATTGTGTGAAGGAGAATGGCTAAGGTGGTATATTTATAGGCAGAGATGAATCCTGGTGTTATGGCTGAGAAGCTTCACTTGTTTACAGGGTACTAGGTTATACTACTACACATGTGCCATTTTACTAAGACTTTGGGTGAAGACTTTGATTATTGAATTGATTTCTAAGGAGTCTCCTTTTGAGATGAGTTCTACAAACTCTCTAGCTTCATATGCCTTACATCCTTCATGCTGTGTTGTTGTGTGATTTAATGTAAATGCATTTGGGATTTGACTTCTCTGAAGGTTGATGGTAATGCAATTCCATTTCGTAGTTAGGTTGTTACAGTAGTAACTTCTCTGAAGGTTGATGGTAACGGAAAATATGAAATTGACCTCAAACTAGCTGGTTATTAACAGACTTGCTTATTTTGCAGGCACGACAAATCAAGCGCATATTCCACCTTGTTGATTCTACTGACCCTAATGCAGCCATTGAATCCCTTGCAAGTATTAAGGTTGTGTGTCGAGAAGCACTGTCTGCCATTTGTGAGGCTGAATGAATCTCAGCCGGTGCACAACCAGAGCCACGAATCTAGGATCCGACACAACCAGCTACTCAGGCCCGACGACTACCGCGGGCACGCCGAAAGGGACCGAGACCGACCATGGAGCCGATCACCGTAGCACCGATAGGTGCACCAGCACCAAACACTGCATCAACATCACACGTGCCACCATCAGTCCAACCTCATACGCAGGTTTTGCCCTCACCATCACCTGTAACAGCTGCAGAGCATGAGCCTTTGACATCCCATTCCACAACCAGGACACCCCCTGCTCATGGGCCATCATCTTCCATACCTAATAGATCCGATCGACCTCATACACCAGGAGGCCCAGCCCCTATATCAGCAAATGAGACAGCAGTTGTACATCACATGCCATCCCCGCTGCTTCATGAATCTGAGATGGAAGGTATAGTCAAGGATATACCTTCGGAAATCCCTCTCATTTCTACTGATCCACTTGCTTGTTATGAGATGGTACAAGAACAGCTGGAACCTATTGAGAAAGAGACACATGGGTCGGTTCCATATCACAGCTTTAGCAGTGGCGTTATAGCTGGTAGCCGAGTATCAAGTCCTGGACGAATCACTAGTCAAGGTAGAGGAGGTTGCATTTCTGACCAGTTTTTGTATGCCATTCCACGAGCTCGACGAAGTCAACATCCCCATCGTCTTAGAGCACCTCATGGGATTTGTTCACCTGTGAAAGATTCAGTTTCACAGGTTACAGAGGAGCCTCCTTCTATGTCGAATTGTGCAACACAATGTGTTGTGATGGAGCAGCCTACAAAGCGCCCTAAACTCAAGACATACGCCAAGAGGAATCCTCCGAGGGCAAAGAAAGGAGTACGAGCACCATGTGGAACTTAACTTTGCAGATTAGCACACTCATGAAAACCAGTCCCCTAACCTTAGTTCAGGCAACATGTTGACTTAGCTATTTTGAAAACATGCTTTGTAATCGTGTGGCATTTTTGGGATGGCATGTACTGGTTACTCTTTGAAGTGGCGATGGAATGTAGCATTTAGATTAATGCATGTTAAGTATACGATGGATTGCACTAGTAATTGATGGTTGAATGCAGCATTTAGATTAAATGTGTACTATGGTAGAGTGTAGACATGAGGTGAATCTACATCTTTGAATTGTTGTCCCCTGCTCATGGGAAATAGCTGCTCCTGATACGCGTATTATGGACCGTCACAAATTTCGCTCAAGTTTGCTTGGAAAATTATGATGAGTTTATATGTATCATGGACATGGTAGCCTCTCCCCTGAATGAATGACTTTTCCGATGAAGTTTGTTATATATTCACAGTTGCACTGAAGATATAGTTTCATTCATTGCTTCAGATAGTTTGTTTTTGTACAGGTATAACGCACTAGGCTTATCAACAACCATTGACTATCATTTTCTAAATAGGTGGATGTTGATTCTGTCACTTTGGTACTCATGGAGAAGATACAGTCGATAGAGTCCAGGCATATGCGACAGCTTATACATTCTATCCTGATTCCACTCTTCAAGGGTTGCCCTTCAGATTTGTGGGAGGTATGGCTATAAACGCTCATGCACCCATAACTTCTCTACTCTTAGGAGGCTCTTTGCTGCTCAAGCTAAAGTCTTACAAGAAGGCCGAGCAAGGGTTCCAGATCTTCATTCCCGTGACTCGTTATACATGACCACAAAGGTCGAAAATTAAATGATTTAATTGTTTGTATGGATTCAAATACAGGAAACAAGTATGGATTTTTAAAACATAAAAACAATTGAAAAACAGCTTCTTTTAGCATTGATAATGGACTTTGAGCGACGAAATTATTTCAATCATAAGTATCTTAAACAAATTTAAGATGGTTTTCAGTGACGAAAATATTTCGAAGGACTTTTCGCGACGGGGTTTTTTACAACGGACTTTTTACGACGGGTTTTTTACAACGGACCTTACAACTGGTTTTTACGTTCCTCTTATGCCGTTAAAGGAATTTTTAAAAGTGTTAATTTCAAAAAATATGAAAAGGGAAAAATACCATAACTACCTGGTGCGACGGATTTTTTCATCGCTCTCAGAGGTAATAAAATCCGTCGCTAAAAGTTAGATTTTTTTCGTCGGATGACAGAATGCCGTCGCTAAACTTTTAGCAACGGGATTTTTTTAAACGGACTTTTAGCGATGGACTAACCGTCGCTAAAAATATTTTTTGACGGAAAGGAGACTTTTAGTTTGTGAAGTACCCGTCGCTAAAAGTCCTTTTTGTTGTAGTGTGTATACTGAAATACGAAGTGAAAATTCCAACAAGTTATAAATAATTTGTGAAGAATGTTTGAAGTTGCTATATTTGGAAACCATTTATATTCTTTTTTTGATTGAGTAGTAAAATGATTTTATTTCCAATAAAAAAGAGAACCATGTATAAGAGCAGAAAAGTTCTTTGAGCAGAACATATTTTGCACCAAAGAGTTATACTAATATATATATATATATATATATATATATATATATATATATATAGGGAGCTGATCCGTTGCTAGCGCTAGCAGAGCTAGCACCGTCCGCTATATAATGTAGCGGAGCTGAATTATCGTCCGTTATATTATATAGCGGACTGCAAAACAGCGCTAGCAACATGCTAGCGCTAGCAATGGATCACGACCCATATATATATATTAATTTTCTTCACTGTCAAATTCGGCTAGAAATCACCACAACAAGCACCCATACTACACAGGAGCTAAATGTTAGACCCCAATTCATGTACAATTGGGGTAAGGTAATTATAATTTTTATTCTTTCTTTTTTCCGTTAAACGTTTTAAACGGTACTCTAAAGCTCTATCGGCAGTGCATTCATTAATTCTCTTTTGTTTTAACATACAATGTGACTTAGTAATCTTAATAGTACATCTCAACAATTACATTATTGTGAATGTAATTCAGCATGACATTGTTAATCTTATGCATATTAAGTAAATAGTTTATGATGGAAATTTTACACTAAAAGTCAAAACTAGACCACTAAAATATTACCCTTCATTTGTTTACTGAACATCTAATCTAAAAAAGGGTATGTAATGGAACATAAATGTTACAAGTCAAAAAACACCCTTACTCACCATTAACCTATAAGGAAATATCAATTAGAAAAAGGCACTCCTACAGGGAAAAAAAGGGGGAATAGCCATTTAAGCCCATGACAACTTTTATAGGCGTATAGGTATAACTTTAGATAGACTGGATCATTCAGTGTAGGTTGTAATAGATCCTACCAATTGCGCAAAGTACAAATTTGCAGCCACAGAAGTATTACACAAACAAATGCATTGGAGAGGTTTGCTTATTACAATGACGTGTAAAACTGATAACGGAATAAAATTCAAACGCATAGTGGGCAGAGAGATATTTCACTCTTCATTAGACATATATTCATCAGATAAGTACTGATCATTGGTTAAAATATTGTTTCTCTCGTTTGAAGTGAGGTGCCTCCCACTAGCCTCTGCCATTTCTTCGGCAAGTTGAAGCATGTAAAATCGTTTTCTACGCAGCAACATTCGGTTATTCTCCTTTCGAATTTGGCTCACAGCTTTCTTACACTCCTTAACTTTGGGCCGTGACATAGTAAGTGAACGACGATGCAGCAAGGGTGCTCTAAGGGCGATGAGATCTTGGTGTAGTGCTTCTGATTCCGTAACTCTATGTGCACATTCTCTCCGTAAACCGCAATAATACTCTTTCGAATCTGTATACTTCACTTCTTTGTAGTCGTCGTTCCTTTCACACAACAACCACACTTTCTCACGTCGCTGATAATTAGAACTACCAGGAAGTCCTGCCATCAAAAGACAGTACTTTTCACCCTTTGAACACCACTAATTTATATAACCAAGCCCACACACGTAGACACCATACATTATTGTGAGAACTGGAAAAGGACAAGTGAGTGACAAGACAAGTCACTGGCCACTTACACCCTGCATGTGTTTATTGGTAGACCAGGGCCTTTCCAGTGAAATGTTACATCAACCACGTTACTTTGTCTAAAGTAATATCCGATCTCATTTTGCTCATTTGTACGTTAGCATGTATTGTGTACTCAAGGCTGTGGAAAATTGACCTCAAATAGGCCTGAAAGTTGTGTTCAATCAGCTGATTTAAATAGGAGGCTCCTTGTTGTGTCGAAAATTCACATAGTTAAGAGTGGTGTCTTAAATCATCGAGAAGAAAATAGACACAAGTATGATCTGAGGCCAGAATACAAGAGTCGCAACAAGTATTTTTAACTTATTTCTCTGGTATTCTAAGGCTTTTCCAGCGAAGTAGTACATCATTCTTGCGCTTTTGCATAACTTATTTCTCTGGTATTCTAAGGATTTTCCAGCGAAGTAGTGCATCATTCTTGCGCTTTTGCATATAGTTCATTTTTAAGCAACTAATTTATAAGACTGTCGCAATTATTTTTAGCGTCATATGCTTGGGATGCCCTTGACTAGTCAAGAGACAGTACTTCTCACCCTTTGAACACCACTAATTTATATAACCAAGCCCACACACGTAGACACCATACATTATTGTGAGAACTGGAAAAGGACAAGTGAGTGACAAGACAAGTCACTGGCCACTTACACCCTGCATGTGTTTATTGGTAGACCAGGGCCTTTCCAGTGAAATGTTACATCAACCACGTTACTTTGTCTAAAGTAATATCCGATCTCATTTTGCTCATTTGTACGTTAGCATGTATTGTGTACTCAAGGCTGTGGAAAATTGACCTCAAATAGGCCTGAAAGTTGTGTTCAATCAGCTGATTTAAATAGGAGGCTCCTTGTTGTGTCGAAAATTCACATAGTTAAGAGTTGTGTCTTAAATCATCGAGAAGAAAATAGACACAAGTATGATCTGAGGCCAGAATACAAGAGTCGCAACAAGTATTTTTAACTTATTTCTCTGGTATCCTAAGGCTTTTCCAGCGAAGTAGTACATCATTCTTGCGCTTTTGCATAACTTATTTCTCTGGTATTCTAAGGCTTTTCCAGCGAAGTAGTACATCATTCTTGCGCTTTTGCATATAGTTCATTTTTAAGCAACTAATTTATAAGACTGTCGCAATTATTTTTAGCGTCATATGCTTGGGATGCCCTTGACTAGTCAAGAGACAGTACTTCTCACCCTTTGAACACCACTAATTTATATAACCAAGCCCACACACGTAGACACCATACATTATTGTGAGAACTGGAAAAGGACAAGTGAGTGACAAGACAAGTCACTGGCCACTTACACCCTGCATGTGTTTATTGGTAGACCAGGGCCTTTCCAGTGAAATGTTACATCAACCACGTTACTTTGTCTAAAGTAATATCCGATCTCATTTTGCTCATTTGTACGTTAGCATGTATTGTGTACTCAAGGCTGTGGAAAATTGACCTCAAATAGGCCTGAAAGTTGTGTTCAATCAGCTGATTTAAATAGGAGGCTCCTTGTTGTGTCGAAAATTCACATAGTTAAGAGTGGTGTCTTAAATCATCGAGAAGAAAATAGACACAAGTATGATCTGAGGCCAGAATACAAGAGTCGCAACAAGTATTTTTAACTTATTTCTCTGGTATTCTAAGGCTTTTCCAGCGAAGTAGTACATCATTCTTGCGCTTTTGCATAACTTATTTCTCTGGTATTCTAAGGCTTTTCCAGCGAAGTAGTACATCATTCTTGCGCTTTTGCATATAGTTCATTTTTAAGCAACTAATTTATAAGACTGTCGCAATTATTTTTAGCGTCATATGCTTGGGATGCCCTTGACTAGTCAAGAGACAGTACTTCTCACCCTTTGAACACCACTAATTTATATAACCAAGCCCACACACGTAGACACCATACATTATTGTGAGAACTGGAAAAGGACAAGTGAGTGACAAGACAAGTCACTGGCCACTTACACCCTGCATGTGTTTATTGGTAGACCAGGGCCTTTCCAGTGAAATGTTACATCAACCACGTTACTTTGTCTAAAGTAATATCCGATCTCATTTTGCTCATTTGTACGTTAGCATGTATTGTGTACTCAAGGCTGTGGAAAATTGACCTCAAATAGGCCTGAAAGTTGTGTTCAATCAGCTGATTTAAATAGGAGGCTCCTTGTTGTGTCGAAAATTCACATAGTTAAGAGTGGTGTCTTAAATCATCGAGAAGAAAATAGACACAAGTATGATCTGAGGCCAGAATACAAGAGTCGCAACAAGTATTTTTAACTTATTTCTCTGGTATTCTAAGGCTTTTCCAGCGAAGTAGTACATCATTCTTGCGCTTTTGCATAACTTATTTCTCTGGTATTCTAAGGCTTTTCCAGCGAAGTAGTACATCATTCTTGCGCTTTTGCATATAGTTCATTTTTAAGCAACTAATTTATAAGACTGTCGCAATTATTTTTAGCGTCATATGCTTGGGATGCCCTTGACTAGTCAAGAGACAGTACTTCTCACCCTTTGAACACCACTAATTTATATAACCAAGCCCACACACGTAGACACCATACATTATTGTGAGAACTGGAAAAGGACAAGTGAGTGACAAGACAAGTCACTGGCCACTTACACCCTGCATGTGTTTATTGGTAGACCAGGGCCTTTCCAGTGAAATGTTACATCAACCACGTTACTTTGTCTAAAGTAATATCCGATCTCATTTTGCTCATTTGTACTTTAGCATGTAAAAGATCTTAAGGCTTTCAAAGAGGTTATTTGTCGATGGGAAATTTGTGTTCAAGTAGCTTATTTAATTAGTTGGACAGTGTCTTGAATGAGCGAGAAGAAAATAGGCACAAGCATGATCTATTACCAGAACTAAAAACCACGCCCTCAGCTGAGTGGCGTCTTCATCTCCTCTTACCACTTCGGAGATAACCGGTGTTTTTCCCTCACCATCTTCATTTCCTCTCCCTCCATCCTGCAGCAATAACCATCCCTTGGCCTACAATATCTCAACCGCTCTGTAATCTCCTCAAACCCTTTCTGCTGAAGCCAACTGATAAGTTCACAGCTCCATCAGTAGCCCCACCTGAGTGCATAATCCATCAAGTTTACAACCCATCTCTCTGTACTACCCCACCCCTAAGCCTTTACTCAGTAACTACCAACCACTCTCCCTGGGCCTTCAAAATCCTCTTTTTCTCTTAATTCCCCACCAACCATCTCCCTCTAAACCCACCAGATCGCATTCAAGACCTTTGTTTTTCAACCATTTCAAATGGATGCTATCATTGACCAAACAAAATCTCTTTTATTCGAGGACACCCTGGATCTAGAAGCCGATGAAACAACTGCAAATTTTTTTTTTGAATCAACTCGTTGCCACATGTTTTTTTTTTTTGCAATAACGTCACGTGCCTGGCATGTCCTAAACCACTAAAAAGACAAACGTAGGTACTTCCAAACTAGCACGCCATATCAAGCTGACGAGCAACAACTACGCTTTGATTTTGCTATAGCTGTAGACTTTTCACGGTGAATTGTCCTTCAATCTGTTATTAACAGTTCAAGGATTGATGAAGCTGTTAATGAGCTATTATCCTTTCAACAACTAATATATCTGCAAAGTCTTTTCATCAACTACTTTAAAGAAACTTGCAGCGACTTGTGACATCTCAAAAAATATTAACACGTTGCATTTATTGAAGTGGACCCTTGTCAAGCATTATACTTTAAAAAATATAAGTATGTGTAGTGGATGAAGGGCAAAGGGCAACTAGCTGCTATATTCTTTGTTGTGTAAGAACTCTAAAAATGACATATACTCCACGAGACATTTTTGAAGCTATGGGTCGTTACTGGGCGGGCGAAGATGAATTTCACTATTCGTTGCGTCCAAGTTTGCGTTACTCATCACGGTATGTTAATACATTACATGCAGAATGGTCTTATCGGTTGAATGAATATGAGGTCCTTGTAGCTGATTCACGACACATGAATATACCCGTACCTCGCCAAAAAGCAATCAACATGCCTCGGAATACACATATGGAGCTTGAAAGGGCACTGCATCGTATACGTGAAGAAAACAATAGAATGAGAGTTCGTCAAAGTAGGCATAACCTACGTCGTATGGCACGTGAAAGCTATGCAGATGGTTGCAACAACGAAGCACGTTTATATTGGAACATGAGCTTTGAACCTGATTCAGTTTCTGATGCTCCAATGTCTGATGAAGATGACTAAAAATGGTTAGTGTTGAGGCTGACCGGTTTATCAGCGTGGTCATGTCAACCAGGATGCTTTCTTTGTAAGAAATACCACGTAAAATTTATATGTTGTATTTCCTTATGTTCAGATGAAGATGGCTACAAATGATTAGTGGTCAATAATGCACGTATATAAGATGCATTCATGGCTGAGTACACTAGACCATCTAGATGGTCACAAATAGCAGTGAGCATATATATTTTTTATTGTCGAAATCCTAATTTAATCACTAAAATTAGGATTTCGACAGTGAACCTATATATAGAGTTGTCAAACGGGCCAGGCGGCCCGCGGGCTGGCCCGACCTGGCCCGGTTCTGGCCCGGGCTGGCCCGGCCCCGTCGATGAACAGTAGCGGCCCGGGAAAAGAGGGCCTGGGGCCTGGGCCTGGACCAGGCCTTCAAAATCTGAAAAATGGCCCGGGTTTGGCCCGGCCCGGTTTTGGCCCGGGCTTGGCCCGGTTATTTGGCCCGGTCTGCGGCCCGGGTTTGGCCCGGTTTTGGCCCCACTTTTTTTGAATCTTTTGCTTTTCCCCCCCTTTCTTCCACCCCTTTTCCAAACTTCCACTTTTACCCCCCCCAACAGCTATATAACGGCTAGTTTGAGGGGTATTTTAGTCTAACATATATTTTTCAACTCCTTTACACTCTTACCCTCCCCAACAACTATAAACGGCTAGTTTGTAGGGGTATTTTGGTCTTTTGTGAAGTTTCTAAAATCTATAAATTCACACAATTTCTCTCTAATTTTTCACACCAATCTTCTTACTCTCTTCTTACTCTCACAACAAGCTTTGCTACTATTTTCCTCTCCAATTACTACTCTTGCTAATTACTACTAGTATTTACTAATTAGTACTCTTGTTTATTAATTACTAGTCTTGCTAAATTCTTTTTAATTACTAACTCTCTAATATTTGTTACTCGTTCATTCTTTTAATTGTTATTTCTTATTACTACTCTTATATTTAGTTACTCTTATTATTTCTTATTATTACTAACTTTGTATTTAGTTACTCTTACAAAGTTTAGCGTGAAATATGTCTGGAATAATTAAGAGAATTAGGCGTGCATCGTCATCACGAAAAATATCATCATCATCGCAAGCACCACCACCAGCACAAGCGCCAGCGCCACGGCCATCAGAAACATCAATCCGAGCACCAACACAACCATTCGTTCGTGGACGAATGAGTACAGGCTCTATGATAGATACCCAAGCCAATTGGGAGTTCAATCAAAACATTCTAGATTTTGAATACACGCCTGATGAAGACCCCCCGCATTATAGTCAAGGACGCAGCTCGGTTGGCGAAGCTACTACTCAGTGGCATAATCTCAACCCTATGCCTGGTCATGATGAAGAAGGGCCGAGCAATGCCTCCGATAACGTGCCAGAAGTTCAAAAGGGGAAAAAGAATAAAGCCGAGTGTTGGAATCATTTCGACGTAGTTACGGTGGACGACACCCGAAAAGCTCGATGTAAGTACTGTCTTAAATTATTTTCGACTGGTAGTGGTAATGGACATCTTAACAGGCATTACCCTCAGTGTGCACCTCGACAAGGCCACGTCGAACCTACCCAGACGCAGTTATCTTTTGACGGTAAGTTATTTGTTTATAATCAGCGAGAGCAAAGAGACGGTCTCGCTGAATTTGTTATTCATGATGAACAAGCCTTTTCTTTTGCCGATAATCCTAAGTACTCTAGATATATGAACACATACGTCCAACCTTTGAACAAAAAGGTTACTAGAAACACAACTAGATCCGATGCACTCCGACAGTACAAGGCTGCTAAAGCACGCCTTATCGATTATTTCGATAAATTTGACGGTAAAGTTAGTCTTACTTCTGATATTTGGCAATCTCCTTATACTTTTGTTAGTTATTCTTGTGTGACCGCTCATTGGATTGATGCAGATTGGGTTATGCACAAGAGAATCATCGCTTTCGAGCACTTCCCTTATCCGCACGATGGAATGAACATTGCTACTCTTATATTAAAAGCATGCACCACATTTAAAATTAGGGTTAATTACTCACGGCACCCCTGAGGTTTACCCTAAATTACACACGGACCCCCATACCTTTTGAAAATTACACTCCGCTCCCCTGAGGTTTATACCCGCATTTCACGGAGCCCCAAAAAATTGACGGAGACCCTAACTCCGTCTAAAAATTCTCTTTTTGGATTTTTCATCCCCAAACTGCCCTCCCTTCTTCTTATTTTTGTCTAAAGACTCCTGGACTTCTTCTTCTTCTTTTTGTCTCCGGTGGCGGCGGAGCCGGCCTCCTTGGCCTTGGGCTTCTTCTCGACGGGGGCCTTCTCGGCGACGGTGGGGATGGCTATGGTGGTGTTGCTGCTGGTTCACCACCAGCTCATGACACCTCCTAAGCCCGTCCCCGCCGCCACTCTTCGCCGGAAACTGCCAGTACTCCTCCGCCCTCTCTTCCTCCGACTTCTCCTCAGCGGCCTCTTCTACAGTCTCTTCTTCATTTTCTTCCTCTACGGTCTCTTCTTCTCGGTGAATGAGATGCATCCTCAGCCGTCCGTCTTGGCGTGAAGCACGGAGGATCTCCGGGCGAAGAATCTTCACCTCCGTGAGCTCCAATCTCCCGTCCTTCCTTACCGGACGGAGAAAAAAGTTGGGCTTACCGTTGTGATTCAGTGACGATAATGGTGGCGGAAACTTCTTGGCCTTCACCGCCTCCTTTTCTTCAGCTCTGTTACTCCGTTTTGATCTTTTCCTCGAAGCACAAAACCCATCCGCGTTAGTGTCCTTGTTTGTGAGAATACTCTCAATCATCACTTCATCATCGACCCTCCTCTTGTCAGAGCTCTCGAACCCCAGGCTCTCGGTACACGACATCAGTCTGCCCACGCTTCCCCCAAAGTCGTCCAAAAACCCTATTCCTCCGGGATCTCTCTTCGTTAGACACGTGGTGGCCACGACGGACGGGGTTGCGGCGGCGGTGCTTGGAGGTGGGGGCGGCGATGATTTCACGGAGGCGGACTCAACAACGTTGGTGGGTCGTTGAGAATAATGGTCCGAAACCGTAAAAGAGAAAGAAGGGCTTGGAGGGAGGAGAAGGAATTTACATGGACGACATAAAAGAGAAAGAAGGGAGGGGACAAGGGTACAAATGTCTTTTTGCGTCCCACAGTTAACACCGTCGAAGAAATGGGGCGGACTGTAATTTTCAAAAGATAAGGGGGTCCGCGTGTAATTTAGGGTAAACCTCAGGGATGCCGTGAGTAATTAACCCTTAAAATTAAGGATAAGATTATGAGTGTTAGTTTTGATAATGCTTCTAATAATAAAGCTGTTGTTGCAGCTTTAAAGGAGACGCTTCAACCTGTACTTCATGGTGAATTATTTCATGTTCGTTGTGTTTGTCACATTATTAATTTAATTGTTCAAGATGGTTTAGCTGCTGCAGGAGATATTCTGCTCAAAATGAGGGGTATGACAGCGTATGTTAATGGCTCGAGTTTGAGAACACAACAATTTAAAACGTTGTGTGTTCAATATAATATGCCTCGCAGGAGAGCAGTTACAGATGTGGTCCACAGGTGGAACTCTACATACCACATGCTTTTACACATTCTGGCATATCGAGAAGTCTACACGCATTTTCTACTAACCTAGTTCCCAGCCGGCTTGCCAACTCAAGAGGAATGGCAGATGGCCACATACCTAGCTGAATTTTTGGAGGTATTCTACACGTCTACCAATTTATTGTCTGGTACGTACTATCCCACCTCTCCTCTCGCTGTAATAGAAATTCTGAAGATGGCTACAATGTTAACAAGATGGAGATATATAGGACCCTTTAGGGAAATAGTACAAGTGATGGATCAAAAATTTAATAAATATTGGAGTAAACTGCCTGCTATTTTTACTGTGGCTACTTGTTTAGATCCTAGATTAAAGTTGCATGGCGTGAACCCCTCGATACAAGAGATATCAAAATTAATGCACTACACAGCAGAGGACACAACCTTGCTCACAGTAAAAGTGAGCAAGAGGTTTGAGGACTTGTTCAACCTTTATCGTAATTCTGCTGACGTGCGCGGGCGAGCTACATCATCATCCACTGCTGAGAGGTATTATGCGCCATACCTTCAAGGCTTTGAACATCTAGTAGCAAGACAACTACCAGGTGAAGGTACTTCTAATTCGGGAGGTTCGTATAATTTTTCCTCTTTTAATGAGATTGGTGTATATGCAAATACTGATCATTATTCTGATTTATCAAGACAAGAACAGGTTAATTTTAATTTGTTAAATTTTTGGAAACAAAATCAAAACATGTATAAAACTTTATCCCAAATTGCACGGGATGTACTGCCAGTGCAAGTATCCACGGTTGCTTCAGAGTCAGCATTTTCAGCAAGCGGGAGGGTTTTGGATGACAGGAGGAGTCGTCTTAACCCCAAGTCGCTCGAGCTATGTGTATGTTGGAAGGATTATCTTGATGCGAAATACCGCGAGCAAGATAAACCGATTGATGATAGGAAGAGCAGTGACTCGGATATTGAAATACTTCCGGATGATTAGGTAATTTGTTTTTATTTTCCTCTTTTGATCCTTTTGGTTGACGTTGCAGATTTCTTGATCTTTGATTGCTGATATTTTGGATAGACATGCATTATTATTTTGATTGTTAGAGTTTTAAGAATAAATTTTTTCACAAAATATACTTTTTTTCCATATATATAAAATAATTTTTTACAAGCAAGATATATATTTTTTCGTATATATAAAAAAATAGGTAACTTCGCCTGTTTGTTTACAAGCAGCCGGTCCCAAGCCCGGATAAAAGGAGGAGGGCCTATGAACACATTTATTATTTTTCTATATAAATTGTTATGTGTTAAGATGTTATTAATAAAGCTCACCAAGAAGAGTATGAAAATATTTAACATATAATAAAAAATATAATGGCTAACAAATATTATTATTATATACATACATACATATGTATATTACTTATAATGAAATAAAAGGATAAAGATTAGGTTCGTTAAATTGTGAATATTGCCTAGAGATGAAATTTAAAATTGAATAACAAGAAGAAAAAAAAAAGTTTTGGGCCCGGGCCCGGCCCTAGATATTGGGCCTAGGGCCAGGGCCTGGACTGGGCCTAGGTTTCCCTTCGGCAGGCCCGGCCCGGCCCGGTTGGCGGCCCCACTGCAGGCCCGATGGGCTTGGGCTGGGCCGGCCCAAGCCCGGCCCTTTGACATCTCTACCTATATACTAGTAACAAGCTTTTTTCAGCCGTTGTAGTGCAAGACCTCTAAACCCATGTCCATTTTTTTAATCTCAAGCTGCTTGGTCGTGGGAAGTTGATAAGGCTCTAAGCCTCTAAAGTATTCACTGAAAACGGTTATTTTGAAAACGTGTTTAAGTACAACGATTTAAAATTTCAAGTTAAATCGTCATTCCTAGGCATTGCCTTTCTTGAAAAGCGATTTATACTATTTGACCTTTCTTTTCATTTCAACAAAGAAGTTATGGTTGTAAACAACGACTTAAAGCGAAAAAGCCTTTCATAAAAAACATTTCAGTCGAATTCTATAACTAACGTGAACAAAAAACGTGGTTGCAAACCACGACTTGAGGGAAAACGTGTTTCCCAATATATGTTTTCTTAGAAATCGTGGTTCAACACCACGATTTATAAGAAAACATGGTTCAAAACCGCGATTTATAACAAAACGTGGTTCAGAACGACGATTTATTAAAAAACGTGTTTTGTAATAACAATTTACATTTTACTATTGCAACAGAAAACGTGTTTTGTAACCACGTTTTCTGGGCTTCGACGTGTGAAAACATGCCCTTAGAATAGTTTATAATGTCAATACATCCACGAACACTTCTTACTAAAGGTCTCCAATATTTTCTTGGATAGGTTTCTTATTTTAAGATAAAGTAATTTCTATACTAATAAGCCTTAATCAATATATAAATTAATTATAATCATTTTAAAACTCAATGTACCTAATCAATATACTAATCTATTAAGACTTTATTTTGACAACTATGTCCTAGAACAATGTTCTCTAATGATGAAAATTAAAATCCATAGTCCCAAAAAATAAATTAACTTATTAGATTTAGAAAAAAAAACGTGAATTATATATATATATTTATATATATATATATATATATATATATATATATATATATATATATATATATATATTAGACAAAGCGTTGTACAGTGTGGAGGCAACACATGCGATTTTCTTAGTGTTCTTTTTCCTTTTTATCCCTTTTAATTTTGCGGCACGTAATCATTTTGGTTTTGATGTTCCTTTTCATTTTATTATAAACTATTTCTGACAAAGAGAATTTTTTGTACATTCTCCATGTGTCACGTAAGCGACCACTTTGGCCGTGACAGTCTCCCGGCTCAACTAGGCTCTTTAAGCAAATAAGTTTTCAATTTTTCTTTACGATGATTAACTACAGGGAGCGACAACAACACCTTTGTATAACGTTGAGGCATGATTGTCATGACTGCCAAAAAACCTCATAAATGTCTATTGGTGTTGGTCATCTATCTCCTATACGACTCTTATCATTCTTCTCTTCCACGCTCATCATCACATATAGGGATAGAGACAGAGACAACATGTTTGTAGGACATTGAGGAATCATGGTTCAAGGTAGACATATTTTAGCGGTATACAACATTTATCTCAATCAATCGCACATGGACCGACCTGCACTCTAAAGTTGGTACAGTCGTATGTCAACATGTCTTTATTAGAACGAAGGAGGAAGTGCAAAGATGCTAGAGCACATCATCATATTGTTCTTAAGGATAAGAGACGTGGACTAGAAAAAACTTTAGAAGAACATAAAGCTCAAGTTGCTAACTGCCGACAACTGTACTGTTCAAAGAGGTAGCCCCTGGATGACCAAAATTTTGACCGAAACAGGTATAGTTTCATTAACTGAAAAATAGTCGCCAAAGAGGCTGCATCAAGTGAAAACTGAACAACATGAACCAATTATGGCTCCTACATGTCGGGTTTTATTGACCGATATTGAACTTGCCAGTAGAGGACCTCCATGCCCTTCAAAGAGGTTGCCTAGCCAAGTTGAAACAGATGAATATCAAAATCACGAAGCTTCAGATACAAATTTAATCAATGTTGAAATAAGTTAGTTTTTAATTCGCCAGATATATATATATATATATATATATATATATATACTTTGGTCTTGCTTGAAATATTATAAATTATAAGTTTAACACTGGTATTGTCAAACAGCCGTTGACGCTTCAATTGTTTTTGGGAAAAAGATACGTTTGACTGACAACACGTATCTCAACCAATGGGATACTGACTAGCCTAGACTATAAACTTAAGGACGTGCCATTTATGGGCACGTCTTTATTAGAAGAAAGGAAAAAGTGCAAAGATGTAGGAACATTGAAGAACATGATCTAACTTTTGCAGCTGCAGGTGTAGTTTCATTGATTGAAAAATATTGTTCAAAGAGGCCGCATCAATTCGAAAATGTACGACATGATCCAATTATGGCAGCTATAGGTATACTTTCATTAACTGATGAAGGCAATAATCATAATTATATATACTACTACTTGCCACAGGTAGAAACTAAAGAACATGATCTAACTGTGGTTTATGCAGGTGTATTTCATTAACAAAAAATATTTTCTTGAAATCTGAAAAGAGACCCACTAACCAGAGCAAATTCATGCTACACGGCCAAGAACAAAAACATGAAATCAAGAGGATAGAACATTGTGGAGAACCAGTGGTACTCTGAGAAGGAGAGAAAGAAAGAATCACGGACAATGAACACCTTCCCATAGGAGCGAACCGCACACGCTGACATCACCAAGTAAGCACACTAAGTGCCCATATTTGAAGAGCCACACAAGCACCCATTTGCCCATAGAAGCCATGCTTTGCAACCACGAGTAGTGTTAAAGTGAAAATCAAGCGTCAATTGAAAGTACACAACGCATTTACGAGAAATCATTGTTAAAAAAAGCGATTTATATAGAAGTCGTGGTTTTCAGCCACAATTTTAATTGAAATAAAAACCAAGATTCACTTGAAATTGCACAATGTTTTTAACAGAAATCGTCGTGGTTTCCAACGACGAACGTTTGGAACGAAACACGTTTTCTGCTCATTAAACCAGCAACAGCAAAATGTAAATCGTGACAAGAAAACGTGGTTCCAAACCACGATTTATTAATAAACGTGGTTCAAAACCACGTTTTGTAGTAAAACGTGTTTTGAAACCCCGTTTTATACGAAACGTGGTTCAAAACCACGATTTCCATAAAAAACGTGGTTTCAAAACACGTTTTACTACAAATCGTGGTTTTGAACCACGTTTTTGGAGAAATCGTTATTTTGAACCACGTTTTCTTGTAAATCGTGGTTTTGAACCACCTTTGTTCTAACAAAGAAATGTCTTCCATAAAAACTGAATTGAATAGATGAAAACACTTTTTGTACGTGTCTCATGCTTAAGAACATTATAATGATGTTTTCTTGCATCTTTAGACTTCCATCTTTGTTAATAAACAAATGTTAACATACACATGTTGCCAATGACTAATATAAGCTGGTCCATATGCTATTGACTGACATTGCATATAACTTGAACATATTCATTTCCCATGAATGGTAGAAGCATCTACCTCTGTTTTTTAACATATACATCCGGGGCATTACAACCAATAACTAACAAATGGATATTCACAATATGGAAGTACATAGCTAAAATTATGATTATTGCCTTCATCAGTCAATGAAAGTATACATGTGCTGTACACTTTCCACTTGATGCTGCCTCTTTGTATTTTCACCAAAATTATCTACTGCCATTCAGATTTTAAGAAATGCAATTTTTGCCATTCTTTTTTTTACTATTCTCTTTGTTTTTGGGTTTAAAGAATGTGAGTTCTTCGCACTTTTGGTGCATCGGGTGTAAGTCATGTTTTAGGTATATGAGGCACGGAGGGATTCTACGCGAAGAAAGAATGTAGATGGTGCAGGTGGGGTGATGAAAATGTATAGGCTACTTTAACGCAAATCGTGGTTAGAAACCACAACTTCATTTCAAATCATGTTATCAAAAAACGACTTTTATTAAAAACGTGGTTCAAGACCACGTTTTATTTAAAAACGTGGTTCTGAACCACGTTTTTAATAAAAGTCGTGGTTCAAGACCACGTCTTCACAGTTGGTTTGGGCAAAAATCGTGATTAGTAACCACGACTTCATTAGAAAGCGTAATTTATATTATTCAACTTTTGTCGTGCCAAAAGGTTTGTATTTATTCAGAAGACGTGTTTTGAAAATACGATTTTTAATTTCCTAACAGAATATATTTTTGTTTCCAATTTTCTCTTTCAATTTTGTTTAAATTAGAAAAATAAAATGGGAAACATATATAGAACATGAAAACGCGTTTGCAAAGCACGTTTTCTAGGAGAAGGCGTGGTTTGGAACCACGATTTCCCAAAATGTGGTATGCGGGTAAATAAGTTTGAAAATGGGGTAAACAGGTTATTAAGTTTTTAATTTATATTATTTAGGGAAAAGAACTCTAACAATCCCAGCTGTATGTATGACATTCACTTATAGATTAGTAGATGGACGCTTTAACGATTAGCAGATAGGCCTGGAGGGAAATTATGAGCATTACGTGTGCAACCGGCATAGAACAAGTTGCCAAAATCTTTATAGTAGAATTGAAGGGCTCAAGATTCTACTTATTTAAAGGGACAATTGGGCGTGTTGCTTGTTTGATTTCGACTATGAAAGCCAAACTCAAACTCCACCCATGTTTGGCAAAAATATATATATATATATATTTGGTTGAAAAGCTTCATTAAATTGGAAGGATTAAATCGTTTTGCACACTGATGTGATCCTCCCCATTCTAGAAACAAAACCGACGAAGTTACAAGAAGAAGCCTGCCCAATAGCAATGGATAGGGGTGCAATTTGGATTGGTTGGATTTGTACACGACATAAGAAAACTTGTGCTTCTAAAAGCCATGAGCTTTAGCCTAGGAAAATATTCAATTAATTGGGTTAGGTTGGGCTGGGCTGGCCGGATTGAGATCGTAGAGTAAATTACACATGGCACTCCTAAGGTTTGCCATAAATTACACACGGCTCCGCCTATCTTTTTTTATTACACTAAGCTATACATTTTTATTTTTCAGTTAACAGAGTCAATGAAATAAATGAAAAGACTGTGATACCCTTATAAACAAATAAATTTACCCTCTTCCCTTTGTCTCTGTCTCTCTCTCACACAACCACCCTCCTGCGGAACCACCAACACACCTACGACACATACACACACACACCAGCGACCAGCAACACCCTCCGGCGATCGACAACTCGCTCCAGTGACCAATCATGACCACCAACGGCCTCCCACCAACAGCCCCATCCCTTCACCTTACTTACAGGCCACCACCGCGACCCATCACCCGGCAACACAATCCGATGATACCGTCGATAACCCCACCACCCGGCAACACCCTCCAGCCTCCAATTGCGTCCCACCGACTCGGCTAGAGCAGCCAGTCATCGCTTCCAGATCCTTCTCCTTGTGCCTGAAGGCCCCGCTTCAATCGCCGGGAACTCCGCCACCACCATGCCAGTAGAGTCCAATACGTACGTGTCTCCGGCGCTGTGCCAACTTCCTCACCTCTGCCGCCAAACTAGGTCTGAAATCCGCCAAACCCTCCCTCAAAGCCCTAATCCACCGCATCTCCCCCTCCACGGCCCTCTCCTCCTCCCTCCCCCCCCTTTACCTCCACCACTCCATCTCCCGTTCCATCGCCCAATAATGATGATCGAGGTTGCAGCTCAAGCTTTTCTAGAGAGTGTTAGAGAGAGAGAGAGAGAGAGAGAGTTTGTAGTCAGTTTTCGGCGCCACTGCCTGAATTCGGCGATCGGAGATGACACATTTAGTGCCCAGTAGCTATGGAGCTTAGTCTTAGCGGCTGTGGTGGATCGACGAAGTTTCGTGGCTGTGGTGGTGGTACTTTGCCTGATCTCAGGAGGGAGAGAGAGAGTGAGAGGAAAGAAAATCCAGATCCAAGCACAGATATGTGAAGGCCTTATTTGGTTAGCGTGCTTTGGCCAGAATCTAGATTCGCCGGTGCTTTTGGATTGAGTGGAATCTAGACCGGTGTTTGGTTTCTCTTTTCTTGGATTGACAGGTTTCTTGGTTTGCGCAACTTCTTCGTCATTTTTTTCGGCTGGGGTCTAGCCGGCAGGTGTCCACCACCCAGTCCGGCCGTCGCTTCTTTGCCATTATTTTGTAGGGATCGGGTTTTTTTTGGCCGGCCGTCGATTGGCTATTTGGATCTCCTTTTGTTTTGCTGTCGTCTGTCGGCTCACCCGCGGTTGAGTCGGCTATGATGGCTGAGACGAGATCTACTTCCGATGGCCTAGGGTGAGAAAGAGCCGACTGCCCTGCTTTGGAAATATCATAAAGGCATTTCGTTGCCGATTGAGAAGTTCAATTATGTAATGTTAATGTTTAAATTTTAATTGTAATTTTGGATTGTTTGGGTTATCCGATCGGTTAACGGAAGTGGATTATTTGGGGATGGAATATAATTGCAATTGACAAATGAAAGCGGGCGGAAAATGAATATGCCTAATAACAATTAATTAGCAAAACTTGATAATTAAAATCTGTTTAGTAAGGAAAAAAATTTTAATTAAGCTTCAGGGGTAATGCCCGTGTGTAATCCTTACCCGTAAAAAGTAAGAGCCCGTTTTTAAATTTACCCGTACCCGGCGGATGTGCCAGGCTGTCCACCCAGTGGCCGTCGCTTCTTTGCCATTATTTTGTAGGGATCGGGTGGCCGGCCGTCGATTGGCTATTTGGATCTCCTTTTGTTTTGCTGTCGTCTGTCGGCTCACCCGCGGTTGGCGGCGATGGCTGAGCTTTTTCTGGTGAGAAAGAGGAAGGGAAAATCTAAAGGCATTTTTGATATATCATAATGAATTTGTGTTGCACTAAATTTTTTTGAGGATTCCTAACGGAAGTGGAATTTATGCAATATAATAACAAACCACAGCGGGCGGGGAGTAATAAAAATACTTAGGCGGAGCCGTGTGTAATTTTAGGTAAACTTCAGGGGTGCCGTGTGTAATTTCCCTAAAAAGTAAGAGATTTTTTAAATTAAATCAAAAATGGATGTGGCTGGTGGCGGCCGGAAGTGATGGCAGTCAGCAGTGATGGCGGCATAGGGTGGCGATTGCAGGCGTCGGTGGGGGCTGCTAGAGGTGGTGGTAGCGGTCGGAGGTGTGACAGTTTCTGATAGTGACATATGAAAGCAGCGGACGGTGCGAAACATAATATGAATTTTTACAGAAATGGATTTTAAAAGTCCAATATAAGATAACTCACTATATATATATATATATATATATATATATATATATATGAAAATTTTGTGAACAAGATAATCCTTCCAACATACACATAGCTCCAACGACTCGGGGTTAAGACGACTCCTCCTGTCATCCAAAACCCTCCCGCTCGCTGAAAATGCCGACTCTGAAGCAACCGTGGAGGCTTGCACCGGCTGTACATCCCGTGCAATTTGAGATAAAGTTTTATACATGTTTTGATTTTGTTTCAAAAAATTTAACAAATTAAAATTAACCTGTTCTTGCATTGATAAAGCAGAATAATTATCAGAATTGGAACTTACACCAATCTTATTAAAAGAGGAAAAAGTAGACGAACCTGCCGAATTAGAAGTACCTTCACCTGGTAGTTTTCTTGCTACTAGATGTTCAAAGCCATTAAGGTATGGCGCATAATACGTCTCACCAGTCGATGATGAAACTCGCCCGCGCACGTCAGCAGAATTACGATAGAGGTTGAACAGTTCCTCGAATGTCTTGCTCACTTTCGCTGTGACTTCGGTTGTGTCCGCTTCTGGGTGCACATTAATCTCGATATCTCTTGTATCGAGACGTTCATGCCATACAACTTTAATCTAGGATCTAAACAAGTAGTCACAGCAAAAACAACAGGCAGTTTACTCCAATATTTATTAAACTTTTTATCCATCACTTTTACTATTTGCTGAAAGGGTCCTATATATCTCCATTTTGTTAAAATTGTAGCCATCTTGAGAATTTCTATTACAGCGAAGGAGAGGTGGGATAGTACGTACCAGACAATAAATTGATAGACGTGTAAAATACCTCCAAAAATTCATATATGTGTGTAGCCATCTGCCATTCCGTGGGAGTTGGCAAGCCGGCTGGGAACGAGGTTAGTAGAAAATACGTATAGACTTCTTTGTATGCAAAAATATGTAAAAACATATGATATGTAGAGTTACACATATGGACCACATCTGTAAGTGGTGTCCTGCGAGGCATATTATATTGAACACACAACGCTTTAAATTGTTGTGTTCTCGGACCCGAACTATTAACATACGCTGTCATACCCCTCATTTTGAGAAGAATATCTCCTGCAACAGCTAAACCATCTTGAACAATTAAATTAATTATATGACAAACAGAACGAACATGAAATAATTTACCAGAAAGTACAGGTTGGAGGCTCTCCTTTAAAGCTGCAACAACAGCTTTATTGTTAGTAGCATTATCCAAATTAATACTCATAATCTTATTCTTTAATTTAAACGTGGTACATGCTTTAATTATAATAGTAGCAACGTTAAATCCATCATGCAGAAAAGGAAAGAGTTTGAAAGCGATGATTCTGTTGTTCATAATCCAATCTGCATCAATCCAATGGGCTGTCACATGAGCATAACTAACAAAAGTAAACGGAGATTGCCAAATACCAGAAGTAAGACTAACTTTATCGTCAAAATGATCGAAATAATCAATCAGGCGTTCTTTAGCAGCATTCTACTGCCGGAGTGCGTCGGATCTAGTTGTGTTTCTATGAACCTTTTTGTACAAAGGTTGCACGTAGGTCCACATATCTAGAGTGCTTAGCATTATTGGCAAAACTAAAGGCTTGTTCATCGTGAATAACAAATTCAGCGAGACCGTCTTTTTTCTCTCGCTGATTATAAACAAATAACTTACCGTCAAAAGATAATTGCGTTTGGCTAGGTTCGACGTGGCCTTGTCGAGGTGCACACTGAGGGTAATGCCTATTAAGATGTCCATTACCACTACTAGACAAAAATAATTTAGCACAGTACTTACATCGAGCTTTTCGGACGCTGTCCACCATAATTTCATCAAAATGATTCCAACACTGGGCTTTTTTTTTTCCTCTCCTTTTGGACTTCTGGTTGACTACCGGAAGGATTGCTCGGCCCTTCTCCATCGCGACCGCTCATCGGGTTAACATTATGCCACGGAGTAGTAGCTTCTCCAACCGAACTACGTCCTTGACTAAAATGCGGGCTATCTTGTGAGTGTATTCAATATCTGGAATGTTTTGATTGAACTCCCAATTGGCTTGGGTATCTATCATACAGCCTATTCTCATTCGTCCAGGAACGAATGGTTGTGGTGGTGCTTGGATTGGTGTTTGTGATGGCCGTGGTGGTGGTGCTTGTGCTGGTGGTGGTGTTTTTCGTGATGATGATCCACGCTTCAGTTTCTTCAGTAATCCAGCCATATTTGACGCTAAACTTTTTTACTAGATTGGAAAATAAAACTAGAGTAGTAATAAGTAATTAGAAATAACAATTAAAAAGAATTAAAGAGTAACAAATGAATAAGAGTAATTAGTAATTCAAAATTGGAGAGAGTTAGTAATTAGAATTTAACAAGAGTAGTAATTAGTAAACAAGAGTAGTAATTAGCAAGAGTACTAATTAGTAAACAAGAGTAGTAATTGGAGAGGGAAATAGTAGCAAAACTTGTTTATAATTGGAGAGGGAAATAGTAGCAAAGCTTGGAGAGTGAATTTATAGAATTTTGAAAGTCCACAAAATACCAAAATGCCCCTTAAAACTAGTCGTTTATAATTGTTGGGGAGGGTAAAAGTGTAAAAAACCTTAAAAGAGTTGGAAATTTTAAGTTGGACCAAAATACCCTCCAAACTAGCCGTTATATTGGTGTTGGGGGGGTAAAAGTGGAATTTAGGAAAATAATGGGGAATATGGCCGTTGGGGGGAAAATGGGGGGAAACTTTTGTTTGAAAATCCGTGGGGCCAGCCCACTTTAGGGCCAGAAAAGGGCCAAAAAATCGGGCCAAAAGAGGGCCGAAATTCGGGCCAAATTTGGGCCAACCCGTTTTTAGGGCCGGGTTGGGCCTGGATAATTTCTGGGAATGCTTCGCCCTGGCCCAAAGCCCTTAATTATCGGGCCATTATTGTTCACATACCAGCCCGGGGGCCGCCCGGCCCTTTTGACAAAGAACTCTTCCTGTTAGACCCTGGATATTTAAAGCTTAAAAAAATATTACTTCTGTCTTTAAGGGTGTTTTTGTAATCTCTTAGCGCATGGTAAGAAACAATTCAGATTTTTCTTTTTAAAAAGTGGATTATACTTTTGGGATTAGGTGACCGAAATTAAATTTGGGGTTTAATTTAACCTATTTATAAAGTTAGAAAAAAAAAAGTTTGGGACGTAATGGATATTTTGCAATTCTAATTACTTTAAGAATATAAGTATATTTTATTTAGGTCTATGATAGTTTACGTACAATACATATTCTCTATGAACACAGGAAACTTCAGAAAAGCTTCAAAAGAATCCCTAGGAAGAGACTTCTTTGGATTTTGTATATTGCTTGGAAGTAAGAATTTAATTCAATTATTGAATTGAGATTCGTGGTAGGAACCTGCGAATTTTCGTTGTTGTCAGAACCTAATTAAAGCTTTTGGATATGTTAATTTTTAGGGCTTTTGATACAATTGGATTGAGAATGTCACATCTTTGGGTTTAATTGTGCGACTAGAGCTAAGGGTTTACTTTTGAAATCTGAATTAGCATTGGACTGATCGTTTGTGTAAGGGTTTTACTTCTTTTTTTTTAAATCTGAATCAGTGGTGGAGCGATTACTCATAATATTTGCAAAAAGATCTATTATCGTCGTCTTATGTGCATTGTTTCTGAAATCTGTGAATTAAAAATCTCAGCGCCTAATTCGTTCTGTTGTTAACTAGTTAATTGAAGGCCCTATTTGATGACCATCCATCGATATCTGCATATTGAGTTGTCAAGGAAATATTTTCGTTGATTGATGCACGGTAGGCTAGGATTTCTCTGATGTTGGCCTTGTTTTCTGAGCCATGCAATTACAAAACTTGGAACCTGTTCGCCCTACTATATGTAATACACTGAAAATGCCTAAAATTAATCTAACTGTGAATTAGATTAATTAAAAGGTGGAGAGGGGGGATGTTATTTTTATTAGTAGCTCTGTTTTAGTGATAATCAAGTATTAGGAAGTTAATTAAATCAGGGGTTAGTTTGGCCTTGGGCTCAAAATGTAATTTTGTAAAGTTTTTGGGGTTATTTTGTAATTTTGGAAACTTTGGGGGTTAAATTACAATTTTTGAAAGATAGGCATTATGTGTCTAATTGTTGTGAAATGTGTCTAAAAAATATGATACGTCCTACTTAAAAAAGGTGACTAATAAGCTTTTATTTTAAACTAATGTGAAAATAAAGTAATTTAGGTGTGTAGCTATGGGTATTCATGTGTAGCAGTATGAGTGTGTGTATATGAGTGCTTCGTAGTTGGAGGTAGAAGACTAGTGTGTGAGTCCAATGTGAAATACTACGTGTGTTTGATTTGAACAGTAATCGGTTTTGTCGCTAAAGGTAGGAAATCAATTAAGCAATTTTTAATTCGAATTTTTATAAATAGTTAGGGTCAAAATTAGACAAAGTACAAAAAAAGATACCCCGGTTATTTTTATAAGATCTATAATGTGGAAAATTTTCATTTTTTTTTTAGGTCAGGAAGGTGGTTAGCTGACGCGGTTATTATGAAATTTCACAATGAATTTAAAAATAGCAAACTAATGCGGTTTCGCGTGAAAATTTTAGGAGGATTTTAAAATGCTGATATGTTCCATTTTTTAGAATTTTGTGTCGTTCCAAAATCGATAGCTATTTTTAGCCGAACTGGTTTTTAAGAGATCGGTTCGAACAGCGGTTCGGGATTTTCAGTTCAATAATGACTTCGGGATGCTTGAAATAGTGTTTCAAAGTATTTTAGAGATTTTTTCGATGCCGGGAATCCTCAGGGGATATTTTGGTAATTTGTCACCCAGAGGGGGGTATTTTAGTAATTTTTTCTATAAAATTTTCCAAAGGAATTTTTGGTCCAAGAAGGGGTGTAAGACATCTGAGAAATTGTTTTAAATTGGTTTTGGAATTTTTGTAGGCGTAATGGCCACCAGGGGGTGTTTTGATAATTTTACATAAGCCTGGGGAGGTATTTTGGTAATCTTCCCCATAAAATCTTTCGAAGGAATTTTTGGTCCTGGAAAGGGTGTAAGACATCCGAAATGTTGTTTTGAAGCGGTTTTGGGGTGTTAGGGTGGTGGTGACCATTAGGGGGTGTTTTGGTTGTGGCGTTGAACATCGGTCGGTTTATTGACCCGAATTCTTGCTTGAGTAATTGATTGATTGATTGAGGACGTAAGGTGAACTCATTTTCCTTAGTCCATCCAATTGGTGTAATTTGTAGTTGGCGGTAACGTGGTTGGGGCCGAACACTCTTCGTGAGTTCCCTTATTGTGTTTAAAGTCTCTTTTAATTATCTAAGACTGAGATGAACATCGCGGAACACGGGACATTATATGAAGAGGGCATGTAAAAGATGATCACCAGCAAAAAGGATGTTCGCGCGCGAGTCGAGTCTGTCATATTTGGTCGAGTCCAGTCGGTCGAGTCTGAGTCTGGGTCTGTATTGCATTTGACTTTATTTTGATGTTAACGATTTTAATGGCTTGTATTTCATTGATGTTTAATTTGGTTGTTATGATTTAATGTTCATGTGCATAGTCTGTCAGTTGGTCAATCATGTTCATAAAAATGTGGAGATAATGTGTTTCTGTTGGGCCTTAAAGCCGTTCAGCCTGATTCAAAAAAAAAAATCGCTTGGCCATTAGGTTGATGTGATGTTATTTATTGAACTCTTGTTTATTGATATCATTGGGTTGATTATTATTTTTCTCAAGACTGTCACATCGTATGTGCACATTAATCATCTTGTTATCTTTGTTGGGCAATTTGCGCTTATTTTTTTATCTAAAATGTTTCAATTGGTAAGGTCGAACTGGGTGAGATGTCGGGAAAAGGGAAGGAGAAGTTGGCCTGATTTATGAAAGTAGACGTCAACTGCATTTTGGGGTATAGATGTCCTATTTTAAAACTTCTGATGTGTTTGTACTGAACATTGTAGTGAAATTTTTTGAAAGGATGCCTTTTGAAGCTTTATGTATATAAAATTATGTATCTAGAGTTGCCCTGTAATCCAACAATTTTAAGTTGCGCTTATGACCAACAACTCAACTCTGGTGACGTCACTTGAGCTGAGGGGTGTGTCATTACCGACTCATCATCAATTGCTCGATTCTTTTTGCATGCCAATTGGCTACATAGCCGTCTGCTTGCTGGTCTGTTTTTCTTTTTGGCAGGCCAAGTTATTGTTGCATTCCTACTGTATTGGTCTCTTTCAGCGTGTAGATTGAGAGCCTTTCATATGACGGTGTATCATGTCCAGTCATGTGGTGTGAATATTCTTATTATTTGTCTTGTTAAACAACTTTAGTCACCAGTCCACCCATATCTTAGACATACATGTGCCTTGGTTATACAGTGAGTTTCATCATTTGACAAAGTTTTGTCTTCTGCTCTTTATTCATCTCACCGCTATATTTTATAGTAATGGTTAGTGCTATATTTCTATGAATACTAAAATGACAAAATGGGAGTTTTCTTCGTTCAAGGCTTTACTTTGATATATTCAAATTTTCCTATATCCGAAACATTGGTATTTTGGTCACTAATGGTTGCCTTGCCTTGCCTTCTTTTTCTTTTGTGTTAGGTTCGTCTATACTCCCATTCTTGTATACTCTATTCCCTTTTATCCATTTTGACATTTTTATTTGTGTATGACTTATGGGTAGCACCAACTAGCGTGTGCCGTAGGTCGCTAGGTGGGTGCGGCTTATTCCTAAAGATGGTCTAGGCAATCTATTGGTGTTTAGTAGTTTGAAAATTGAATAAACGTACATGTATTTCGGTGAGCCATGTCACAGTAAATGTGACTTTCTGTTTCTGACTTACTCACGTGGATTGGAACGTGGGCTAGCTCAGTGAGATGAGCTAGAGATCGTGATCTTATTTTCTGAACCTTGTCTTACGTGTCAGTGATGGCATGTGGGACCTTTTATTTTGTACAAAATTATATTTTGCACAAAAATATATTTTACAAATTTGAAAGTCTGTTTCGTATCTGTTCTGCTAGAATTATGTACCTCCGTAATTTCGTTTTTTCAGAAAATTTTGTATCCCTTTTGGTTGGTCCGTTGAGCGATCTTACTGGGCATTTGGCTCACTCCCTTATTGTTTTACTTTCAGGTGATCAATAGAGGAGATTGGATTATGAACCTAGATGTGTGATTGAGAGCTAGCAGTTTTACACTAGAGTCAGTATTAGCATTTTTAGAAATAACTAGACAAACTGAATTTATTTATATTTTATTTTGGAACTTCGTGTTGGAGTAATTTGGGATCATACAAGTGATTTAGGCTGCTATGGCATTTATTAATGTATTGTGGAGACTGATTGGTAGATGTCTGAATAACCAGTTTGGAAGACTTTTTGTAATTATGAGTTTTTTTGTCTTTATTTATTTGAAATTAACGCTCCAAAAATTAGGGCGTTACACTTTCGGTTAATATGAGTCAGATGGTCAATTTGCATATCCGCCACCCTTTGTGAATCTCTTTTTAGATTGCATGAGGAGACTTTGTTTACCCCTACTAAATGAGATTGCAAGAAGGGTGGCAGCGGCCTTCGCAGCTTCGACATCTTTTGCTAATGAAATATGTCCAGGCCCTGATGAAAACATCTTCGTGGTTATGACCAATCAACATTATGCTTGCTCATAAGGTCTAATTGCTGCATCAAAATTAACTTTCTGTAATCCATTGGTCTGATTGACTTGGGAGGTGATTCTTTAATGATGCAGTTGGACATGGATGCAAAAGGTTTGCTAATTTTGTCTGCAATCCTCGGTTCAATAACCATATTCTCAAAAATTATGTTGTTCCTAACCATCCAAATCTGGTTGACCAGGATCTTACTAAGTGCAATTACAAGAAGGGTGGTAATCGCCTCCATAACTTCGACATCTTTTAGTATTGAAATTTGTGGAGGCCCTTACAAGAAAAACCTTTGAGATGTCCAACGGATTCCCAGGCCTTGATGAATGGTCGACCACCTTGGTTACAGTCAATCATCGATATGCTTGCTTAGAATATCTTATTTTACATTAAAATTAACTTTTTATGATCCATTTGTCCGATTTGACTCGGGAGGGGGTGGGGTGGGTTCCTTTAATGGATGCAAAGGTTCGCAGATTTTGTCTACATTCCTAGGTTCATGAAAACCAATCATTGGTAGTAGAGGTCCAGGCTAAGAAATCTTGGATTAAAAAGAAAAAATAATGGTTATGGTCATATAGTCCACAATGATCACATCGTAGCGAACCGTCTCGAAAAAATCCCTCCAAAACCTTTTTAAGAGTCGCCATCTTATTTAATACGAAAAAATAAGAAAAAATAAAAAATGACTATAAATGTCCAAAAAGGACGACTTGTCCATCGAAAATCGGAAGATGGGTTCGAGGACTAAGTTATGCAGCGGGAAGGTGTTAGGCATCCACCACACCCTTTCGGTCTTTACTTGATTTCTATTGATTTTTGGCCTTTAAAACACGTAACACGAAAATACATTAAAACAAACCCTAAGTTTAGTTTTATATTTTTCGCTTGAACTCGACATTGGGGTCGAATTGCTTACATATCTAGTCGAACTAACGGGAATCAAAACCACCATAGTTCGACTCAGGTCCTACGGAAAGTAATCTGTATTCGATCCTAGACTTAGATAAGGAAATGAAAAGACTCTTTCTTGTATTTTTATAAAGGAAACGTGATTACGCGAATGAGAGACTATTCTATGTGATCTTCGAAACTAGAAAGCTACTAAAAATACCTATTGAATTAGCTTGTCGGGAAGACTCAGGAACACTCTCCAAAGGATCCACGAGGCAAAAAGATTAAAAGACTTTTAGAGCGAGTATGGATGGCTAAGATTCTTGAGAGAGATAGCGTATCATTTTACGGAGAAGTGGTATACAAGCTCTAAAGAGAATAACCTCTTAAAGGTCTAAGACTAAGGACCCCTAAAAATGAAGGTCGTGGCCCCTATTTATAGAGCTTTGGGACGCAAAATCTGGTAAGATTCAGTATGCCAGTCTACAAGGCTGGAGATAAGTCAGAATATTGGATAGAATCGCAGATGGAAAAAAAAAAGTCAATTAACCGGCCAGTTAGTCAAAAATTGGCTGGTTCATCCTACAAATTAAAAATGATTTTTCCTAAACTTTGAGGCATTATCAGACTCTAATTTTGGTAATTATCTCTAGTTTTGCAAATAGGAGGTACGAGATTCGGGGTTTATCATCCCTAACCATATACATTATTGATTTAATCTTTGTATCAAGAATAATTCACAAAATATTTTCCTAAATTATCTAGAAAAACAAGCTAAAATAAATAATAAAATCTAGACACTTAGACTTGACTGGACCAATTCACTAACTGGACCATTAGATAGGAATGAATTGTTGAACTGGACAAGACCAGTGGACTTGACAACTCAACTAAGACAATTAAAAATTGGACTGGACTGGACTGGACCTAGGTTTAATAAACTCTAATTAATAAAGCCCGCTAATTATTTAATTATTAAGCCCCTCAGTGATGGAGTTCACGCATGAGCGAATATCACCGAAAATAACACATTTTTATAGGAAAACACAGAAAATACCACAAGACTCTGAATGGATTCGAGGACAGTGACATTGATATAAGGTCAGACCTTTAAAGGGCTTCATACGTATCCTCCAAGGAGGAATCAGACTAACATAGTTTAATAAAATACAAATATTTTTTGAAGCCGAAGGCAACAGTAACAACAATTGGTCGTCGAACAATATGTTACAGAAAATTTTGTCTATTGCCGGAGCCCCCAAATCTATTTGAAAGAGTCGATACACAAAACTCATATCTAGATGACGGAGCCCCTAAATCGATTTAAAAGGGTCGTCTAGACATGTAAAAGAAATAAATAACCATGCCCATTGTCGGAGCCCCCAAATCAATTTGAAAGGGTCGACGGACAGAGCTGTATATCTAGATGTTGGAGTCCCCAAATCGATTTGAAAGGATCGTCTAGACATACTAAAAAAAGGAATCTTGCATATTTCCGGAGCCTCCAAATCAATTTGAAATGCTCGACAAACCAGATGAAAATAACATGGCCATTGCCAGGCCCCCGAATCGATTTGAAAGGTTCGACGGACAAAGTGGACTCGTATATTTAGATGCCGAAGCCCCCAAATTAATTTGAAAGGGTCGTCTAAATATACAAAAAATGAATCTTCCTTGTTGCTGGAGCCCCCAAATCGATTTGAAAGGGTCGATGAACATAGTGGAGTCGTATATCTAGATGTCAAAACGCGCAAACCAATTTGAAAGAGTTGTCTAGATATTCAAAAATAATAATCTTGCCTGTTATTAAAGCCCCCAAAATGATTTGAAAGGGTCGATAGAGAAGATGGAAGTAACTTTGGCTGTTGCTAGAGCCTCCAAATCGATTTAAAAGTTTCGAGGACAAAGTGGAGTCGTATATCTAGATGTCGGAGCCCCCAAATCGATTTGAAAGGGTCTTCTAGATATAAAAATATATATAATGATGCATGTTGCCTGAGCCCTTAAATGAATTTGAAAGGGTCGACAGACATGACGGAAGTAACATTGGCCATTGCCGGAGCCCCCAAGTCGATTTGAAAGGGTCAACGAACAAAGTCGCGGCTTGATTAAGAGTCGGAGCCAACAACGCGTCGAAGCGATTGGTTGCTTATAAAAGAAAGTTTTAGAAATATCACTCAGAGCAGGAGCCAACAATGCCACAAAGACAATTGGCCGTTGAGTGTCAAACTTATCAATTCGCTTGATATAAAAAAATTGCTTTTAACAACGAATGCGGGATCTCATACTGGCCTTATACCGTACAAGAATCACGAAACTAAGCAACAGATTCAAGACTTCGGATCGAGAAACAATTCGAGGATAGGATAATGAACATGCACAGGCAAGCATGCAGGTATACAAATGTCGGAAAAATGCGCTAGGCAAAATGAATTAAATGTAATGCAAAATGCACAAGCAGTGGTGTCGAGTGGTGGTGCCGACGATGATGGTGGCTAGGTTGGCCGATGGGTGGTGATGAAATAGATTAACGGAACATAGAACCCATCAGAAAAGACTAGAAGTAAGAAAGAGAGGCAAAGCCAGAAAGAGACTGATAAAGTGTGAGAGGGGTATTGTCACATCCCAGAAATCCGGAGCTCCGTCGCCCCGAACTCTCGAAACGTTAACCCACCACGTCATATCAAACCTGTCAAATCCTGTTTACTAACACATACTTCAAAGCATCTAATCTAACATCAACTCAAATTCTTCAGATACAAATTACAAAACTGCTTAAACTTAAACCATTAAAACCTAGGTTCTTTACAAACTTGAGTTCTTATAGAACTAGTTGACAGTACCGACCCACGCATGGGTCTCACTACACAGTAGTTGTAATACCCCGAATCTTGATTTTATGCCTAGCTGATTAGTTCATATTTAGTGACGATTATGAACGTAACATTTAGCGTTGATGTGCATAATTAAGATTTTATCGACAACAATTAGCAACGGTTTTATGCTTAGCATCGATATTTGTTATTAGAGTGATTTTTAGCGATGATTAGTGAATCGGGGTTAGTTATAAAACTACATTTAAATTGGAGTCTCTAGCAACGATTATTGCCAGCGGTATTGATTGTGACTTTTAGTGACAACGTATAATGCTCCTAAGTTGCAAATTAATGAGGTTGGAAGAATGTAATGCCCGGAATGTTTCATTGGTCGATGAAATTGTTATTTTAACCTTAATATAAGATTATTGTGATCTTTTAAGAGGAATGTGGGCGAGATGAGAACACTAACTAAGTGTGGGGGGTCTTTTGAATTATTTTAACCTAGGGCAACCATATATAAAGGAAGTTTTAAGAGGGCAGCTGTCCTAGCAAATCTGCCACCCCCTTTACGCGAAGTCCAGAGAGGGAGAGAGAGAGAAGGAACAAGGCTAAGCAAGGAAAAATTCAACGTAATGAAATCCATAAACTCTCTCTTTAGTTTAGCCACGAATTTGGACATTTTATATGTATATTTGGTGTGGAATTGATAACTTTTGGTAGTATTTGAGAACAATGCGGCTATAGAGCAGATTAAGAGTGGATTAGGGTTTTTGACATATCTCCTTTATTTTAAATCCGATTAAGATGATTTTACCCTTTCTGAAAAATTCATTGTGTTTTATTCAACTCTTTAGTTTTGAGTTTTCTCAGAATCCCACGTTTGCACATTGAAAATCGATCTTAGAGTCAATTTACTGTAGAAATCCAGAACTTTTGGTTTCTGGCAGCCACTTCGATTTATAATATAAAATTATTTACTCATGATATGTTTGGGAAATTTATATTTCTAGAAACATCAGAAAGTCATCTTCAACTTTTTACTTTATGTTTTTCTGAGATTCATAGTATTTCTGCTCCAAAATAATCATTGAACAAAACTGGTCTGCACAGAGATGTGCTGTTTTGATCAACCACTTCGATTTACTGTAGAGAAGTCATCAATCATTGGATTTTTGTGATATTTATATTTATGAAAACCTTAGAAAGTCTAATTTAACTTTTTAGTTTTGAGGTTTCTAAGATTCATCATTGTTATTCCTCAAAATGGTCAATCTACAAAACTAGGGTTTGCTGAAAAATGCTGTTTTCAGAATTATAGATTAGTATATTGCCCAAGACTTTTTCAGCCACTTCTAAAAATATTTGGGCAAAGTACAAAACTAAAACTACCCTTATTTTTGTGAATACTTTGATGTAGAAATTTATGAGATTTTTCTAGGCATACAAAAGGTCTGAAACGACCTTATTTTGAAAATAAGATTTTGAATTGTTTGATATAGCAAACAAATTATTTTTAGTTGGGAATTTTACAGTGGTCTAAAGACACTGAGAGGCTTAAGTTTCTAGAATTTCGTGGCATTCGGTGCCGTTTGATATATATTTGGATCATTACCATTAACGTTCCATTTAACGAGCAGTTTAGGGATTCGAGCGAAAAATCGCCGGAACGATCGTTCTTATTCGAAATATCCATCAATTGTTTAAAAATGACCTTATTAGGTTATATCCAGGTGGATGAGGTACTTTAGGAATTGGGGGCACATAGGTAATTATCCATAAGTGGAGGGATGGTTGAGTAAAATTTTACTCATCTAAAAGAAAACTAATACCTAATACTTAGGTGTGCTCGAGCGATAATGAATGACATTCGTATAATTTGTTATTTAGGTTTTGATAGTCAAGAGTTAGGGCCGGCATTTGAGCAAATACCTAAAGTAGATTTTGAGCGAGGTAAGTACTCCTGCCATATTCCTCCGTATACCCTATTTTTCGTTTATCTATATGTATAAATGAATTGTTCCAATTAGAAGTTTTAAAGCCTTTTACATGCTACTGTTTTTGTGTAAATTGTTTGATGAGAAAATGCATAAAAATGCCATGGAATGTTTTCTATGAATAGTGTTTTAAAGTTGGCTTATGTTGAATGAGACGGTATTTCTGGCTCAGTTGTTGCGCCCCATATCCACGGGGGAAAGTTGGATTGTTGGGTCCTGGTCAACGGGACGATACGTTGACGCACAGTACTGTTGCTCGTGGTGCGCCCTTGCGTCCACATATGTATCCCGGATGAAGGAGGGATTGTGTGCCCTAGTCAGGGGGCGCATACCCTGACCAAATTATGTTCATCCCAAGTGGAGTAGGGATTGTGGGCCCTAGTCAGGGGGGAACGTACGCTGACCGCTACATACTCATGTTATGATGAACTGTGATAGTTGTTAATAAGCCTACTTGATGTCATACTTCGTTTTTGAGAATCTTGGATGAATTGCTTTCAAAAAGTCTATATATGTATAGTATCTCTTGTGAAAATATTTACCAGTTTTAAATTGAAGAAAACCGTGGCATGTGGCATATTTTTATGAATCCCAAAATCTATTTTAGGGATATGGTTTGTGTACTTACTGGGCCCCAAACTCACCCCCTTTTTATAAATGTTTTCAGGCGATCAACTAGATGACCATGAGTATTGCGAGGGAAATGAGAATGAAGCCGTGGGAGATGCTTATTAGGAGGCTAAATTAAGTTCCTTAAGAAATTATGATGTTGCTGGTTTATCTCTAGAACTGTTTATAGCTTAACTCAATGAGGTTTCCTTTAAATAAATTATATCTGTCATTAAGGAGGAATTTAGTAGAAATAATTTTGTGGAGATCTGTAAGGACCTCTTAGAAGTCATATTATGGTGTCAGTTAATGCATGATCTTAGAATTGTGTACAGGTTTTAGTGAGTAAGGCCTGGCAGAGCCCTAAATTGGTTTGAGTCCATTGGGTCTGCGGCCGGTCACGTGCCTAGCTTGCGTGCCTGCCCGTGGGTTCGGGTCGTGACAGTAGTGGTGGCTCATCGGAATCTCAAACAGACTCTAACCCTATTCCCAAGCATGCTACAGCTGATCATCACATGTAGAAGAGAGTCAAAAGAAAGGTGAGCATTTGAGAGCTCAGTAAGGTCGTACAAGGACAACCGAAAGAATCACAAAAAGATTCAAAAGAATTTAACCGACGATGATTTCCAAAAGGATAAATTACACACGGCACTCCTGCAGTTTGCCCTAAATTGCACACGGTTCTGCCTAAGTATTTTAATTCCACTAAACTACACATTTCTATTTTTCTGTCAACAGAGTTAACAAAATTAATGAAAAGACGGTCATACCCCTAATAAACAAGTCAATTTACCCCTCAACTTCACTTTAACACACCCCCCCAACTTCAATATTTTTTACTTCTCTGGGTCATTGTTATGTTCGATGTCCATTCAATTTTTTATTCCATTAAATTTCATCTTTTTCTCAAGTCTTCTCCATAAGAGATGGTATTAAAAAGTTCTAAATTCCATCAACTTTGCTTCGTTTTGATCGGAGTTGGCATTTAATTTTGGTAACTTTCGTGGTTAGCGATTCATTTGGGCTGCATTTTGGATTTTCAAAAATCTGGGTCTTGACAAAGATTGTACCCCCCAGGAAGTTCGCCGATTTTTTCGCTGTCTATTGGGTTAGATTTCATCCGAACCACTCAGTAGGAACCATATTTTTTTCCACCAAGTGCGTGTAAATATACTCTCTATCTTGAACACACGTGAGTGCCTAGATTTGGACTCGTGTGCTGGCATTGTCCGAGATGCGTAGTATCTACTGTTGCAGTACAGATCGAAGCAAAGTCAATGCTCTGATCTGAGACTTTGACATAAGCCCAGTAATTTTTTGCTAGAAAGATTGCCGGCAGTAGCCGTCGGTGTGTATGCAAATGAGAAATTAGGAGAATCAGCCTTTGGTGGCGGTAGTGAGGCATCGGCGGCAGTGGTGGAACGTCGGCGGTAGCGGCTAAGCATTGGGTTGTAAGGAAGAAGAGGAAGAGGGTATTTGGAAATATCATAATAATTGAAAGGTGTCTAACTTTTCTTGACGATTCCTTAATGGAAGTGGGCTTCATGTAAGACAGTGACAAACCACAGGGAGTGGAGAGTAATAAAAATATTTAGGCAGAGCAGTGTGTAGTTTAGGGCAAACCTCAGGGGTGCCGTGTGTAATTTACCCTTTCTAAAATGATCAAAATTCATCATAACTACATAGAAAAATAAATAATCACAATCACAACGGGTTCCAAAAACGATCAATAAAATATCATTTTCAAAGCCCTCATTCTAAAATACGATGATTGTTTTCCAAAGGATTTCAAAAGCAATCTGGGGAGGGATTTCAAGCAAGCACAAACCATTTGAGACAATCCTTTCTAGTCATTTCCGTAACAATCACTGTAAGATACAATGTAAATAACTTCAAAGATGTTGATCCTGGGCAGATTCGATGCCATTCAGGCAAAGTCAATATGTAATGCCATTCAGGCAATGCATAACATAATGTACACATGCATGATGTACGAATACTAGTCCCAGTGGGTACTAGCCTGCGTTCAACGCAGTATTCAAATCAGCCTTATAACGCCTCCCCCTAGTACAGTTTACGCCTCCCCCGCAGTACAGTTTTCCAGGTCAACACAAAATCAACAATAACAATGAGTATTAACATGAACTCAAATAATCGATATCAAATTTATCACTCAGAACACAAGAATTGCCACCAACCAATGACAAGAATAAATACGAACAGTTATCGATTTTAAGCATAACAATTCTGAAGAAGAATGTAAACAATTATCAAAATTGCTCTGCATGTAATAACAAGTGAGCATCAATAGATTTCCAAATAACCGATTCAGATTCAATGTTGGGGTCTTCTTGGTAATAACATGCTGATATCAAATACATATCTCAGTGGTTGACAATAGCTATAAGCATATCGAAAGAATATTTACGAGTACGAGTTATGGAAATAAGGGTTCGGATGAAAGTCATTACCCAGAATTCAAATAGAAACCCTTACCTAGATCCGCAGCTAAATTATCCTAACCAGAGGTCTTTAACTTTAGGGCAAATTACACTTATATCCCTGAGGTAAGGGTGGGTGTAATTACAGTCAAGGACACTAAGTTTTAAATGTAACATTCCGTGACCATGCACTTTTATAATGTATCAGTCGTGTCCATCCGTCAAGGTTCCGTCCAAAAAGTGTACTTTTTTAATGATGTCAGCAATACGTATTTTTAAAATGACGATACTACCCCTTGAACTGTATATACTGAATATTTTAAAAAAATTTAATCTTTGATTCCAGCCTTAATTTAAAGTCACAATGTATCACCTTGCAAATTTCCAAATTAGGATTTTGTTGAAACCCTAATTTGCAAATTAGGGTTTTCTTGAAACCCTAATTTGCAAGTTTGAAACCCTACTTTGCAAATTTTGATATGTTCTCTCTCCCATTGCCGGCGACTAACCTCCTACCGGCGTCGCCTCCATCTCCGGCGACGTCGCCCTTCCCTTTCCATCTGTTCTCTCTCCCCGCACCTCGTTCTCCCCAACTTTATATCTCTTCTCTCCCTCTCATCCAACTTTCCCCACCCCGCCGGTCGCCCTCACCCTTTCCCCACCCCGTCGTTCCCCCCACCCGCCTCCCCACCCCGTTGCCGCCGGTGTATGACAAACATGTGTGCGGACTGTTTTGTGTGTGATTCCCATGGTAAACGCCAAAGAAGTTGGGTGTCACACTCTTACTACTTCCCAATCGCCACCGGCGTGGCAGCAGGACTTAGTTGAGGGCAATTTCGACGGAGCCGTCGCTCGACCGGTAGAACTTTCACTTGTCCGAGCCAGCGAACGTCCCAGTCATGTGGGTTGTGGTACGACAAGGCAATCGCCGGTGCTGGTGTGTTCGGTTATGGTCGGCGTTGGCCAGACCCTCAAGGGGCGAGATCTGAGAACGTCGTTTGGCGGAGGTCACCGTCTTCGACACCCACCGTGAAATGATGAGACGGGAGATGGAGAGAGAGAGAGAGGAAAGAGAGAAAAAGATGAAGAAAATAGAATTTTAATTTTATTTAGGGGCAATTCAGTCTTTTGGTCAAAACCGTTACGTATTTTTGTATTCCGATGTCCGGACCGAGCGCTTAGAAGCCGGTTCTGCTAAAAATATCTATTGGCCTAAGAATGATACAAAATTTTAGATATTGAATCCTATCAGTAAAATAACGTTTCCCTATTAAATTAAACTAACTTAATTTGCTATGTCAAATAATTTAAGAATTTTCTTTAATCGGTACCCTAATTTAGCGTCCTTCGCGGACACCGAAAATTCTCAAAAATTTTCAAAGCGTACGTCTCGTAAAAATATCGGGGGTTACTGTTTTTCACTTTGTCTAATTTTGACCCTAATAATTTATAAAAATTCAGATTAAAAACTGCCTAATTAATTTCTCACCTTTAGTGACGATTACAGTCACTGTTCAAATCATGGCACCTATTATTTCACCTTCAAAACACACACTCATCTTCAACCGTCCTCCACTGCTGAAACTACACAGACCTCACCCTCCTCACACACGCACTGCTATACACCAAAATACCCCCCCCCCTCCAAATCACTACACAACTCCCATCCCACCTAAAACCCACACATTATACACCTCAAACACTCAAATTAACCGCACAAACCCACTGCGCAGCCATGAACGTGCACACAAAACCTGCAACACACACACAACCCACTGAAACACACACGAAACCACGCACAAACTTCTCTCAATTTCTCACATACACTCTTTCCCCACAATATCACACATTCCCACACGAAAACCTCACAATTAGACACTACAATCCCATACCCGAAGCTCAAACACGCACCACCCCTGCACACCTGCACACAGAGTTTAAACACACACACACACACCCCTACACCAAAATTTACACACTAAAGGTAAGGATTTACCTTAGAGATGCAGTCCCAATATCTCCCTGAATCTCTACTTGAATTCCTACCCGAGCCCTTCTCTGTTTTCTCCTCTTGTGTTTTCTGTTCTTCTGTTACTGTGCGTGTTCTTCATTTTTCGTTAATTTTATTTTCCTCCCCAGATTTCTTTTCTATTTTCTTTCTTTCAATTTTATCCCATCCATTAGTTTATAATTAAGTTCCTTAGTCATCATACAACCATGTAGGACGTGGCATCTTTAGAATCATTTTTTCTAAAGTTTTGACACATTGTGCATAATTTTCAAAAAATATAATTTAGCCCTTAAACTTTATGTAATTACATTTGGGCCCCAAATTATTCTAATCTCTCTTAATTTCATTAGATGCCACTAAAACATATACAATCACTCTTTTTACTATTTTTCTTTACTAACAAACATTAATTTACATTTATGCCCCAAAATTTTTCACAATTACAAAATGACCCCAAAATTTTTTAAAATTATATTTTTGCCCTAAAATTCTTTTAAGCTTCAACACTCTACTATTACCCGAGCATTACACAAAATCATTGCCCATTTATTTTTCATAGCACAGATGGTTATTTTTAACAACTCCCAAAGTGCGGGATATTACATGCATACAATTGAAGAGAGTGAGGAGGGCAGACGTGGAAAAAAAGCTAACCGCTACAAAGTGTAGCAGTTAAGCATGTACATAAGAAAAGAAGTAATTTGGGCCATCCACGATCACACTTGCACAGCCAGATGACAGTTGGAGAAATAAGGTTTTCTTCACCAATAGATAGAGATAGACTATATATATATATATATATATATATATATATATATATATATATATGGTCGTGATCCATTGCTCGCGCATGCAAATTCCGCGCAGTTACCTGCGTGATCTGGCCATCAATCTGGCCCGATGGGCAGGCCAGATTTCGTCATCCGCTACATAATATAACGGACGGTAATTTTACCCTCCACTACATAATGTAGCGATCGATGAAATATCGTCCGCTACATTATGTAGCGGACGACGAAAAAATGGCCGTCCACGCTCGCGATCTGGCCTTCCACATCTCACGCGTGGAGGGCCAGATCGCGCGGGCAACTGCGCAGAATGGATCACGACCTATATATATATAGGTCGCGCGAGCAATGGATCACAACCTATATATATATATATATATATATAGGGAGCTGATCCCTTGACAGCGCTGGCAAATGGAGTTAAGTTGCCAACGCGATCTGGCCGTCCACGCGCGATCTGTGGACGGTCCAGATCTTTTTTTTGCACTTTTTTTAAGTTCGTCCGCTACATAATGTAGCGGACGATTTTTTTGACAAAAATACCCTCAAACTTAAAAACAGCCCATCCGCTACATTATGTAGCGGATAGTTTTCTGACATTTTTTGGTCTGTCCTTTCTCTCATCCGCTACATTATGTAGCGGATGGGTTTTCTCTCTCTCTCTCTCATTTTAATCCTCTGACTTCTTTTCCCCTCTCTCTCTCTCTCTCTCTGTCTCTGTCCTTTCACATGGCTGAAAAGAGAAACGGCGGCTGAACCCATCACCACCACCACCGCCGCTGAACCCATCACCCACAACCACCAAAACTCTGCCACCGCCGCTGAACCCATCACCCACAACTCCCAAGTGCGGTGGAGTTGCACTCTCTGGTGCACACCGATCGCCTTTCGTGTGGGGTGCCCGCGGGCTCACTCTATCACCTATCAAACACTGGCCAGGTTCTGGCGTCGAACAACGGCTTGGTTTGCTGCAAGAACACCGAAGACCAGACTTCACTCTTTCTCTGCAATCCCGCTGCCCAGACTTGGGTTTCGATACCCATGCCAGACTGCGTAAAAGACAACAACAGGAGCTTCCATGTTCTGTTGCAATCCAACGAGGGGTGCTCTGAGTTTCCTGATCATTACGTGCTGATAATAGTAGCTAGCGATGGTTCCTGGTCGTCGCGTCTTTGCGCCGTCACGTACTCTCCCGAGGAAAGAGTTTGGAAAGATTGCGGAATTGTCGAAGCTGGTAGTCGGGAAATTGATCACAACACGCCGCCTGTTTACATTGACGGTACAGTTTATCTTATGACGGACTGTTTTCCTTACTTGTCAAGGAGCAGCTCGTTTTACTGGCCATATATCGTGGCCTACGAAACCAATGCCGTCGTCGAGAACTCACCGCACTCATGACACCGTGCCATTACCACCATGGTAGGCCCTCCGGGAAAGCCACGGTGCCGCTGTACCGACAAACACCGGCGCCAACCGGCGCAACCACTACCCGCTGCCAACGCAGCTCTGCCACAGGCCCAAACACCGTCCAGCTCCCGATCTGTGCCACCGCGATCTGGAGCTTGGATGGTTGGCGCAGATCGGCACGGAGCTCCTCGCGACGGTGATGCTAGTGGTCACAACCTCCGGATCTACTCCAGATCCGCCCCACCGTGATTGGCCGCAGCGCCATGGCCACCATCGCCGATGTCGCATCGCCATCTCTTTAGGCAGTGAGAGAAAGGACCGAAAAAGAGAAAGAAAAAGCACTCTATGTCTACTCGTCCGCTACATAATGTAGCGGACGTAACAGACTCATTTTTGTCAAAAAATTTGTCCGCTACATTATGTAGCGGACGGGCTTAAAAAAAATTAAAAAAAAGTCCGTCCGCGACACAGTTTAGCGGAGGGGCAAAAAGGTAAAAAAGTCCGTCCGCGATATAGTGTCGCGGACGACTGATAGTATTCGAAAAAGGCGCGATCTGGGCGGTCCATCTTTCAGGATGGACGGCCAGATCGCGTTGGCAACTTAACTCCATTTGCCAGCACTGTCAAGGGATCAGCTCCCATATATATATATATATATATATATATATATATACAGTTTTTTCAACACTTCAAATCCAATCCAATCAAATTCTCTCAAATTTCTTTGTTCCAAAGACTCTTAATTGTATAATTATATCCTAACCACATATCTAGCCTATAAACTGCTAAGATCCTCTTCCAATCTCTCCCAATTTGCTGACGATGATGAAGTTTATTCGAACAAGGAGTGGACACGAAGGAGGTCCACAAATCGGCAAGATCTCGCGCTTACGACCGACGAATCAGCTGGATGATCATTCATTGTTAACTCCGGATCAAGGAGTTCATCTAAGCAAGCATTTTTTCGCAGAGAAGTAAGTTTTCTATGAATTCTCTCTAATTACACGCAGTATTTCACCTTTCTTCACACATAAACCACACCCATGCAAAGTAGGACGCACATATGGTACTTGCATGCACGAACTAGACAGTTCCCCTGAGATTTTCCCTTTCTTTCTTGATTTTGCAGCCTCTCCCCACGAATTTACGATGTAGGGGCTCCCCCAATTTAGTTAGGGTCAGCTAAGATCCCCGGACCTGTGAAAAATAGGGTAGCGGTTCCGGTTTTGATCCTTTTTCTTGGCGGATTGCATGTGCAAACTGTAGTAAAAAACACCTTTTGTGTTTAGTCGAGGGTTGGTGGGATTCCACCAACACTTTAACTTGTTGTTTGGGGAAGCGATGATTACCCCGTACTACTTCACAAATATCACTAGCATTTTCTACGAAGGCCCGTTCCATGAGCCCATGATCTCTACAAGGACCGGGACTTCGTGGTAGGTTGCTTGGCTATGAACCGTCCTTCAAGAAAATTCTAAGGCCCAATGTAACGATGCAATGTCTATCAAGTTTACTCAACAAAACCATGAGATCATCTAACAATAAATATTTTTTCCAATCTTTTTTTGTTTTTGTCTGACGCCAAATTCAATACCATCGGGTTGCATTTGAAGCATACTACATTGACTTAGCCAACATGGATAACTAATTTCAATAAGCACTTACACATCACACCAAAGGCCACCATGCTTTCACTGCGCACTTTGTGGCCTAAAAGCAAATCAGTTTCAAACTATTACCAACTCCATCATAGTGGCAAGTATTTCCTTAAAAGGACTCAAAATCTAAATCCCCGCACATACCGAGCATCTACCAAAGTTTAAGTCTCTAAACTACCACATCACTTATATCTCTCAATCACAACCTTTACAGCCTATAACTACTAGTTGTTAGAGCAACTCATCATAAGATCATAATCTTATCCTTTAATCATCATCTTTGGTTAGCACTTAAACTCTTTGAATTCTAAAGGCAAGTAACATGCGGTCTATTACTGCGTACTCGACCCAAATCTCAATCTTGCACTGAAACATCTATTAAATTTTCAAAATCGAATCCACCTTTTCGAAATCTAATCTCAATCACATATGTTCATTGGCTTAGGAGTCTATAGAATCTCAAAATTTTTGTTTTCCCAAATGCACCTTTCAACCAAAAGTACTGTTGATCAACAAAACATTAAAAAAAATGGGTATCAACCTTGGACTTTTGGACCTAAAACCTAAAACGATCTTCTCTGTTGGTTGAGAAGTACCCTTCTGACACAATGATACATCCAAAAACCTAAACTTCTAAGCACATACACCGTGCTTAACCAATATCAAATAGATCACTAAAAGATATTTAAGCCTTTGCTCATTTTTCATTTAGGTTCGAGTCTACAGAATTGTAATACCTAAGCTCTGATACCATTTCTTTCATGACACGAACCCATGGGTGAGCCCATGAGCTAGGTTCGTGACAGGCCGTAGGCCCACTAACCCTCTACCAGGGGTCCGCCAGGCCTTACCATAATCTATACTCAGAATTCAATCCAACTACTAAATTCTAAACAATTATTTGACTGCTAACTCAATTAACACAAACCTTTAATTACATCTCGTTGACAATTATGAAGAATTCGAGGATACCTAAACTCCTTACATAAGTCCATCCATGAAAACTACCACAAGACTAGAACACTATAGTCAATAGACATTTCATTAATCTAATAATTCTTTTTGGGCGCCTCTCCCTCGTGTTGCTCATAGATGCCTCTCTTAGACCATCACTTAAAAAAAAAGGAATGAACGAGAGCCCAACAAGTACATAAACCATGTTCCTAAAATAGTTTTTGGGGATTAATAAACATGCCATGGGTTTCTTTTTCAACTTAGAAATCACTGTTACCACCACCAAAATATTCTTCATTTCATATATATATATATATACATTTACACAAAAGGTTCTCAAATTGAGGTATAACATCAAGAAAGCTCATTTGCATCTGTCACAGATAATACATACTTAGGTGTGCTGCAGTCAGCGTATGGTCCCACTGACAAGGACCCAAAATCCCTCTTCCATCCGGAATAAACAATATTGTGGGCGTAGGGGCGAACCACGATGCAATAGTACTGTGCGCCAACATATGGTCCCGTTGACTAGGACCCGAAATCCACTTTCCCCTCTGGATATGGGGCACTACAACCAATATTAACTTCTCAATACCACGGTTCACATGGAGTTCTCAAAACACAACCATGGCAATTTTAATTCATTTTTCTCAACAAATCAATTTCACAACAGCAGAACTATAACAAATACTTAAAACTTTCATTTGGAAAAATCACGTATGCATACACATATATTGGAAAATAGGTTGTACGGAGAAACAAAACATGCATACTTACTTGGATTGCTAAGCGATCCTGTTTCTTATTCACAAGCATGCCCTAACTCTTGTCTATTGAAACCTAAACAATAAATCATACGGATGTTATTGATTGACATTCAATCATGCATAGCTGCTAAATTTCCCCAAAGTGCATAAAATTATCAAAATGCCCCCAGACTTGTGCCAAATTACCAAATACCCCCGAGCCTAACATATCACTACATACCCAAAAATGACTCATAACACCCTTTCAAAGGGCTAGGTGTGTTTTTCGGACAAAAAAGCTTTTCTGGAGATTTTTTGTTCAAAATCCTAAACTGCTCCTTAAATTGAGCGTTACAGAGCATACTTCAAAAGCATAGCAATCGGCATCAGAATGCTGCAAAAGTTTAGACACTTTGGTGTCTCAGTAAAATAAGGTTACTGTAAATATTTTGGCTAAAAATAAGTTCGCTTGCTATGTCAAATAATTTAAAAATCTATTTTTAAAATAAAACCATTTCATGCCTTTGACATGCTCAGAAAAATCCTAGAAAATTCCACAACATAGATTTCGTAAAAATAAGGAGGTTTTAGTTTTGCACTTCGCCCAAATATGCATAAAAATGGCTTAAAAAGTTTTGGGCAATAGATTAATCTGTAATTCTAAAAATAACATTTTCAGTAAAAACTAGTTTTGTAGATTGATCATTTTGAAGTAGAAGCACGAAGAATCTTAGAAAACTCAAAACTAAAAAGTTAAAGTAAACATACTAAGGTTTTAAAAAATATAAGGATCACAAAAAACCAATGAGTAATGATTTTGTTTTATAGCAAATCGAATTAGCTTATAGAAGCAGCATATCTATGCGCAAACCAGTTTTGTTCAATAGTTATTTTGGAGCAGAAATACTATGAATCTCAGGAAACTCAAAACTACAAAGTTAAAGAAGACGTTATATGGTTTCTACAAATATATAAATCATAAACAAATAATGAGTAATGAAGTTTATATGGCCAGTCAAATTAGTTGCCAGAAACTGAATGATTCTTGACTTCTAAGCTGTATTTATATTAAGGTCTTTTTTTATATGCAAACATGAGATTCTGAAAAACTTAAAACTTAAAAGTTGAAGTGAATACAATAAGGTTTTCATAAAGTGTAAAAAAACATAAATCTGGTAAGTAATGAAAGAGATATTGACAAACCCTAAACCACTCTTATGATGCTGCTCTACAGCAGCCTTTTTCTCAAACACACCCACTTCTCGAAACACACACAAACCCTAGCCCTCACACATGAATACCCCTCTAAAACACACCCGAAACCACACTTTAAAACACCCAAACAAACAGCTAAAATTAATAAGAAGAGACTAGGGATTTACCTTGAAAATTCTTGCCATAGAAGCTTCATCTTTCTCTCTTTTTCACTCTCTGGCTTTCATGTACAAGGAGGCTTACTGAATTGTCTTTGATGGCTAGCGACTATACTAGGCTATTTATACTCACTCTAAAAAGATTAGGTTTGCTTTAAAATCCCTTGCACTTTAGTCACTTCTTCCTAATTTCACCCACAATCTTTAACATTATGAAAAGACCGCAGTTTAATTAGATTAAGATAAAAATAAAATTTTATCGACACCTAAAAGTTTCGGGCGTTACAATGACATCTTCGACCATATAATGCTTCATACGGGCCTATACCAATTCTTGTAAGATAACTATTGTTATACGAAAACTCAACTAAACGTAACTGTTCATCCTAATTTTCTCCAAAATTCACCACACCAGCTCTCAACATATCTTCCATAATCTGGATTGTCAGTTTAAATAGACCATCCGTCTACGGATGAAATGCCATACTCATGCTCAATTTGGTTCACAATTCCTCTTGGAAACTCTTCAAAAATCTTGAGATAAACCTCATATCCCGATCGGATATGACAGTAATTGGCACACCATATCAACTAACTACCTCCTTGATATAGATTTGGACTAGTTGTTCCTTTGAATACACCTCTCTTATGGGAATAATTTGAGCCATTTTAATCAAACAATCTACTATCACCCAAATACATGTATTCCTATTAGATGTTCGGGCTAATCCGGATACAAAATCCAAAGTCATATGGTCCCACTTTCACTTGGGATTAGGTAGTGGTTGCAGTTTTCTAACCATCTTCCCACGGTCAACTTTTACCTGCTGACATATCATGCATTTTGATAAAAATTCCAATTTCTCTTTTTTCATACCTAGCCACTAGAAACATCATTGTAAATCCCAATACATCTTTGTCTCTCCTGGATGGATTGAGTACTTAGAACTATGGGCATTAGTCAAAATTTCCTTCCTTAATTCATCTTTAGGTAGAACATACACCCGACCTTTATATCCGTAAATCCCCTCTCCATTGCAACCAAAATATTATTTATCGTTCTTTTCGAACGCCTTCCGAATCTCGGGTAACTTCTTGTCTTGGCTTTGGGCTTCTTTGATTCGATCAAGTAACGCAGGTCAAATCTCCATCTGGAACACGCTACTGCTCCCTTCTCCCCTCACTCACACATCAATTTTGAGCTAATTCAAGTCGTCTTTAATAGTCTTGTATCAGGTAATCATGGAACCTAGGTTCTCTGTTTTCTTTTTGGGTTAATTACAAAACTGTCCCCTGAGGTTTACACGTTTTTGCACTTTGCCCCCTGTGTTTACAACTTTTGCAATACTGTCCCCCGAGGTTGACAAAACCATTGCAAACAGCTCCAAAATTGGACGTCCGTCCAATTTTGGGCGTTAAGTCATCATGTGCACAGCACATGCCATTTTGGCATGGGCAAATTCGTACATACCCATCTTCCCCACTCATCTCTTTCTCTGTTCATCTCTCTCTGCATCTCTTTCTCTGTTCATCTCTGCTACCAAAAGCACCACCAAGCTGCTCCACAACTGCTACCATCATTTTCACAACCCAAAACCCACTACACATATATACCTGCAAGCACACACACGACTCACACAATCTCACAAACCCACTACCTCGTGGCATAGCTGTTCCAACTTCCCTCAGCCATTTTCACCCCGCCAGCCACCTTACACTGTAAGTCTATTGTCGCCGGCAACCCCTCCCTCACCCCACCCCGCTGGTAGCCCCTCCCTCACCCCACCCCGCTGACAGCTCCCTCCAGCTGCAAAAAATGGTCTGAGGACAAAGGATAAGCAATGGTACACTTTGCTCCACAGTCTACATTTAGTTCCATTCTACGGCTGATTATCTTGCAACTCGACTGATTTTTCTCAGTCTACATTATTCCCAAATGCACCATTGACGTTCAAATCCAAGCCATGAATTAAGAACAACCTTCTGGCCCGAACCCTAGCTTGCCACCTGCAACGTCATACACCACGTTCAACGTCTTCTGCTGCACATTTCTGAAAATGCCTACAGCGGACACATCGCTGTTTCCAGCAAAGGCTAAGCATACCTAGGAAGCGCTACCTGCATAAAGGATTCCCGAGAAGGCAAGGTCAACCTGGACGTTTCCATTGAAGAGGAAACTTATCTTCGGAATACTAACAGTGGTGTATTTGCTGAGATCGTAACAAGTGTCCAGTATAGAAAGGGCAGGCGTCGTCGCGTACTTGGCCATTTGTTGCCGGAAAACTGCTCGCAGCGCATTGTAAGCCACAGGAGGAAGCCGAGTTATGACTGTTCCTGAGTCAATAATTGTGCCAGAATTCGAGAAAACAGTAGGGCTAATCGATAATTTAGTTCCCCTGACGATTATAGCAGTAAAATCGATGAAGTAAAAGGACTGGCCTTGAGAGTTTGGCAGCGGTGTGAATGCCACACTACTGGGAACCCCACTCTTTCTGAAGGTCAAGTAGCCAGTTTTGCTTGAAGTTGAAGGCAGGCAGTAGGAGAAGAACTGACCATACTTTTGAGCCGTTTGAGATACAATGGAGAGCTTGTCGCGGCCGAGCCCGAGTAACCCGGCAGTGCTGCCGAAGAGGCCACGGTTGTTCTGGCCACAACCAAAGAAGAAATTGTCAGCGGGGTGGGGTGAGGGAGGGGCTACCAGCGGGGTGGGGTGAGGGAGGGGCTACCGGCGGGGTGGGGTGATGAACATAGAAAGAGATGAGTGGGGAAGATGGGTATGAAAATTACGAATTTGCTTATGCCAAAATGGCATGTGCTGTGCACATGACGACTTAACGCCCAAAATTGGACGGACGTCTAATTTTGGAGCTGTTTGCAATGGTTTTGTCAACCTCGGGGGACAGTATTGCAAAAGTTGTAAACACAGGGGGCAAAGTGCAAAAACGTGTAAACCTCAGGGGACAGTTTTGTAATTAACCCTTTCTTTTTCCTCAAGGCATCAGCTACCACATCTGCCTCCTCAGGGTGATACAATATGGAACAATCATAATTTTTAAGGAGTTCTAACGACCTTCTATGCTACATATTCAACTCCTTCTTTGTGAAAATATACTTTAAACTTTTCTAATCTGTAAAAATTTCACATTTTGCAATGTATAGGTAATGTCTCCAAATTTTCACATCAAACACCACTATTGCTAGCTCTAAGCTATGTATTGGATAATTCTTCTCAGGGTTTTTTAGCTGTCTTTAAGCATAAGCAATCACCTTCCCATTCTACATAAGAACACATCCTAATCATTCTCGAGATGCATCACTATATATCACAAACCTATCACATCCAGAAGGTAAGGTAAGGTAAGTATTAGTGCAGTCACTAACCTTTATGTAACGACCTAGAAATCTGAAGCTCCGTCGCCCCGAACTCCTGGAGCGTTAACCTGCCACATCACATCCGACCCTGCACACTGGCATAAACATCTTAACAAGACATATCAAAGCTTCGATTATACATTAATTCAAATTCTCCAAGATATACAATCGAAGAAAAACTTCAACTTAAACCACCAAGACTTAAACTCTTTACAGAACAAGCTAACTGTACTGACCCACGTAGGGGTCCTACTACACAAAATAGTGGTGGGCACTCTAAAATCTTACATAAGCTCTAATCCACCCCGAGCAGTCTATAGTTGATCATTACCTGCATAAGGGAATCAAACAATGGTGAGATTTTGAGAGCTCATCAAGGTTGCTCAAGGACCAAACAAAGAATTTACAAAATGATTCACATATTCAAATGATTTTTCAAATAATTTCAAAACGAGTACAGATAGTTCAAAGAAAATATGGGAAAGGGTTTCAATTACACATAGTTTGATAACAATATGGGGATGAGTTTCAACTCAATCCCCTTCGATCACATATCCAAACAATCATTATAAGATACAATGTAAACAAATTCAGAAGATGTTGACCATGAGCAGATAAGCAAATCCATACAGCCAATGCACAATACAAACTACATATGGATAATGTAGAATAACTAGTCTATCCGCAGGAACAGACCATCCTTATGACGCCTACCACATAACAGACTCCCATGTCAATTACAAAGCACAACATCATCAAATCAACAAATAACTCAATGTTCGGCATACATAAGTGATGAGCATCAACATGAATTCAAGTAACTAATTTAGGCTCAATATTAGGGTTTCAGTGGCAAATAAACATGCTGATATCAATTTATCACTCAGAGTTCATGAATAGACATGAACAAATCAAAAGTACAAATACGAACAATTATCGAATTTAGCCACAACAACTCAGAAGAAAGAATACCAACAGTTATCAAATTTAGGGTGTAGATAGAAATTCCTTACCCTCAGGGTTCAAATAGAAAGCATGTGACTATAATATATTCATGGTATCACATAGATTGTTATTACCTGGATCTGAAGCTAAGCTATCCTAACTAAAAAATCTTATGTTTAACCTAAATAGAACAATCAATCAGAATACATCTACGCTATGTTTCTATAAACACGTTCCCAACTTACTCCTATTCCCAGAATGACCCCCTCATCGGGTTTGTAAAATTACCAAAATACCCCATCGGTGTAAATTACTAAAAACACCTCTCTCGTATTTAAATCAACAGAATACCCTTCCCGTAACTAAAACCACTAAAATATCCTTACTGTATGTGAATTTACAAAAAATTACCTCTTGTAGGTAAAATTACCAAAACAACCCCCTCTGGGTGGAAAATTACCAAAAACACCCTTGGTGCACCTCCCACAAAAAAATCTCAGAAACATTTCAAAAGACCCTTTTAACCAACCTGAAGTCATTTTTGGGCTAAAAAGTATTTCAGGAAATTTTCGCTCGAAAATTTCGAACAAATATCTAGATCAAGCTATCTGAGGCTGATCTCGCTAAAAATAGCTATCGAGCTTGAAATGCCACGAAATTTTAGAAAATGAAACATATCAGTAATATAAGGTTCTCCTAAAATTTTTGGATAAAAATAATTTGTTTTGCCATACTAAATAAATCAAGAATCCCTTTTAATCGATACCCTAATTTAGCATCGTTCGCGGACATAGAAAATTCTGAAAACTTTCCACAGTATAGACCTCATAAAAATAACATGAGTCTCTTTTTTGTACTTGATCAAAATCTAATTAGAACTATTTTTACGAATTAGGATTTGCGATTGCCTAAAAATTTCGTACCTTTAGTGACAATTACAGTCACTATTCATAATTAAAACACATTATAACACACCTTCAACACACACACAGTCTCTTTTTCCTCACTTTCCCTCTTTGTCGAAGCACACACACTTTACACATGTTGTTTTTCCTCACTTTCCCTCTCTGTCGAAGCACACACACTTTACACATGTTGTTATACACCTACTAAACATTTCTACACCTGAACACACACATTGATACACATATATATACACACAATTACACACACATAACCCGCACCCGTAACACACACACACTCACACACACCCCCCACCTCGGCAACCCATTGAAAAACACCCACAGGCACACCCAAATTCCTCATCCCCCCCCCCCCACACACACACACTAACCCTACTACACACACATACACAATATACACACACAATTACATCTTAAACACACACATACACAGACACACTGCACAACCATGTTCACGATTGTGAATACACACACTACACTGTAATTTGCATACACACCCACCCACTAAAACACCCACTAAACACACTGATTCAGAGCTGGTAGAGCAGCCATGTCCTCCCCTCACACACACAAACTCACCCTCACACACACCCATAAACACTCAACTACACAGTCACAAAAAAACACACACAGCACACCCTAAACACACACTGAACACACACGGTTTTTACACACTATAAATATATACGACATTCTAAAAAAGTGACGAGTACATAAATAATGGTGTAAGTATGACGAAACAAGATCAACCCAATGACTCGAAGTAAATATGATTAGTAGGGATTATTGGTCCTTAATAGGATTCGTAGTTTTCCCATGGCCATTGGGTCAGATACTATCCCACTAAGTTCAAATAAATTTGGAAGAAGCAGATAAATATCCTAGAAAATGGATAAGACGACTCAATATGAATGATATCTTTTCCGACATCTCAGAGCAAGTTAGTATTCGCTTAAGTCGCAATTGAATTCAACACACAAAGGAATGAACAAGATAACAAGGTAGGATTTTACATTTCTTATCGTACTCTCAAACTAAACTTCCAGACTTAACACCAATCACTTCCCAAAAGCACCATTCTCACTCACAAATCGAATCACTAACTTAAACTACTACTCATACCTTACAAACTTTCAAACACTACCAAGGTTTCACATGACAATCCACGGATGCACGATTAACGGACAACCAATCCATAATAGCTAGTATGATATCAAGGTCCCTAATAGCTAATGGTATGAGATCCACGGGAAGAATGTTTATCCCAACATGGACAGTACAGTCACAGAGAACCATAGAAACAATCAAAGACACTCCCAGTGGAGTGCCTATCACAAGGTCAGTCTTTAAAGGATGGGTTTTCACCCTCAATCGCCACGAAAAACTAAGAGAGACAAATGAATATAATGCTTCAGAATCAAATTATGTATGAGCATCTAATGACTTAATCAGAAGTTTACCGGACACCACGTCATCGGATGTGGCAACATCCTGAGTAGACATTGAATAAAGATGGCTGATGTTCTGGGCCTCTGCCTTTGCTGAAACTGATACTCCTGAATCTGGCCCTGCTGATTCTGCCCTCCTTCCTGCCAGGCGAGGAGCACTGCTTGCTACTGCGCTAGTTGTAGGTGCGGGACAAAAAGTTGATTGATTCTCTATAAGGAACGGAGAGTCTCAAGCCTGATGCTTCACACTACCACACTTGAAACATCACCCAGTAAACCTGTAAAATGAGTTACCACTATGGATCCTTCCGCACTGGACACAAGGATGGCCTGAAAATCCGACCTCTACTCTGACTTAAATTCATTGTAGGTTGACTCCCTTAACTCTAAGGTGGTCCAAATCTAGTACTCTAGGCTGATCCGGCTCGTGCGCCCTGCGCTCCTCTGAATCCTATGCTTTGCCTAGGTCGACTCCCATAACTCTACCCAGGTCTAAATCCCTGAGCCGAAGTAAGAAAGTACTTACCACCACCTCTTCAGATTTTATAGCTTCTTTCAATTCCATAGCGTTAGCACGACCTACTGCTCACAGCCTTCCTTTTATTGCTAGTTTCTTTTGCTGGGCACACTCATTCGCGTTATGTCTCGGTTGTTTGCACCCATAATAAACTCCCTAATTCAACCCTCAGTCATTCGCTTTGTGGCCCTGTTTGCCACTCTTAAAACAAGCTCATGTTTCCTTTACACAATTGGTGCCCTCGTGTCTCATTCCACACCAATGTCATTCCCGAATTTCTCCCTTTTGCCCTGAACCTTGTCCAGATTTTCCTTCATCCTCCCTCTTTTAAAATTTTCTACCACTGTCCCTGCCTTTGTCTTGACCTCTATTATGCTTCCCTCCTTGTTCCCTTCTCTCCTCTCACGCTTCCCGACTTTCGGCTTCCACCAACAGTGCTTTTTCTACTGCCTCAGCAAACGTTAGAAGTTGAAATTTTTTTACTATTCTTCTCAAGTGTTGTCTTAAACCCTCCTCAAAATGTCTAGCCTTACGGTCCTCTGTAATTACCTTATGAGGAGCAAAGCGTGCCAATTCATCGAACTCAATGATGTACGCCTCCATACTCTTGTCCTTTTGTTTTAATCCGAGGAAATCTGTTTCCAACCTATTTTTTACACTCAAAGGAAAATACTTTTCCTGAAATAGCTGCTTAAATCGACTCCACTTGACGTAGGTCTAATTTGCGCTCCTCTTTTTCTCCACTTGCTTCTATACGTCCCACCAATAAATTTTCGCCCCTCGTAACATACGCATAGCAAACACAACATTTTGATGCTTTCCACATCCTGTTATCTCAAACGCCTTTTTTATTTCCTTTATCCAAGTAACTGAGTTTATTGGATCACTTCCTCTTTGAAATTCACTAGGTCGAGTATCTTGGAAATCTCAAAATTTATATTCCTTCTTTTCCACTATCAGAACCGTTGCATTAGTAGCAGCCTGTTGCGCTGTGAATGTTGCTATAACCATCCGTAGAAGTCCCACCAATCTTCTTCTTAAATTCTATATTAATTCATGCCCTATTATCATTGTTGTTCCTCATGCTGGCGCCTTTGGTGTTGGCCAAAGACTCTTTAGTCTGGGGTGCTTCTTTCGGAGGGTCTTTCTGCTGTCTTTTCGATATAAGAATTGCTCAATTTCGTAGGTTACATATCATTCTCTAAATAAAATAACGAATCTTACACTCACATATAACAAACGCAACTTCATAAAATAATAACATTGAAACAACATAAGTCTTATGCTACGAACAACATACAACGATAGATTCTGCATCTAGACATATAACATATTACTTAAGCGAAACCATATCGATATTTTAACAACTTCGTACTCCAGTAGTTTTCATCTAGTAATGTCCTCCTTTTTGTCACCAAACAAGGCCCAACCTGGAGGACATTCACGAACTATTTCTTGTATCTTTTGGACAACCTGCAAGGTAGCGTCCATTGTATCCTCAACCAACCTATTTGCCTTCTTCTTTTTCTTGAGATATTCTATCTCAATTTTCATTATATCATTATATGCTTTAATTTTTAAGGATTCTAACTGATTGAACAACTCATGCCTCTCGCCGGAGACCTTTATATATTTTCGTTTCCAAAAGTTCATAAACTTCTTCCTTGACTGCCCACTCGGCCCTTCTTCTTTCACTTATATATCGGCTCGATAAGGTTAATCATCCTCTACCTCAGGGCCCTGCAAATTCATGATCATGGGCTTCTGGTTTGAATCTACTAGATCCTTCTCAAATTCTTCGGGGTCCTCCTCACTGTCCACATCGGGGTTCAACACATTCATCATGTCATCTTTAATCCACCTTCTTATATTTGCCCATGCATCTGCCATTTTTTGCAACAATAACTGATCAAAAGTTCTTATTGGTTGGTCTAGACTTATACACCTCAATTATACCGTTAAATTCTTCCTCCCAAGAGGTGGAGTGTGTGCATGTGGGGTAATGTGGAGGATGAGGTGGCATGAGAAAGCTTATCAAGGACAGCTGTTTGAGGGAGAATTATAAAAAATACAGAAGGAATCTCAGGATTCTTTCAACTGAAAAGTTGTAGAGGAAAGGGAGAGGAAGAAAACACAAGAAACGGAGTTTCATTTGGTGAAGAGTTGAAGAAGTTATCGATCACCAATGTCAGGCAAAAATTAGCCTACAGTATACGGAGCAGCTTATTGAGGGGAAAATTAAAGAAAATCCAGGAAGAAGTTTGTGAAAGGCTGAACAGAGAAGTTATAGAAGGGAGAGAAAGGAAGAATTTGCACGAAACATAAGGCATTTTCGTGGAGAATCGACGAAGTTACGGGTCTTCAAAGTGAGGTAAAAACTAACTTTGTGTGTGTTCTTGGTGTTTTGATATGTGTTCTTGATAGAAATTAGGGCTGAAATGATTATGTTGTGATATGATTCCATATTAAATGAAGTTATGCTTCCTCAAAATACTCAACCTCGATCAATCAACTACACTCTAAAGCTTTGGTAGAATACTGCTTGGACACCGTCTGGTCCAGGGGACTCATACAACTTCATCTAAATGCGACACACTTGACTTCCTCCATGGTAACATGCTCCTTGAAAATATTTATAACTACTGGCATGAGGTTGGAAGGAACGTCATAATTAGAAATATTGTGACTTAATGTGGAGTATTGGCCTTTAAAGTGTTAAATAGCCACAACTGGAGTTTGAGGGTAATGACACCAATTGCGTGAGAAGTCTTTCAACACCGCTCCTCCATTTTCCAGTTGTCTGATCAAAATCGTAGCGTGAATAAAATTGGTGTTGCATTCAAGATGACAACATACAAGAAAATTTCCTCGTAGAGAACTACAATATGTATCTATGTAACAAATGTTGATTCCAGATTTTCTAAAAAGGTTGCTTGCCCTTGAGTAATAGATTGATGAATCCTTGTTATTCGAGCAAGCAAGATCCATCTATTGCAAGATATATACCAGATGTCTCCATTGTTTTGCAGCCTCCGCAAAGTTATTGATGGATTCCATAAGTTTGGATAATGGTATAGGCAGCTTTCTTGCACTAAGTGCCTAAAGTCCTGATGCATTAGCCAAACCGCCTCTAGGTAAAATGGTCGGAGGTTAAACTCACATGCTAAAAACCCACTAATTTGAAAGACTATGAATTCACGTGCAATGAACAAGTCTTGTAGGGTCATTCAAGTCACAATCATCACTTCAAGCATCAAACTGAAGCTAGTTACATAAGAGTAAAGAATAATTTCACATTGAAAATAACTTAGCATATGGGATTTTGTACCATGACCTTGATTTTACAAAGCTTTCTCAGCATCTCCAAGCTTTCATGTAGGCATGACAATGGGATGGATTTGATGCGGGTTACATAAGATCTATACCTGAAACTTGTGACTTCGGCTCCGCCCTAGCCCGCCATCAGGTCTAGAGATGTTAATACCATCACCAGTTCAATGGAATTTTTAGTCAACCCACCCCGCTCTGTCTCAATCAGTAGTAGATTCCCTAGACCAGCGTTGGGTGGAGAATGGTTGCTGTTGTCTGAGGGTAGAAAATGAGAAGAAGATAATGGAAGAGAAAGATGAAAGTAGGTGATGGGTCTTGTTGGAGTGGATAACAAGGTTGGTGCAGCATTGGGGTGGATGAAGAGCATGGTGTAGCGTCGCGGTGGATGACAAGAGTGGTGCGTCGACAGGCAGCTAGGTTGAGAATGAAGAGTCTGAGGAGTAGAATGAGAAGTGTGGGTAGGGTTTTCTAACGGATATTTATATACTAACTATGGACTGCTGAAGATAAATGTGTGGTTTTAAATTAGGGTATAAATGCGGGTGGGCACGAGTCAACAGGGAGGGTGGGATACCGAGGCGGTTAGACAAAAAACAATACTCACTAGCAGTTTATTAAATTAGATACCAAACCCATCTCATAACTTGGCCAAACTCAAAAGTATTCGCTCATGTAGGAGCCGGCGGGGTGGATATCCACCGATAATGGGCTAAATTGTCGTCCCTACTTTCATGCTGGCGTTTTAATAATCCAAGTCTTACAATGTGTATTCATTAGAGTACTTGCATATCTTTATATGGCATTAACACTCGAAGAACACGCTTTAATGTGTTGTTGTAGTCAAAACAAAATGTAAGCCTCGTATATCTAATCATTGAGCTAATTGTACATCAGTTTTGCTTATTGTTGCCTCTTGGTCAGCGATGAAAACATGAAGCACCTCCTCGTCGGTGTGGGAGCCATTGTGTCACAAATAACGCATTCCGACCACCTCATCCCCCTCCCAATGACTACCACGATTATGAGGAACAAAAGGATGGCGTTCACCTAAATCACGATGGTCAAGTCCGAGTGTCTGATAATGGTTGGTGGTCTACTCTAATTGGTTTGAAAATAAGAATCAATTTTCATATCAAGTATACATGGAACAAGTAAGAATTGTGGTGATTTCTAGGTTTTTCGAACTGTGGAGCTTACAACTGAGACTGATATATATATATATATATATATACACATACACATAGTGAAGGAAGATATGAAAATGAAGCAGAATTTGCCTAGTCAGTTGTACTATGGAATTTAATTCAATATTTTCCTCCAGTGAAAGCTGATCTGAGTGATCTCTGAACGAGAGGTAAATGCTTTTGTAGCTTTGTTAGGACCGCCGAAGGACCGTCATGATTCTCTAAACCGGATCCAGCCGAAAGATCTAACGGATCAGCAAATATGGTTCCTAACATTGTTGCTCGAATGTCAAATTCATGACAAAAACTTGTGTACATAATCTTATAGCATTCTTTAGCTCAAAAAAATCATGTAACCATCGTCCAACGACAATAATCCAGCTCTGTTCACATATTATTTAGTTTTTTTAATACAAATACAGCATGCTAAAATAACTATTACTGAATACCCAAAAAAACATGCTAACATTTGCAGCTATAAATGTGTGCATTACATCTTCAAATCCCCTCACTTGCAGAGTTTCAGCTTTTTGAAAAATGATGAAACGATAGATTTGGGGTAAGGTTTTGTCGCAAGACATGTGGGAATGTTCTCAGGTTGCTCAATCCACAGCTTATGAGAGATGCCGCCGGCAGTGAGCTTCTCTGACAAGTGCCGTATTTGGGGTTCTCCCTTCACTTCAAGAGTAACCTTACATTGAAAATGAAGGCAAAGACCATTATATAATTATTATCCGTCAGCCTGTCACTTTAGACATGTACAACAAACCAAGCTAGATAAGAAAACACAAGTGTTATATTTTAGAGCATGGAAGTCAACCTCATATACAAGCAATAAAAAGGGTAATTAAAAAGTGAACCTACTGCCAAGGCACTCCAGCTTTTTCTGATGTTAGTGCAGCAGCAAAAAACTGATATGTTTTGCCTTTCTGCTACAGCTAAGAAAAAACAACGCAGCGTTTGAGCTTTTATTACAACACAAGTACCTTGTGTTCTCCAATGATGCGGTTTTGCTGTATTTATATTTGGTATAAGCAAGCAACCAAAAACTACTTGCGCTATATACTGCCAGTTGGTCTGCAATTATGAACACAAAGTAACCAACTCTAGGATTGCCAAGCTCAATTACGTCAGCATATTATAGAGAATCAAGTGCGTATTCTCGCGCAAGAAGGTATCATTCTACGTGTTCATATACACACTGCAGACCGTTAATCCAGACAAGGAATCGCTCTCCGACATAGCATTGCATAAGAGTAACAAGTTAATGCCATAACGGTTTCACATACAAGTGAACTTCATTATTCACGTCGGAAGTTTTAGAATCACGCAGAGAAAAGCATTCTGCACAGACCCCCCCCCCCCCCCCCAACCCCACCCCACCCCAAAACCCTAACAAACACCACAAAACCACCATAAGAGTTGGGAGGGGGACGCCCAATCAAATGTCTTAAGTGGAGAACAATTCAGCCACAAATAAATGCCTATTCTCTCAGTGTACCACAAAAAGCAAAGCCACACTCCAAAATGCTATGCACGCTTCTGCTTGAACAGTCACAGCCAGTAATAAACGTTAGCAGAATCAGTTTCACATATGGGTGCAAAAGAAGATGGTGCACCACTTGAAATTTTTTGGCATCTGACCTTGGTGATCTCGAGAAGTTTCATAAATTCCCTGAATCTAGCATGAAGTCATGAACTACGATCTTCAGCCACAGCCCATCAATTTAAACAAGCAGGTGCAATGGAAAAAAAAATCCAAAATTACTGCCACAAATAAATGCAACTCAACCTGTTTCATGTGTCGTGACAATGACAACTTACTATTGCTAAATCCCCTTCCCCTGATGGCACTTGCCAAATGACATATATGAGTTAAAATCTTCTCGCATTTGCAAATGACACTTGCCGGTTAGTTCTACGGAGACAAGCTACTACCACTGTATCAAGACAGGGTTGGAACTTAATTCGATGGCGTAGTCAACTTGGATGGCTATTGACCAAAATGTTGAATCCACTGACCTATTCGTGCCCAAATTATTGCAGAAATTAGGACACAAACACGAAACAGAGCAAATTCAGAAGTAACTGAGATTTGTGATTGTCAGCTTAAATCTGTCAAAAAAGTTCAAATCGTCAAACATTATATACTAGTCTACAGCTAATGAAACTATCCTCCAATGTCCACCCCAATCTCTGTTGTCATTCTTCATAAGCCAATAACAGGTTTCATATCCCCCCCCCCTCTCTCTCTCTCTCTCTCTCACACACACACGCGCGCTCACAAACTCACAGGCTTACAGTCTTATCGGCAACCAAGAAACCAATCGATTCATCAGTACTTCATGAACGATAGTAAACCTGGAAGGTGGGGCTTTACGGATAGGTTTTCTGGAAATTAGATATTCATATATGGTAATGGGTAGGGTCTGAGACTTCTACTTCATTGCGCAATAAAGTAATAGGAAGGTTTTAAAGTCTGGTGAGCATTAAGTTTTGCGGCTTGTAGGTTTTATAATACAGGGTAGGATTTTTACGGGAGAACTTGACATCATCATCAATTAATTCTCTAACGTTATAATCAGTTATTTTATTTTATTTTCCTTCTTTTTCTCTCTTACTGGGTTTGTGGTCATGAGGCCACGGTTAGCATGATTACTATTATTATTATTGTTATTTTGTTTTCATACAACTGGATTATTGTTTCAAGTTTCATAGCTCTGATATGGTTTAAACAGGTTTATGGTGATGGAAGTTTCAAAACGAAAAAGGTTTAAGCTAAGGAACAACACACTACAACTGGCTAGTCAAGGGTATGCATGGGTAGCCTGATCTTCAATAGGAGGGCCATAACTGCCTGTATTCTATTGATAGAATTTGAAGCAACCGAAGCGATGCATGAAGGTACTCATATTTTATGATTTAATCTTATTTATACACGATAAAAATTCCTTACATATGAGTTTAAATTGTGCTTTATCCTTCACATTACTGCGCTTGGTTAATTTAAGCTTTAATAGCTTTGATGCATGTAATTCTCTTATTAGAGACCATCCTAGAATTGCCTTCCTGTAGCCATAAAACTATTTTAAAATAAGCAATACACGAACTATGTGCTATATCTATTCGTCTCAGATGGGATGCTGGGTAACTTCATACCAATCAGAGGCAATAAAGAAATCCAGAACGAGAGAATCAAAAGCCTAAGGATAGGGGGATGAAGTAATATAGGGAGAAAGCGACTAGATAATTCAATTCATAAAGTTTGACAATTGCATATTATTTGAGGTCCTATAGGAAGAAAGGAAAACTTGGAAATAGAAAACATAATCAAATCAACTCCTGATTTAAGGGATTAGGCAATCGAAGATTCAATCCCATATTATTTCCTAATTTAAACACTAAAATCGTCAATCAAGGATTGCACTGGGCCCCCGAATACATGCATGCTTGTCAAATTTGAATTTGGGTCTCCGATGCCCATCATTTGCCGTGGACCGGCAAGAACCTTGCTCCGCAGAGTTAGCATCATGGTACCGTTCCAAAAGTCAGGGGCAAGACTACGAACCTCCTCCTCAATGAGCCAGGTGTCATCACTCGATGGACGGAAACACTCACGAACAAGATAACGTCGAAACCCACCCTGGCGAGAAGCGATCACCTCATCATCAAGAATACCTTCAATTTGGCTGGCAAGACGTGCGAAGATGAACAGGATGACAGGGGCAAGAACCGACACAGAAGAGCCGGAAGAACAACCTTTGGACTGTGCTACATGGACTCGGTAATAGTGTCCGGGTCGGATGTGTCCACGTGTTGGATCTGTTCAATTTGTAGAACACAAGTCATGGGGATACGGCAAAATATTCATATCTATTGGTAATTTTTGGTTACTTCGAAGGTAAAATGGTGCTTTCCGTGACACGTGGTTTTAATTAAGAACTTGTCTCATCTCAAAGTCAAAAGAATTAGAAGAAGCATTATAAGATAGTGTTCGCAATACCATATCCTATGAGACGTGTCTGACACATATCCCATACATATGTCCAAGTGTTGAGTGTCCGACACGGGTACTTCACGCATTGTGAAGAGTCCATATAACATAGCCCGTTGAGCCTGGAGAAATTTGCAGGCAGAAGGGGGGGCTCAAAACTACATTGATAAGGAAACAAATCCTCTGCATTACAACAAGGCTGATATAAGTCAATTAAATATGCATTAGGACCCATCTTGCGTATGGTGATGGGCTAATGGCTTGAACAAGCAGCGTTTTTAAAAGAATGCTTAGGAAAGCGCCGAGGACGCACTGGAACTATTACAAAGTCACCAACATTAAAGTCTACCTGTCTAAAATGAACATTAGCAGTAAGTTTATAATTATCCTTGCTTGGAGCAACTTTACTTCTGATTTTGGCATGGACATCATGAATATGTTGAGCAAAGGAGTCAGCAGAGGCAAGAGGTCGAAAGTCAGGGGGTAAGGGAACGAAGTCAATGGGCTGTCGAGGGGCGAAACCATGAAGAATCTCAAACGGACTTTTCCCGGTACACTGATCGACTGAATTGTTATAAAAGCAAATTCAGCCGTAGGCAACACTGAAAAGTAAGTGCTTTGGCATTCACTAATAAGGCATCTAAGAAAGTAATCAAAACGTCGATTACGACCTCAGTTTGCCCATCAATTTGGGGGGTGAAGGCAGAGAAAAACTTTATTCGGGTACCAAAGAGTTTCCAAAATGTAATCCAAAAGTAGCACACGAAGTTGAGATCATAATTACACGCAATAGAAGTAGATAACTCATGAAGACAGACACTACACGAAAGAACAATATGTGAAGCGTCGGCCGTCTTACTGCGAGGAATTAAAATGGGTCGCCTGAGAGAACCTGTCCACGACAACCATGACAAAATCATACCCCCGCATGGTCTTAGGCAATCCTAAGACAAAGTCCATTCTAACATCTTTCCAACAAGGTGTATTGAATAGGTAAAGTTGTGTATGACCCAGCGTTCTGTTTCTTAGTCTTAGCTAACTGACAAGTACGTCAACGGGAGACAACCGGTGCAACGTCACGATTCAACAAGGGCCAATAAAACCGACCGGCCATTTCGGCCATGGTTTTGTCCCGCCCAAAATAACCGGCATGCATTTCCCATTTAAGAAGGGCCTTAACAGAGGTAGAAGGAATATGTAACTTGGACCAGCAAAACAAATAACCGTCTCAGAGAAAAAATCTCCATGACCTCTGCAATGCCCATCCAAAACATCGTGAAAATAACACCACAATCAGGACAAGTGGAGTTCTCATCCTTGAGGCACTCAAAACCAAGCACCTGATACTTAAAAGATTGTAGAGAGAGAACAACACGACTCTGAGCGTCTCCGGGGTTGTGTTCTGAACACCAGCAAAATGTTTAAGAATAAAAGAATAATTGCGGAGAAATTCAACCAATGTGGCGTGCTTATGGCTCAACTTTTTCTGAGAGTATATATGCTTAGGTGCCTAGGGATCAGAATACAAAAGGAAACCTCGAGGTAACAAATAGTACCTCCAATGCAACAAGGCTTGAAAAACCATATGACTCTCTCACAAGTGGAGTATTTTGGTCTATACTCATTGAGTTTCTCACTAAAGTAACTGGATGACCCTTTTGACTCAAGCCACCACCGAAATCGACTCTAGACGCATCACAAGCAACCTCAAAGACTTTAGAAAAGTCAGGGTGGTGTAAGACGGGAGCCTCAGTCATTTGTCTCTTAATCTCTTCGAAGGCTCTAGCAACAGCAGGGGTCCATTGGAACTCCCCTTTCTTCATGCACTCAGTTATAAGGGCTATAGTAGAACTAAACCCTTGAATTAAATGCCTATAAAAGGTGGTTAACCCGTAGAAACTTTGAACGTCCACGATGGTTTGGATTCTGGGCAGTCTGTGACAGCACGAACCTTGTCAGGATTGGCAACAGTTCCCTGTGCAGATATAATAAGCCCCAGGAAGATCACGTGAGAATGAATGTAAACACTTCTCCAGATTGACAAATAATTAGGCAGATGAAGAGTTTTAATGAAGGTGGGCCAAATGGACTTCCCTAGTTCTACTGCAGATCAAGATGTCATCGAAATAGACCACCAAGAATTTTCCTAAAAGGACATAAGACATGTGTCATTACTCTCAACAAGATACTAGGAGAATTGGATAGTTTGAGAGGGATAACCATACACTCATGCAGCCCATCAGGGGTCTTGAATGCTATCTTCCGCCCGTCCCTATGCTGAATCCTAATCTGATGATACCCGCTACGTAACTCAATCTTAGAATACCAACGAGAACCAGCCAACAAATCTAACATTTCATAAAGACAAGACACAGGAAACCATACTTGATAGTGACTTCATTTAGTGCGGTTGTCCACACACATTCGCCCAAGTACCGTCCTTCTTAGGGTCGGTCAATAAGGCGGGGACATCAGAATGACTAAGACTCTCAAGGATGGGTCCGCGAGCTAACAGAGCTTCAACTTGCCTACACAATTCCTCGCGCTCCTTAGGATTCATGTGATAATATGGTAAATTGGGCAATTATCATCTCGAAACAAAGTCAACGGAGTGTTGAATATCTCTCATTACAGGCAATGTCGAGGGAAGGTCCTGCAGAGTAACATCCGCGAATTCCTCTAACAAATGAGTGACCTCCATCGGGAAGTAAAAGTCCGCTGGCAAGTGGAACCAAAGAAACATCCTTAGGAACTACCGCAAGCACGATGCCGGAGACTTCTCTTGTCTCAAACTCAATTCTATTTAAAAGCTGGACAAACTGTCGAGGGGGTGGACAAGAGGAAGAGTGGGACTCGTGGGGCTACTCTTAGGAACAGGTTCTGTGGGGTTCAATTGGAAGAGTCGCCCACCATATGTATCATACGTGAACGCATATGCCTTCCATTCTTCAAACCCTTGAAGAAAATTAGAAACTTTGAATGGACGGCCGAATGTCAAGCTTCCTTCGAAGCTTTGAAAGAATACCTATCATCACCTCCTCTCCTCTCCAAGATGATCGTGGAAGAAGAACTCTTTCTCTACTTGGCAGTAGCCGAGTCTACCGTCAGTTCTGTGCTCATCCAAGAGCAGGACAGAAAACAGATCCCCATTTACTATGTGAGCAAAGTTTTTCAAGGGGCCGAGCTGCGATATCCCAATACGGAGAAACTTGCCTTCGCCCTTCTAACCGCCTCACGCAAGCTTCGTCCATACTTCCAGTCTTATTCAATAACTGTGCTCACTGACAAGCCACTTCGGCGAATCTTGCATAAACCCGATCTATCCAGCCGACTAGTACCATGGTCAGTCGAACTTGGGGAGTTTGACATACAATACAAGCCTCTCCCTTCTCTCAAGGGCCAAGCTCTGGCCGACTTCATCGTCGAGTGCACCCTTCCCCTTGAAGATGAAGACCCCCCTAATCAGATTCAAAAAGAGAATCTCTTCACGTGGACACTCTACGTTGACGGCTCCTCTAAAACGAATGGAAGCAGAGCAGGATTAATCCTTAAAGGGCCAGACGGCCTCACGGTTGAGTACGCCCTCCTCTTCAATTTTCCGGCTTCAAACAATGAGGCCGAGTATGAGGCCTTGATAGCAGGAATGCATTTAGCCCGTGCCAGGCGAGCAGAGTCGCTCCACACATACAGCGACTCTCAGCTCGTAGTAAAACAACTGTCAGGAGAATACGACGCACGTGACTCCAAAATGGCTGAATATCTACACAAGGCTAAAGAACTTGCAAAATCCTTTGCAAAATTCCAAGTTACTCAAATCAGCCGATAAGACAATGCCTCGGCCTACGCCCTCTCACGGTTGACCTCCATTGACCCATCTGGGTTTGGCCGCACTGTCCATTTGGAACTCCTACACGAGCCAAGCATCACTGAGTGTGAAGTGATGGACATCGTGCATGAACCGTCATGGATAAATCCCATCGAGGCCTACCTTCAGGACGACATCTTACCTGCCAACCGGAAGCAAGCAAGGAGCATCGTTAGTCGCTCGGCTAGATACGCCATCGTCGAGGATGTACTCTACAAGTGTTCCTTTAAACTCCCTAACCTACAATGCCTTACACCATCTAAAGCCAAGTACGCACTCAGGAAGTCAACGAAGGATCTGTGGCAACACCTAGGAGGACGAGCATTAGCACACAAGATCCTCTACCAAGGGTACTACTGACCGACCATGCAACGACATGCTTTGGATTACACAAAGCGATGTGATGCATGTCAACGTTCTCTTCAATCCCCAAACAAGCGCCAAGCCCATTGGCCACGTTGAGCAGTCCAATACCCTTCGCAATGCGGGGAATGGACATCTTAGGCCCCTTCCCCCCGGCCTCAGCTCAACGCAAATTCGTGATTGTTGCGATCAATTACTTCACCAAATGGGTAGAGGCTGAAGCGTTGGCTACAATCACAGAGAAAAAGTGCGAAGATTTCTTCTGGCATGTCGTTATTTGCCGCTTCGGTATCCCTCGTGTGCTCATCACTGACAACGTAGAGCAGTTCGACAATCCTACCTTTCGCACATTCTGTGCTAACCTATCAATCGAACAACGCTTCACCTCAGTGGCACACCTACAGACGAACAGACAAAAGGAGGTTTCCAATTGCACTCTCCTCCAAGGTATCAAGAAGAAACTCGATGGAGCAAAAGGCCTCTGCGTGGAGGAACTCCTCGAAATCCTTTGGGCATACCACACGACGACGAGTACCCCGATGGGAGAAACTCCCTTTAGCTTAGCCTTTGGAACAGAGGCACTCATTCCTGTTGAAGTCGGACTACCATCCCTTCGGTTCATAGCGTACAATCCCATAGAGAACAATGAATCCTTCGAGCCAACCTTGATCTTCTAGGCGAACAAAGAAAACAAGAGCAGGTTTGGCTTGCCACTTACCAACACAGAGTAGCCAAGTTCTATGATCGACGAATTCGTCCACATGCCTTTCGCATTGGGGACCTCTTCCTCTGCCGAATAGAAGCCTCAGCTCCACGCGAAGCCGTCTGCAAGCTAACACCCAATTGGGAAGGCCCTTAAAGGGTGACCAAATTGGGAGGTCCAGGATCTTACCACTTGGAAGGATTGGATGGCAAAGCAATTCCTCGGACTTGGAACGCAACAAATCTAAGACGCTACTACTCATGAGCAAGACCAGGTTGGGGGCATCCCCTTACCCACTCGGACATCTTGCTCATACTAGCGCTCATCTTAGACTTAATTTTTTAAGGCCTTTTAGGTCTTCATTTTTTGCAAAGTTCTTATTCTCTCGTTGGCCTTACATGGCATAACGTTGTAATTGCCTGTGGCATGCTCATAAATAAAATTTCTCTTTGCAAAAAAAAAAAAAGCCTCGGTTACATTGATATCACAAATGTTACACAAGTGGGCTTCAAGGCCATACACTAAAAAATCAGAACTACGTCTGTGTCCTGCTCGGCTGCATCCCTTGGTCGCTCCAGTCCAGTGCTCTGACGCGATCCTCCAGCTTCGACCTCCGACCACTCCAGAAGCAGCTCCTGATACTCCTAAGCTCCGACTGCCAAAAGGACTTGGACTTTTGAGCAATTGTAAACGAGCTGTTTGGGCAGCCAAGGAGGCCGCCTTGCGCGCTTCTGCCTCTTCTTGCCGAGCAGCCTCCTCGGAAGCAATCTCACGAGCAAACTTTTGCTCGTAAATGCTGAAGTCCATCTCGGAATGGTCTTTCAAGATATCCTTCTTGCACTCATTGTAGCTAGGAGTGAGCACCAAACCGATCAAACTGAACCAATCCAATCCGAACCGTCCAAAAATCTTAAAGGTTTGGTTTTACATTTTTCAAACTGACCTTGGTTTTGTTTGGTTCACGGTTCACATTTTTTAAACCGATTTCCAACCGAACTGAACTGACCTATGATATGTTAATGTATTTTTAGTAACATTTCATTGATAACTACACATATAAGGTATTAAGCAACTCCAAATAAACAAATCTTGAAAGTTAAAAGAAACGAAAATATTAATAACACTTCGAAACAAAAAATTTGTGACAAATATTTAGTTTATATTTACTCATTCTTTCTCATTCATCAATGAATTTATATATCGAATGAAACAAAATTATATGTAATTTAGAAAAAAATATAACTTCAATTAGTGTTGTGCAAAGGAACAATGTCTTTAAGTGGGTAAATTGATCCAAATCGACTAAGTCAAACCGTTTAAACCGACCAAACCGATGGTGTTTGGTTTGGTTCGGTTCACAATTTTTCAAACTGAGGGTTAACGGTTCGGTTTGCGGTTTGACCCCCAAACCGAACCGTGCTCACCCCTAATTGTAGCCGAAGATCAGAGCCCTCTTCGAATCGCGAAGTCGCTGGTCAGTATAAGCCTGCGACTTCTTGAAGCTTTGGACAGCGTGGACGGCTATTTTCGCCTTCTTTGCCGCTAGTTGCTCCACTCGCAGAGACAGCTCAGCGTTAGAACGTTCCATGTGCTCCATCTGCTTTCCCAAGTCCTCCACCTTCTTCTCAGCTTCCCTACGGAAGTTATTTTCAACATGAAGGCATTTTCTCTTCGTCCAAAACCTTCTCCGTAGTAATCAGGTTCTCGGCTTTGATTTGCACTTGTGCCAATGCCTGCAGAAGAAAAGACTTAAGAAACGATTCAAACAATTTAGAACTTTTAAACACTTCCTTTACCCGAGAAGTTAGTTGGACCATCCCATTGACCGTATGACTGATGTCTTAGCTAGAAAGAGTAACACGGTTCATAGGAATGATCGCCTTACTCGACCACTCCCAAGCCGTGCGAGGACTCTTGAACACAGACTCCTCAATCACAGGTTCCAGTCTAGTCAATGAGGCGTATCGGACCGAGCAGAGGAAGAAGTCCCAGCTCTTGTCGGCACTTTCTGCTTCTTTGGCGCCTCCTTTGCCTTAGAGGTTCCCAAACCAAGGACAAATTCCTCCACCCTCGCCTTCTTCGGTTGAGGCTCAGAGACTAGGGCCCGGAAGTCTAAGTCTTGAACTTCATCATCTCCGCCATCAATAGATACAAGCTCGTCAGGAATTATGTCTCCCAAAACCCCTTGAGCATTGAACAAAGAGGGGTCTCCTCGGCTGCCGCCACCACTCCCGTGAATCCCTCTTGAAGACATGTTCTCTGCAAGATTTAACGAAGTATGAGATTATGATAGGAGAGACGAATTCATGCGCTCGTAAAGACATTTACCAACATCATTCTCTTCCTCCTCTTCCTCCTCTTCGTTCAAGTCTTTGTCGAGGGAAAAGATGATCCCGCACTCGCGAAGCTGAGCATTACTTAAGGGGTTTTTGGACTCTAAGGGCTCAGCTCCTTTGAGCCTTTCAATATGTTAAAGGTCAGTGGCACTCAAATCTTTCTCTTTCAATGCGTTACAAGTCCTAGTTTAACACTCGGGGTTCCATATGTTGCCAACCTCGAATCTTTGAGACTTAGGAAGTTTGAGAAATAAAAATGTATCCTTTAAATTATAGTTGGACAAAGGGGGATGTGCGAACAGATTGGCATTGGCTTTCGAACGCCAAGTTAAAAAAATACCAACCCACTTGTTTGGTTATATGGTGAAAAACAACCTAAAATACTCTCGACCTAGGTCGCAAGTCAAGCTTGTGACACTGATAGATGAAGAAAGACATGAATCGCCAGGCATGAGGGGAAAATTGGTCGGCCGCAAGATCATACATGTTCAACACTTTGATAAAGGAAGGGTGAACTGGCACTCTAAAACCATTATGGAACATGTCCGAATAGACCGCTATTTCATTTAAAGTGGTCATATCAGCCGCCTCCCCATCGCCAGGCAACCTAAGCTTTATACTCGGCGAAATTTCGCAACGCTCCCTCAGAATCTTGAGATCATAGCTGCTCAGCCTACTCTTAAGAGTATGGGTATCAAAGGGTTTAGGGCTTTGAGTCTTCTCGGCCAAAACTTCCTCAGCAGGAGCCCCCCTCGGCTCTTGATAAAGGATCAGAGAAATTCCTACCTCTAAAAATAAGGGTTCAAAAGTTGGCTCTACCCTAGCACTCCTAGCATCATCACTAAGTTCATAAACATATTCATTATTTTGGCTAGACGTGATTCTGGATCAAAAGCAAGATATTCAAAGAAGTTGAAGAAGTTTGGGAGCTTACTTGAGGGAGAAAGAGATGGATCTTCAAACTCAAGAACACTCAACTTAAAAGCCCTTCTTCAATGAGCTCTAAAACACCCAACTCTCTCAAGGCTCTCTCTCTCAAAATGAAGTGAAGTGAAGAAAATGAAAAGAGTTCCCCTTATATAAAGACATTATTGAGATCCAACGGACAAGATCTCATGACCGTTGGGATAGCCAACACGTGGCACCCATCCATCAACAAGACAGGGGGCAAGTTTACCCTTGTATCCCTGGATGGAAACTTTGACAAAATCAAGTGGGCATACCACTTCAATCAATCTCTTTGCTTGCCAGCCAAGCAGACGAGCTCCTTCAGAGCCTCTAAACCTCTGCTCGCTAGACCGAGCAGACGAGCACATTAGAGCGTCTCAAAGCCTCTGCTCGCCCAGCCTCTAAGCCTCTGCTTGCTTGGCCGAGCAGACAAGCACGTTAGAGCCTCTCAAAGCCTCTGCTCGCCCAGACGAGCAGATAAGCTCCTTCAGAGCCTCTAAACCTCTGCTCGTTAGATCGAGAAGATGAGCACATTAGAGCCTCTCAAAGACACTACTCGCCCATCCGAGCAGACGAGCTCCTTCAGAGCCTTTAAGCCTCTGCTTGCTAGGCCGAGCAGACGAGCACATTAGAGCCTCTTAAAGCCTCTGCTCACCCAGCCAAGCAGACAAGCTCCTTCAGAGTCTCTAAGCCTCTGCTCGTTAGACCAAGCAGACGAGGACATTAGGGCCTCTCAAAGCCTCTACTCGCCCAGCCGAGTAAACGAGCCCCTTTTATAGCAAGCCTCTGCTCGCTAAGCCGAGCAGACGAGCACATTACTCCTAAGTCACTCTACTAGCCTAGCCGGGTAGATGAGCTCCTTTAGTCTAAGCTTCTGCTCGCCAAGCCGAGCAAACGAGCACATTAGACTCTCTCTACTCGCCTAGTCGAGTACATGGTCCAAGCCTCTGCTCGCCAAGCCGAGCAGACGAACACATTAGACAATCTCTCTATTCACCAGGCCGATTAGGCGTGCCCCCTAAAGGAATCTACTCGCCAGGACGAGTAGACGAGCCCCTTAAAGGCCTCAACCCAGCCAAGCCGAGTAGGCGAGCCCTTAAGGCCTCTACTCAGCCAAGCCGAGTAGACAATCCCTTACCAAGTAAACAATCCTTTTCAAGGCCTCTACTCGGCCAAGCCGAGTAGACGAGCCCTTTAAAGACCTCTACTCGGCCAGTCTGAGTAGACGAGCCCTTGGGAGGCCTCTACTCGGCCAAGCTGCGCGGACGAGCCTACACTCACCAGAAGAAAAATCTCTCCACTCTACCACTGAGTGAGAGATACCACCATTGGCTTAATTTCCTAACGCAGGGCACCCTTTAATTGGGACCAAAATTTGATGCTAAAGTAATTATCTCGATTTCATAATCTTTCTCCAAAAAACATGGAATGGGGGGCAAATGACATGGGTAAAAAATACCACTTATGGCAGAGTGACACATGTCATCACGAGAAGACACCAAAACCGCCCCATAATTCTGGGAGAAGTGGGAAGTGGCATTTACCCACTCTCTCATTATGGAGAATAAATGTCCATTAATTCTGATAACCTCCCATTAAATCTGGTAACCGCCATTAACCTCCCATTTAATCTGGTAACCGCCATTAACCTCCCATTAAGGAGAAATAACTAACTTATTAATGGAAGCCCTATATAAAGAAAGTCTGAAGAAGGAAAGAGGTAAGTTTTACATTCTGAGAATACTCTCTAAATTCCTCAAATGCTTTCTGACTTTAGCATCAGAGATCCTTCGCCGGAATGTCGTTTGTGCTGTGCAGGTCTGTTCAATCAAGATTGTCCCAGATTTCATCTACAACAAAGCTCATTTAGAAGCCAGCCAAGCCAACTCAGCCAATAGCACAGCAGGGCAACGAGGCACAAGATTAGCGAAATGGACTCATTGTAGTTAATTAACAAGGGCGCCAAAACATAGCTAAAACCTTCCCATTAGCATACCCCAAGGGAGAGGGTAATCCGGATGGGACTTTGCTCTAAGCAAAATGAGATGGGCGGGGCATCGAGGCCCCAATAACCATTTACGTATTTAGATATAAATAAACCATTTGTCTGCGCACCTTAAATAAGATGTGTTAAATTCGAAAAACCTTACTGCTACACATATATTTTATTGAGATAAATCCCTAAAGAATTGTGTAGATAGCAAAAAGAACGACATTTATAGCAGCGTCCAATTATTTTTTCAATTGTATATTTGTCGTCTGTGTCCCGTGGCATTGCACGGGTTAGTGCTAGTACGAAATTGAAAGAATGTGATGCGGCACAAGTGCAAATTGTATGTGCATATCCAGAATAATCATGTGGAGTGGATAGACATGAAAATTAGACAAAACAAAAACACCACAAATGAAAATGTTGGACTTGCCTTGTGCATGGAATCAAGATTGGGAGGATTACAGTAGCCGAGGGTGTGAGGGTGGTCCTTGTGGGCCCAAATGGCCGCCACGGAGGCATGGCATCCCTGTGTGACCACACTGCCCAGCGGCCACGTGTTGATGAGGTCTCTCCGGAGCACGACGTACTGAACCAGTGTGTCGGAGGCGGCCTCCGAGTTCCCGACGGTGATGTTGTGGTCTTCTACGGCGGAGGTAGCCATGTGGCGTTGTGGGAGTGACACCCTAACGGGACCCCTCGACCGAGTTGCTATAGCTGAAGGAGTGAGGTGAGTTAACGTTAGCGTGAATACGGCTCCCATTCCTTGTAAGCGGCCTCCATCCTCCGTGCACCTGGGTTTTAGCGCCGAGTTGTTTTCGTTCAGACTTCAGACATTCGCTGCCCTTCAAGTTCGGTGAAATTACAAAGGTGGCCCAAATGAATATAGCTGTTGACGAGCAGCTCCTTCGTTTGTTTGATAAGAACTTTGTATTTATTTTGTGTAATAAATAAACATGAGCTCGTTTACTAAACGAGTTACTCGTAGAATCGATATTTCCACCTCTGAAAGGCGTCAAGAATAAAAATAACTGAAAGAACGCATCCATCTTGCTTCTCTCCCCAGAAATTCCATCCATACCCAAACCCAACCACAATCTGTGCAACCGCCTACACCCACCACCATCATCCCAACAACCAACCACCATTGTTCCCACGGCCACCTACCACCATCCTCGCAACCAACAATACAAGGAAAACAGTCTTTATCGACATACCACAATCTGTCGCTAAAATGTATATTTAGCGACGGAATGAACCGTTGTTAAAGATCTGTCGGTAAAGGTTTTTACCGACGGAAATTCTCCGTTGGTAAAAATATTTAGCGACGGATATTCACGACGGACTTTTATCGACGGAATATCCGTCGCTAAATATTTTCCCAAATTTTCTATTTTCGCTCGAAGTTTTTAAATGTTTTTTGAAAAATATTTAACGCCGGGGTTGTAGCAACAGAACGCATTCCGTCACTAAAAGTACCTTTTAGCGACGGACGGAACATTTCCGTCGCTAAAAAGCCGTCGTTAAATTTATTGTTTAATGTGACAAACGTTTAGCGACAGAATTATCCGTTGCTAAAAGTCATTTCAAATTCTTTTAAAAACGACTTTAGCGACGATGTGTTTCCTTCGCTAAAAGTATTGTCTTTTAACCTAATTTTCTTCTCTCTTTCTCCCCACCGTTTTCTTATCTCTCTCTCTCTCTATTTCTGCCTGCCCCGACGTTCATCCTCTGTCCACCGCCATCGTCCCCATCCCCGCCATCGTTCTTCGTCCACCGTCCTCGTCGCCACCCCATCCCCGCCACCGTCCTCATCGCCGCCATCTCCGGCCACACCACCGTTGCCTAAAAGAGAAGCCACCACTACCGTGGCATATCACTGCCGCACCACCACTCTTGCCCCCTGCCATCTGCCACTACAGCCGCCCACCGCCCTTACTCCACTTGTACTTATTTAATTTTTTTTTTATCATTATAATCACATGTTATTGTTATATTTTTGTTACATGTTATTATAATTGTTGTAGTTGTTGTTACATGTTATCTAAACTATATAATAAAGTGTCAACTACCACTTCTCATCGGTCGCCTCACAGACTACCACTTAATTGAGTTTTCCTTTTCATAACAAAATAATGAATGCAACATGTAGTAATGACAAAGTTGGGAGTGATGGTATGCGGTCATCAGCGACGGGTCATTCGGTGGTAGCGCGCGACTTTGGGCGACGGGCATCGTGAAAGCGGTGCGCGGTCATGGGCGACAGACGACGGACGTCGCGGGGTCGATGCACGACGGACGTCGGGAGTTCGATGCACGACGGACGTCGTGAGTTCGATGTACGACGGATGTCGAGAGGTTGATGTACGAACAGACGTCGGGAGGTTGATGTACGAACGTCCGTAAACATCGCGGAGGTGCAAAGACTCAAGAAAACAAGTGCGCGCGGGAGGGGAGGCTATAGGCCAAACATTGGGGGGAAGGCCAAGGCCACCACCCCTGGGGAAGCCGAGGCTGACCCATTGGGGAGGCCGAGGTCAACCCTAGGGGTGGCCAAGGCCAATGCCAACTCCCATGAAGGGAGGCCAAGGTCACTCCCCCCTTCGGTGAACTTCGGGCGCGCCGACGGTAGGTGTTTTGATGGGCAAAGATAAATCCAAAAGTTGCATCATGACAAGCGTGTCGACGTGAATTGTACCCATGTGACGAATAAGGTGCCAAGGTTACGTACAAAGCATGCAAAGCGAAAAAAGTGCGAAAAGGGGTATGCAGGAAAGGGGTGAACCACCGGGGGAAAATGGCCGAGGCCAACACCTCCTGGAGGCCGAGGTCGACCCCCTAGGCATGGGGAAGGCCGAGGCTGACCCCCTGGGGTTGGCCAAGGCCAAATGGCCAACTTCCATTTTCGGAGCCCAAGGTCACTTCTCCTTTTGCGAACTTCGGGCGCGCCGTCAGTAGGTATTTTGATAAGCAATCATGAATCCCAAAGTTTTGTTGCGACGAGCGTGCTACCAAGAATTGTACCCACATGATGAACAAGGTGCCAGAGTCATGTACGAAACGTACGAAGCAAAAAAAGTGCGAAAAGGACTTTGCGCGAAAAGTGAAGAACCGGGGGGGGAAGGCCAAGGCCAAACCCCCATGGGAGGCCGAGGCCGACCCCATGACCTTGGGGGAGGCCGAGGCTGACCCCATGGGGTTGGCCAAGGCCTTTACCCCTTGACCCCGTTGCTCCGATTGCGCCGTCAGTCGACATTTTTGGTGAAAAGGTGTTTGGGTGGTCTCAGCGTGACGATCGCGCTAGCGTCAGTGACGTCAACATGAAATAAATCGTGCCTAAGTCGCGCACGAGGCGCGCGGAGCGAAAAACGCACGTGACTTGAGCGTGCGCGCGCTGACCGGTTTGATGCGTTGGAAAAATGCACGTTGTATCTGTCAACGTGTTTACGTGAAGCGGGACCCCTAGTGGGCCCTTGGGTACGATCAGAATAGGTTGGGAACATAAGCCCCCTGCGTGTCGTGTGTGCGGAAGGGTGACCCGAGCGGGCGCCGCACGCATAAGCGTCGGTCTTCGAAAAAAAGTGCTTGGGTCCAATCTTGAGGAACGGGCGCTATAGTAACGAAAGACGTGAGAGAGCGGATGTTTCTTTGAAATTTGTGATTTTTCGATATATTTATTTATTTATTTATTTTGCGAAAAAAAAGTGGTAACATACACAACGTAACGGCGGTATCGAGAGAAAAAAGAGCGGCGAAAGAAGATGAAACATGCGCTTCCGTTAGCGTTAGCGTGAAAAAAGAAATAGCGCGAAAGTAGAATTTTATTCGGCAATGGGTTTGCGCAAGAATTTTGGTAGCGGCTTAAAATTATGAGCTTAAAATAATTGTCTTGTTTTGAAAAAAAGAAAGCGCGCAAGAAAGGAGTAAGCGCTAAGTCATGGAACGCTAAAAGAGTTGTTGGGGGGTTTTGGGGGGAAATGTCCAAAAGTTGAATTGATGTGATGGATTTGGGGGGGAAAGTTAGATGGGAGTCTTGAGAGACTTCAAAACTTGGGAGAGAGAGAGAGAGAGAGAGAAAGACTTAGCCAAAAAAGAGAGAAGATAGGAAGGAAAGAGAGGAGAGAAGAGGAAGAAGAAGAAGCTTGGAGCTTCACCCATGAGATTGAGGACATCACAAGAAGCAAAGAGGATGCAACAAGATAAGAGAGGAGGAACAAGTGGGGGAAGGGGTGGCCATGGACTAATCGCGATGGCGGCCGAAGCACACCATCGGGCCAAGGCCGAACATGAGGGAAGGATGGGATAGGGGCATGGCCATGGGGTTAAGGGAAGGGGGGATGGTGGATGAGGGCCAAGGCCGGCTGACCAAGGCCGCGAGGCCGAGGCCGAGGCCGAATAAAAGGGCGGGCGCGGCGCGAGCAAGGGAGGGAGAGGGGGAAGAGGAAGGGGAGAGGGGGAAGAGGGAAGGGGAGGGGGAAAAGGGAAGGAGAAAGAGGGAGGGAAAGAAGGAAGAAGGGAGAGGGAGGAAAGAAGAAAAGAAAGAGAGAGAGAGACGGGCCGGGGCCGAGGCCGCCCGCGCCGAGGCAGCCTGCGCCAAGGCAGACGCTGAGGTCGAGGCCGGTGGTGGGGAGGCCGAGGCCGACCGGGGGCGTGGCGTGCGCGGTGATGCTTCTCACGGTGCAAGAGAGAATGATGGAGGATTGCCAAAAAAAACAAGGAAGAAGCAAAGTGCACGACGTCGCAGTGGAGCCAGCGGGCGATCAACGTCGGCGCCGGGCGACATGTTTGGAGATGACGAGGCCGCGTCGGTCGAGGTAGCGGGGGTGCCGTTGAGCTTCGATGGTGGGGCGAGGAGCTTTGATCCAACGCCAAGCCAAAGCAATATATTGTTGACATCGAGAGGAGCGGCGCCCGGATCCCCACCCAAGGAACTTTGGAGAGAGCTAAGCCAGCGAGTGGCTGCGGACGTGTTTTTGGGTCCTTGGGGTGTGACGTCGATGGCGGAGAGTCCGATGGTTCCTTCGCCGTATGTTCGTGCACCGAGTGGTGAGGTTGCCCTGGTGATGTCATCGAGGTACGTGTCGGGTTTGTTGGCGGAACGACTGGATATACCGTGGTCACCGGTGATGTTCAAAGGCCACAACACCATGCCGGTGGGGTGGAAATTTTGGTGCACGTACATGTTGGAGTAGTCGGCTTGGGTGGAGAGGTTGGAGGCGTTGGGGTTGGTGGCTGTGATAAAGGCGACTTCAAGGTGATTGATCCGGTGAGGGATGTTAAGGGCTTGACGTTGTTGCTTTCTAGATGGAGTGCACAGACACATACGTTCATTACGGCATTTGGGGAGATTGGGCCGACGCTTCTTGACGTGATGATGCTGACGGGGTTGTCGATGCAAGGGACAGAGAATGCTTGTGAACTGAAGTTGACGGCAGCGGAACGGTTGACGGTGAAGGAACTGCAGGGGTTTGCCTCGGTGATAAAGAGCCATCGAAAGGGTACGTATAGCGGGTGGATCAAACACTTCTATGGTACGGCAACCGCGCTACCCGGACAGAAGTCGGTATCGGAACAAATTTTGCATGGGTCCTTGCTATAAGGACGACAGATACGAGCTGGCGGGATTCCTTGCCATGTTCTTGTCCAGGTACGCGTTCTAGTGTTTTCCCTTCAGTACTTCGGCATGCTATAGTTCAATTGCTTTTGTATGCGTAGAATGTCGGATCCTATACTTAGGAAAAAAAATCATGCTTCGGAAAGTTAACGTAGTCATATTGTCATGCATCGCACTTTACGTTCTGAACAGGGTGGGGTGGTCATAATAGATGTTGCATGCTCTTGTACTGTAGGTTTGTATTTCAGGGTACGCCAGAGGACGGCGTTTCCCCGAGGGTGTTCAAGTTGGCTGTTAGGATGGTGGGGGGTGGTCGCGGTGGGCTGGCCCCTATTTACTTAGGCACCTTGTACTCGCGTCTGGACCAGTTTTCCAATGACATGCAGAGGTCATACAGACGCTATCAAGGGGTGACGTATGTAGACTAGATGTTCTTGCAGCGGTATCTATTCGAGATCTACATGGATTATCGGCCTTTGGGATTTCCCTTAGTACATCCGTCGCCGAGGAGGGTTACGGTGACTCGACCGGGCAGGTCGCGTGAGGTGTCGATCTGGTATGCGGGTGGCCGAGTATATGCTTGGGCGGGCAGGAAGAAGCCCGGGTGTGATCTGGCAGATATATTTGACTATCGAGATGACTGCGTTCCCCATCCGTATACAGGCATGCATTGTTCGTATGGTACTCCTCCATGGATGGATCTGCAGGACACTATGGTGCAACTACACAGTCGAGATGAGCTGACGGACACGGCGGTGGCCTTACTAGTGGCGTACTTTCCGGGGTGGCTTCCCGTATTGACTGATGATGGCGGGAAGCCGGCTATGAGCAGATATTACGTGGCGAGGTACAGTCCCGACCGACTTTCCACGACTTTTGGTTATGACTTAGAGCCCTCATGTGGCTATACTATGCCGTGGAAGGTGAGGAAGGCCTTTGGGTATACGATCTTGGAGTGGGCGCGAAAGTGGCTAGTACCGACAGGGGAGTGGAGGAGGCCCGGGACGCTGTCGATAGGACTAGCGACGGCTGAGTACGTGCGATGGTGGGAGCAGGTACTGGTGACGTGGTCAGAGTGGTTGTCGCAGGCGCCACCCGAAAGACAGTAGGTCGACGTCTTTACTGGGGACAGAGGACTGAGATTGGTCACAACGCAGGTTGCGAGGCGGTGTGGCATGTCAGTACTACTTACGGGTGTATCAGATGTACTGGCGTCAGCACACGCGTCACGGGCGTTGGCAGCAGCAGGACGTGTGCCAAGGGTGCCGGGTGCCGGCAAGGGTCCTATTTCGTCATTGAGAGTGGGTATGATGGAGGGCGCACAGTGGACAGGCGCAGGTCCTTCAGCAGGTGGCGGACGTAGGTCGAAGAGGCCGTGAGAGGTGTTGGAGGAGTATGACTCTGAGGTTAGTGTAATGTTTTGCTTTCGTTGTACAGTTGCCAATTATCATGTTAAGCGTGTTCTAATGTTATTTTTTTTTTTCACAGGAGCTCGATGATGATGATGAGGCCATTGACGTGGAGTCAGACGACACCGCGGAGTACGCCGAGGCTGTCACTGATGATACTGAGGGGATGGATGTTGAGGCAGCTGAGGAGGACGAGGAGATAAATGTGGATACGGCCGAGGCGGTTGAGGAGATGGAGGCCGAGCCGGCCTATGAGGGGGAGCCGATGGATAGTGAGGCCTTTGAGAAGGCCGTGGCGGTGGAGCAGGCATCAGCCTACATTGTGGAGCCAGTCAGTTGTCCGGAGCATACAGCAGTAGATGTTGTGGAGCCGGTCGAGCCAGTTAGTCATCCGAGTCCGTCAGCCATCTTGGTCGAGGAGGTATTCGGTGGCCCGATGGGTCACATGTTTGAGGGTGGTGATTGGTGGGCGAGTAGAGAGCCAGATGCTCCAACAGGAGCACATGACAGGTTGTCGGCTACACATGCAGTGTTTAGAGATCTGTTGCTGCGACATGAGGTATCAAGGCCGTCTGTTGTAGAGCCTGTGGGGAATACGTTGTCAAGGTCAGCCGTAGATGCGGGTGATGCTCTGTTGGTGATGCATGCTGCTACCGTTGGCTTGAGATCGGTGGGTGGTATGGTGACAGGGGCTGATGTTGCCAGTGACGGGTCTTCAGTCAGACATGTGGACGATATATCTTGGGAGGGCATCAGCTTGTCTGATTCGGTAGTCCATCGGTTGGAAATGATTAGGGCGAGACAGCCCCAGACGTTTGCTGGTACTATTACCATGCGGGGCACAGCATTGATCAGGGCGATGTATGCGGCATTTGTGGATTGGTTGCCGACACTTAGTGCGGTGCCAGCCTCAACATGGACTTCAGAGTTCATATCAGAGTTTATGTCAGAGCTCGAGCCTTTCGCATCGTTTGGCTTCCAGTTGGATTGGTTGGTCGACTATATCAGAGCGAGGGGGTAGAGTGCTGAGGCCGTGGCTGGACTGACCGTGATAGGAGCGTAGGAGGTGGCGTGGCAGGGTCGTAGGCGAATGCTTGATGCAGCGTTGACAGATGTGACTCGGGAGGTGGCCGAGATGCGTGTCCGGCTTACCGAGGCAGAGGCTCGACAGACAGAGATAGAGAGCCAGCGGGCTGAGTTGGATGATAGATGGTCCAACTTACAGACGCAGCGACGGACTTTGGAGTCATACACTTCTGATTCTATTGGTGCATTGCTTACTTCTTTATGTTAGATGTCATTTTCTTTTTATTTTGCTAGTAGTCATTGGTTCGTAGCGGCCTGCAAACCTGTGAGGTGCGGAAGGCTGTCTTGGCACAATCGTCGGGGTTCATCTGGATTTGGTTGTAGCCCGTGAAACCATCCATGAAAGATAAGGTTTCGTGTCCTCTAGCTGCCTCGGTGAGCATGTCGATGTTGGGCAGTGGGAACTCGTCTTTGGGGCATGCCTTGTTCAAGTCCCGAAAGTCAATACAAACGTGGACTTGGCCGTTCTTCTTTTGCACATGAACAACATTAGCCAACCAGATAGGATGAGTGATGGGTTCAATGAAGCCAGCTTGTAGAAGGCGTTCGATCTCTTGCTTGATCTTCAATTCGAGCTCAAGGCGGAAGGTTCACGGATGCTGTCGAACAGGGCTGAACCCATTAGCAATGTTGAGATGGTGTGTCACCAAGGCAGGATCCAATCCGGGCATTTCGTTGTAACTCCATGCCAATACGTCGCGATATTCGCGGAGGAGAGTAACCAGTCCCTCTCTTCGGCCTGGGGCGAGTTTCGTGCCAATGTAGGTCAGTCGAGGTTCCTCGCCCAGGTCAGCCACGTTAATTTCTTCAAGATTTTCGGCCTGCGCTCGAGGGCCGTCTTCATAGCAGGGCGGGGTAGCGCCCGGGGTAAGCTCAGGGTCTGGCGGGCAATGCTTGGCCGTACAACACCACTCTGTCTCCATGGGTAGGTCGGGGTCGAGGGGGTTAGGCGGCGGACCCCCCGGACACCGTCATAACTGGTAGATCACTCTTCCGTCTTTGATGACGCATTGGAAGGTGGCTTCAAACTTGTGTTTCTTGAACTTGGGGGATGAAGATGAGGAATTGGTCGGGACAGTAGATGGCGCCGTCGAGGTTGATGCCTTGTTTCCATTGCTTTTCTTGGACTTGGACTTGGGGGGCTTGTTCCCACATAGCTCATCCCAATCTGGTAGTTTGGTGGAATGAATGTGAGTAGCATTCTCACCATCAGGAGCAAGCTCAATGAAGAAGGAGGCCTAGGCGAAGTAAGACTCGGCACATTCAAAAGGAGCCTTGGTCGCGGGGATGGTTACTGCTACCTCATGTCCTGTAGGACCGGCCACCAGTTTCACACACTGGTGGTACGTCGAGGGAACAACCTTGTTGATATAAATCCAGGGTCGCCCAAGCAGGAGGTGGAAGGAAGACTCACTGTCTATCACGTGAAAAGTAGTGTCACGACGGACAGTTCTGACCATGAGGTCAATAGTGATGTGGCCAAGGGTGGACTGGGGGCCTTGCCCGAAGCCAGTAATTTTGATGTGGTCACGGATGATCCTCCTTGGTGGTATACCGACCTGCTGCAAAGTGATGAAAGGGATGATGTTGATCGAGGGGCCGCCTTCTACCAAGGCACGGCGGAAGCCGGTGCTGTTAACAGTGCACTCAAGGTACAGCGGCCAGTTATGGTGCTCAATTCAGTATCAAGTCTATGACTATTATTTTGTCACTAAGTACATTAGTGAACGATTTGTCGTAATGAATAGACAATTATTACTAGTTGTTATTTGTAAGAGTTAACTACGCCATTGACCACTGTACTATTAGAGAAATTTCACTTTGGTCACTGAACTTTGATTTGTGTCAAAGTGACCATTGGACTCGTCAATTTGTCCAATTAAGGTATTCTGTTAGGTTCCGTCAAATTTAAGTCCTTTAAGTCGTTTAATTTAAGGGCAAATCCGTCACTCAATAAATTTCTTTTTCTTTCTCCTCCTCCTCCTCTTCTTCTTCTTCATTCTCCTTTCTTATACCGTGTCTGTGACTTGAAACCAAGCACGACTTTCTCTCTGTCTCTCTCAAACCCAACCCACACCGCAAGCGCTCGCACTTACCGCTCTTCACTTCTTCCCCCACCCTCTCTCTCTCTGCAAATTTCAATGGACTCTCTTCTGCACCGCCTCCTTCATCGTCGCCGACGACCTCTATTGGTTCGTTTGCATCCTTGGCTCCGCCGAATAGAAGGGCAGGCGCGCCCACCACCTCTGGCGGCTCCATCTCCCACGAGAAGGTCCAGGACAAGCTACAAGCAGTACTGGTCCTTCTTCCGCCACCTCAAGGAGATCGAGACCGCCGACAAGGTCCCCGACAAGGTCCACTTCTCCCCTCCATCCCCGGCAAGTCCCACCTCGACGCCACCAAGGCCCACAAGCAGATGGTCGTAGATCTGCTCGGATACAAGATCCTCGACACCGACTGCGGCATCGGTGGCCCATTCCGGCGCCACACTCTCTCTCTCTTAAGAAGGAAGAGGCCTTTGTTGGGGTTAAATAAGAAATAGATTTTCTTGGGGTTAATTGAAGAAAAGTTACACCAATAAAAATAAAAAAAGAATCTTGTTTGTTTTTTATTAGACAATTTTTTCCTTTACTTAACTGTCATGTGCCTTGCACATGGGCTGTTAACAGACCAAAATTAATAGAGTGGCTTAATTGAGAGCAATTGAAGAGTTCAGTGGTCACTTTGACACAAATCAAAGTTCAGTGATCAAAGTGAAATTTTCCTAATAGTACGGTGGTCAATGGCGTAGTTAACTCTATTTGTAATAAGCCAAAAAAGTTTTCATTCAGATCATTCTTTCTTGAAAATTAATCTTTGCCATTCAAAATTTTTTATTTTACTGAAGTTTTGATAGAAAATTGATTAGAGAAAAACTGTTATGAGCAGATATATGTAGATATGATATATCTCAAATATACTCCCAATAGTTGGGGAATACCGACAATCCTAGTCGAACTGGGAGACTGATAATTATGATGAATGCGGTGGAAGGGATATGTTTGAGCTCGGCCTGGGCGGCGAAGCATTCGGGCCTGAGGCCGGTGGTGACCTCGATCAAACAGTCCGAGAGATAAGTCCGCGCTACGGGTGAAAACCCCATTTCATCAAAGAAGCCTTTGATCTTCGTCATTTAGCCAGCCGAAGACACTGGCTGGGGGACAGAAGGTACACAAGTTGTGACCATAGGCGAGACTTCCGCAGAAGCTTCGGGGACGGGCGACTCGACATGGTCGATAGCAACCATGAGCGCCTGATGCTCACAGTTGTTGTTGCCATGATTTGGGTATGGGTTCTTCCGCACATCGTGGTTCTTTCGCAGCTGTAGGTCGCCTGACGCGATCTTCCTTGCAAAGATAGCTCGCAATGCATTGCAGTTCTTGAGAGGATGGCCAAGGGCCTGGTGGTAGGGGCAGTAGTTAGGCCTGGTTCTTTCTTCGTCTGTGTTGGGGATCCGCACAGGTGGCAATTTAAAGTTGTTATCATTGGCAACCCATTCTGTTAAGAGCCCTTTCACCGTATTCAAATCACATGGAAAGGCAGGCGGAGTCTCCTGCTGTCGCCGTTTGTCGGAGGTTGGTCCCCATCCGGGAACTGACGCTTAAAACCAGTGTAATTATTGATGTTGCTCTTGCTGTTGCGCTGGGTACTGGATGTGTCTGCTGAGGCCAGTAGCGCATTCTGCAGGCGAGGCCTCCATGGCTTGATGGGCCCGACTGCCTCGTAAGTACGCCGTGCCGTTTCCTTGAGGTGTCCCCATGATTTTAACTGCAAGTTCTCGAGGTGCACCCGATAGACGTCGTTCATGTTCTTGATGCATATGGGCACCAATGTCTCATCTTTACTGAAATTTGTACATTCGAGACACTTAAGATGAAAACGGTGCACATATTTGGTCAAGTCTTCGCCGGTGGCCTGGCGAATGCCAGTGATGTCCACTATGGTGACGCGTTCAACTTCGTAGTGGAATTTGCCCAAGAAGAGTTGGACCATCTCATTCCATGAATGGACCGTCCCCATAGGGATATGATGGTACCAAGTATACGCCAAGCCCGTGAGGGACTTGTGAAACTCCCTCAGCTTAAAACTGTCGCCCGGTCCATATTGCTCCAACAAACCGGCGAATCTGGTTAAGTGCTCACGGGCGTTGCCTTCACGTCCGTTAAAGAGCACAAAAGTGGGTTGCTTGTACTTGAGTGGATATGGTATGATGGCTATCTCATTAGCATACGGCGCGTGGCCTATCAATCGGTCTGATGAGTCGGGTGTAGAATGCTGTGGGAGCTGGCCAAGAAGTGCGTCGAAGTCGGCCTTAGAAACATAGTGGGAGGGCGGCTCTTCCTGGCCGACTAAAGGTTGATGGCTGGCCGGTGCTCCACGAGCCCTAGAGTCCCCTGACGGTGCGACTTGGTGGGCAGGAGCAGTGGAAGGACGATACATGGCAGGTGTTGATACGGGTAGATGTAGGGTGGCATGGGTGGGCGGACGAGACATATCCACCACTTGGCCGGTCGTTTGATGCTACTCCGTCAGGTAGGGGTTAGGCTCCATCTCGATGGATTCGTGAGTCTCGGAAGAGCTCCTGGCTGGTACATGTTGAGGCGCAACAGTAGGGGGACTTATTGCAATACTGTCCCAAGATTCGGTTGTAGCCTGTGTGGTGGCATCACGAGACGCAGTGTGTCAGCTACGGGCGGGGAAGATGTCGCGAGTCCTACCGCCAGGGGTCTGGATGGTCGAGGCGGCGGTGGTCATGACACTGGGGCCTGGGCGACGTCAGGGGACGGCCCAGGTCCTACGGGCTGGACCGGTGGAATAATTTGCTGTGAGGCCATCGCCTGTATAGATTTCCGCATTTCCATTATGGCGGTCATGAGAGAAGCTTGTGAGTCCTGTATGCTGGCTATAGTGGGAGTGAAATGCTGGATGGCCGCATTGACTGCAACCTGCACGTCGGGTGCGGGATGGTCTTGGAGACGTACAGCACTAGTCCCCTCTTGTTCACCCGAGTGGTTTCCTTCTCGTATGGTATGGATAAGGCTTTGACTGGTAGCCCTTGTAGCTCTCCATTGTACAGGCATGATGATCGAGTGTGGAAGATAGGCAGACTGCAATACGATGCTCACCTCCCCAGCGGAGTCGCCAAAATGATGCCAAGGAAGGTTCGTACTTACGTGGAGGTGCCACAAAGGCTGCAGTCCAAGTCAGCTTCCAAGTATACAAAGTGAGAGACAGTGAGGGCGGCGTAAGGGCAGAAAGCAAGGCTTCCCAGACAGGCCGTGAGGAGTGGCAGTGCTGCGAAGGCAAGGCTGAGACGAACAGGGCCGGCAGTCGACAGTCCATGTCAGGGTCCGAGTCGGGGTCCAATGTTACGGTCCAAAGTTACGGTCCAAAGTTATGTCCAATTTATCTTTCTCTCACTAAAATCCAAGAGCTCCCAAATTCTAGAGTGAGAAAGTGATTTTGCGAGAATGAAGAAGAAGTCCCTTTTTGAGTCATAAAGTTCATTATTTATAGGAAACAGTGTGCTTATGTCATAAAGTGCCAGATGTCGTCCCCTGGGAATGACACGTCACCTAGGGTCCTAAAATACCGGTTCTCCGTTGGACTGACGGTTCCCAAATTCACGTTGCCTGCCTCACACAGCGTCACTCTACCTGTCTGGGAAGACTGACCATACCATGACAGCATAATCAGAGTAAGCCCGTTGCTCCAGCCACCGGTCCAAGCCCATACTGAATCCCACGAGGTGCGTCAAGAGCCGCGCAGAGAACCAGACAGCGGTGAGGGTTGCCCATGTAGCCAACTGCCAGGCGGACTAGGCGCGATGCCCTCCGAGGACCTGTTCCCGTCCCGGAGTGACCCGTGGGTCATTGTCCTGGTGGTGTCGACGATCAACAGTAACATGAGTGGACATGCTCGCAGCTTAGTGCTCAGAGTCCGCTGCGAGGGGTCCTCGTGCCGGAGCCCCCCCGTGATTGTGACGGCAATGGCTATACCATCCCGGTATGAGGGCCGAAGCCCCCCTGTGATTCAGACGGTGATGGCTATAAGGTTGTGAGCCCATCCCGGTACGAGGGCCGAAGCCCCTCTGTGATTGAGATGGCGATGGTTATAAGGTTGTGAGCCCATCCCGGTATGAGGGCCGAAGCCCCCTTGTGATTGAGACGGCGATGGTTATAAGGTTGTGAGCCCATCCCGGTATGAGGGCCGAAGCCCCCTTGTGATTGAGACGGCGATGGTTATAAGGTTGTGAGCCCATCCCGGTACGAGGGCCGAAGCCCCCCTGTGATTGAGACATCGATGGCTATAAGGTTGTGAGCCCATCCCAGAAGCATGTAACATGATTGTGGCGCATGGCCGTGGTGCCTACAGCACGAGACAATACCTGGTTCCGGGGCACATCTTATAAAAGTGGCGCACGGGCGCGACGATGAACGTCGTGGAGACAATACCTGGTGCCGTGGGCACATATCATGGAAGTGGCACACGAGCGCGGCGACGAGCATCGCAGAGACAACACTTGGTGCCGAAGCACGTGTTATGAAAGTGGTGCGACGACGAACGTCGCGGAGCAATACTTGGTGTCGGGGGCACATATCATGATGACGGCGCACAGGCGCGGCGACAAACGTCGCAGAGCAATATTTGGTGCTAGTGCACATATCATGAGAATGGTGCACGGGCGCGGCGACGAACGTCGCGAAGCAATACTTGGTGTCGGGGCACGTATCATGAGAATGGCGCGCAGGCGCGGCGACGAATATCGCGAAGACAATACTTGGTGCCGGGGCACGTATCATGAGAATGGCGCACGGGCGTGGCGATGAACGTCACGGAGACGGCGCACGGGCGCACGGGCGCACGTCGGGTCTTCCGAAGACGGGATGTGAGTTGAGTGTGCCTGTGATAACAAAATAATGAATGCAACATGTAGTAATGACAAAGTTGGGAGTGATGGTATGCGGTCGTCAGCGACGGGTAATTCGGTGGTAGCGTGCGACTTTGGGCGATGGGCATCGCGAGAGCGGTGCACGGTCATGGGCGACAGACGACGGACGTCGCGTGGTTGATGGACGACGGACGTCGCGAGGTTGATGCACGACGGACGTCGGGAGGTCGATGCACGACGGGCGTCGCGAGGTTGATGTACGAACGGACGTCGTGAGGTTGATGTACGAACGGACGTCGGGAGGTTGATGTACGAACGAACGTCGGGAGGTTGATGTATGACGGACGTCAGGAGGTTGATGTACGAACGTCCGTAAACATCGCGGAGGTGCAAAGACTCGAGAAAACAAGTGCACGCGGGAAGGGAGGCTATAGGCCAAACATTAGGGGGGAAGGCCAAGGCCACCACCCTTGGGGAGGCCGAGGCCGACCCATTGGGGAGGCCGAGGCCAACCCTAGCGGGTGGCCAAGGCCAATGGCCAACTCCCACGAAGGGAGGCCAAGGTCACTGCCCCCTTCGGTGAACTTTGGGCACGCCGACGGTAGGTGTTTTGATGGGCAAAGATAAATCCGAAAGTTGCATCATGACGAGCGTGTCGACGTGAATTGTACCCATGTGACGAATAAGGTGCCAAGGTTACGTACGAAGCATATGAAGTGAAAAAGGTGGGAAATGAGTGAACCACCGGGGGAAAATGGCCGAGGTCAACCCCTCCTGGAGGCCGAGGCCGACCCCCTAGGCATGGGGAAGGCCGAGGCCGACCCCCTGGGGTTGGCCAAGGCCAAATGGCCAACTTCCATTTTCGGAGCCCAAGGCTACTTCTCCTTTGGTGAACTTCGGGCGTGCCGTCGGTAGATGTTTTCATAAGCAATGACAAATCCGAAAGTTGTGTTACGACGAGCGTGCTACCAAGAATCGTACCCACATGATGAACAAGGTGCCAGAGTCATGTACAAAATGTACGAAGCGAAAAAAGTGTGAAAAGGACTTTGCGCGAAAAGTGAAGAACCGGGGGGGGAAGGCCAAGGACAAACCCCCATGGGAGGCCGAGGCCGACCCCATGGCCTTAGGGGAGGCCGAGGCCGACCCCATGGGTTTGGCCAAGGCCTTTGCCCCTTGACCCCGTTGCTCCTGTTACGCCGTCGGTCAACATTTTTGGTGAAAAGGTGTTTGGGTGGTCTCGGCATGACGATCGCACTAGCGTCAGTGACGTCAACATGAAATAAATCGTGCCTAAGTCGCGGAGCAAAAAACGCACGTGACTTGAGCGTGCGCGCGCTGACCGGTTCTATGCGTTGGAAAAATACACGTTGTATCTGTCAATGTGTTTGCGTGGAGCGGGACCCCTAGTGGGCCCTTGGGTACGCCCAGAATAGGTTGGGAACAAATGATAAGGCTATAACATTTTTGTAAGTAATGTGACTGTGAATCGGAAGTGATGTGATAACTTAGGGCCTTAAGCTCTAGTGGGGAAGTGCAACATGTAATTATGCAAAATCGTATTTTGAGTCATGTTAAGGTAGCATGTCTCTCTGTGATGAATTCGGTGACAGTTTGAACTTGTTGAACTTAGATATCATAGTGCATAGCGAAAGTCTAGTGGCTATAGTTCTCATGTCTGTTGTAATGTGTGAGGGCTTATAGCAATTGGTTATCTCTGATGACCTTGGTAGACTGCAAGTCACATGTGACTATCACTTAACATTTTAATACGCCTTAAGCTCGAGGTTAAATTTACAATCGTCAAGTAAATTGTGCAAAGGGTAGAGTTTCTGATATAGTATCAGCAAAGTGCAGTGGAAGCCTGTTGTATTAGAGGTTGATTCAATTTGTTGTATACGGAATTCAGAGTGGTGTAGATGTAGTTTAGTGAGTTGGTAATAGCTATATCATCATTCGTGAAGCTCTGGAATAGTTAGAGCAAGGTGTTCGCTCAACATAGTCCGAATTTAGCATTATGATTATAAATTAATAGTTGCGTCGAGAATTCATGGGAATGGAAAGTGGGGGTGAAGTTAGATGTAGCTCAGCTACTATGTGACAGTTATCTAAGTGACGCAACGGAAGCATAGTACCTAGAAATTATAAGTGATAGGATATTCGAGAGTAAATTTTGAGGACAAAATTTCTGTAAGGTGGGGAGAATGTAATATCCCGCAGCTTTGGGAGCGGTTAAAATAACTATTTGCGCTTTGAAAAATAGACGAGCGATAATTTTGAGCAATGCTTGGGCAGTAGTAGAGAATGGGAGCTTAAGATTTTGGGGCAAAAATGTAATTTTGAAAATTTTGGGGTAATTTTGGAAAACTTTGGGGGCATAAATGTAAATTAATGTTTTAGTGATATCTAGTCAAATTAATAAAGACTAGAATCAATTTTGGGGCTTAAATTTAATTACATAAAGTATGGGGTTTTTTACAAATATGAAAATTTTGGGGGGCTAAATTGCAAATTTTGAAAATATGCCCTAGGTGTCAAATTCTTGGAGAAGACTTTCTTAATTAGTGCCACCTCTTGCTATTTTGGGTTGGTGACTAATCTGATGTGTGTGTGTGTGTGTGTGTGTGTGTGTGTGTATATATATATGTGTGTGGGGGGGGGGGGGGGGGTTATGGAGCAGCTCTCTATCCCCGGAGCAGCTCCGTGTAAGCGTCCATGACGAAATTCAAGCAATTTGTTTTCGGCGCCAAAGTTCTCATGTCCCCGTGACCTAGGTAACGGGCAACAGGAAAGTCTGTTGAAGCTCTTGGCTCAGGCCCGAAGTAGTACTCGTCGATCCAGTCCCGCTTGGCCGGCCTCAGTGGCTTTGTCGCTTCTCCTTTATCTGACCGGATGCTTGGGCGCCCCTGGGCAGTTGCTTGGGTCACCTGACTCTGGGGCTGAGAGCCATACGCGTCAACTGGCAAGAGAACAGATGCATTACTGAAGTTGTTCACTTCAGTCTTGTACCTCTCGATGGACTGCTTAACACTGCCAGGCGCATGCCCGACAAACTAGTCAAACCCATCCAGCTGCCTGAACACCGCACTGCCCATGTCAACCTAAAAACATGCATGAAAAATATGGCTAATCACTTCAGGCATGGTCGATAAGGTGCGAAAATAAAAAATGAATCAGAAGTAACTGACTTACAATGTTCAACGCCCAGAACTGGTCGATTATCTCACGTGGCTCATACGCTGTCTTCTTCACCTGGGAATGGCGATTCACCCTCGTGCGCGTCACCTTGAGAAACCATGCTAGGTACTCCTCAATACTGATGCCCGAGGTCTTCAGCGATACAAGGCTATCATACGTTTCCTGCCAAGTAATCCACTGTTGCACCTCGTCTCTCAACACATCCAAGGCATCAGGAACCTCGAAGCTCAGCCCTCGGCCCTTCCTATATGGCCGCATGTCTACAGCGGGTTTTGGTATCCCTTGTAGACATCCAGCTTGCCTTATAGCTCGATCGGGCATCTAAAACTCACATACTTCGAAGTGAATGAGCGGCACCGAAACCAAACCTGCCAGCACGTACGACATCGAAAGTTGCCAACAAAACTCATCCAACCGTTGCATCACCTTCGTGTATGGCTGCCACGTCACCTGTGATGCCTCCAGTATCTCTAGCTCCCCCCGATACAAGGCTATCATTCGTTTCCTGCCAAGTAATCCACTGTTGCACCTCATAGCGCAACACATCCAAGGCATCAGGAACCTCGAAGCTCAACCCTCGGCCCTTCCTATATGGCCGCATGTCTACAGCAGGTTTTGGTATCCCTTGTAGACATCCAGCTTGCCTTATAGCTCGATCGGGCATCTGAAACTCTCATACTTCGAAGTGAATGAGCAGCACCTGAACCAAACCTGCCAGCACGTACGACACCGGAAGTTGCCAACAGAACTCATCCAACCGTTGCATCACCTTCGTGTATGGCTGCCACGTCACCTGTAATGCCTCAAGTATCTCTAGCTCCCCCCGATAGAACTTTAGATGGTGGTGAGGGTCTACCCGTCTCTTTCGGCCGGGTGTATGCCCCCAAGCCCACGCCGTAGGCCAGTTTATCATCAGAATCATCCCGCGGCCGTGGACGACCCGTGGGTAGCCTTTCGTAAGACCAAACCTATGAATGCAAATATTATATGGAATTAGTAATTAATCACGAATATATTGACACGTCAAACAAGAATATAAATGCTCATACCTGTAATAGAGTCAGGCAGGCGGCAATGGACTTGGTACGCTTTCTCGTAGCTTTATGCAGTGCTCGATATAGGTGCGCAAGTACAGCTGAACCCCACGAATATGAGTATACCTCCCCGAGGTCATCCAAGAACAGCATATACTTCAGATGCACCATGTTTTTTGAATGCGTCGGAAGTAATATAGCTCCAATAATATACAGCAAGAATGCCTTCGTATTCGTCACCAAATCATGAGGAGTGTATGCATTAGGTAGCACACCATACTGCTCTCTCAGCCACTTAAGTTTGATGCCGTTTGTTGTAAGAGCTTCCTTTGGAATTTCCGGAAAATACTGCCTAGCCAGCTGAGCTATCTTTGCAGACGTCCTACTCAATGTAATGGGTCTGCCGTGACATAGGAGTCCAAGTATAAATCCGACATCCTCTAGTGTAATAGTCATTTCACCAAACCGGAAGTAAAATGTGTTTGTCTCGCTCCTCCATCGCTCAACTAGAGCGGATATAAGGCACTCGTCGTGCCGAGACCAATGATGAAAGACGGTGAACATAGACAAATTCTGACGGTGTAATATTTGTATTTGTTCTTCGTTTAGCACCCACTCTTCGAGGTGACTTGTGTTTTGAATTATTTCCAAAACACCCATTTTGACACCGTCAAATACGTCCCTCGCGACGTGGTCATCGTCATCGTATAGGATTAATGAATCATAAGATCCGGGGTTAAACTCTATATCTCTAAGAAAAATATATAATCGTAAACCAACTTAGCATGCATACTATTTACATCCCAAAACTAAAACAAGAACACGTAATCCTAAAAACTCCCAATTTTGAATCCCTAAAAATCCCAATCTTGAGCCTTAAGAAACCCCAATTTTTTAGCCCTAAAAAACCCCCCAATTTTGAAGCCCTAAAAACCCTAGTTTTGAAGCCTTAAAAAACACCAAATTTTGTAAACCTAAAAACCCCTAATTTTGAAGCCCTAAAAAACCCCCAATTTTGTAAACCTAAAAACCCCCAATTTGAAGCCCTAAAAAACCCCAAATTTTGTAAAAATAAAAACCCCCAATTTTGTAAACCTAAAAACCCCAATTTTGAAAACCTAAAAAAATTCTAATTTCGAATCTCAAGCAAAACACTAATTTCATAACCTAAAAGCCGCTAGTTCAATCCCTAATTTCAATTTTTAAAAAATAATATCATACAATCGCTTATGGTAAGAACAATTTAAGCATAAGATAAAGGCCAATTGAAAGATAAAGAAGTTTCAATTCATGAAATTAACATTGATTTATAAGAAAATTCGAAATACTTACTTGCTTTAAACTTGATATATTTAAAGAAAAATTCCACTAATCTTCTAGCGGTTATTCACCGATCTTCTAGCGTAGGATATTTTTGTTTGTGTTATAGTTTAGATTATGGAGGTATGATTTGGAGTATGAAAAAGATGGAAGAAAGGGTTAGGGAAGATGAAGATGAAGACTTGGTATGGAAAAGATAGAGAGATTGAGAGTGAGTGAAAAAGGGTTTCTGCGAAGGGTGTTAGAGAGGAATGAATTGGTATCTCTCTTAGAGAGATAGAGAGAAAGAGAGAAAGAAAGAGAGAAAAGGGATCCGTGAATGAGAGAGAGAGAGAGAGAAAGAGAGAGTGTGTGTGTGTAAGTGAGAGAGAGAATGTAAGTAAGAGAGAGAGTGTGTGTGTGAGATTGCCGAAAGAAGGACACCCCTTAGCCGCCACAAAGAGTAGTGGTTAGGGGCCCATACCGCTACTCTTTGTAGCGGCTAAGGGGTCTTGTAATGCTTTTTTAATGCAGCTAAGGGGTCTTTTAATGCTTTTTTAATGCAGCTGTGGGAAGTTTAATGCTTTTTAAATGCAGCTGTGGGAAGTAAAGGCATGCCCCAACCGCTAGAAAGAGTAGCAGTTGGGGGTTTTCGTGTGGGCCCCTAACCGCTACTCTTTGTAGCAGTTGGGGTTTTTTCCCCTTCCAGAGGTATTTTAGGGTATTTTGTAACCTCTTTAAACAGTAGCGGTTACCATTTTTTGAAAAAAAAAAAAAGGATAGATCTGGTCCATCCACGAGTACACATGGACGGCCAGATTTATGGTGTAGAAATAGTTATTTCTCCCACGGTAGATGTGGATCAACTCCATATATATATATATATAAGGTCGTGATCCATTGATAGCGCTAGCAAGTTGCTAGTGCTGTTTGGCCGTCCGCTACATTATGTAGCGGACGGTGAAAACATTCGTTGTTGTGGCGCGTGATCTAGCCGTCCATTCTCGCCCGTGGACGGCCAGATCGCGCTAGCAACTTGGGTTAAGTTGTTAGCGCTATTATTTTATCATCTCCCATATATATATATATGTAGATGTAGATGTGTGTGTGTGTGTATATATATGTATATGTATATGTAGATGTGTGTGTGTGTGTGTGTGTGTGTGTGTGTGTATATGTATATGTATATGTAGATGTGTGTGTGTGTGTATATATATACACACACACACACACACATATGTGTGTACATATATGTGTGTGTACATATATATATACACACACACATATACATATACATGTATATGTATATGTATATATACATATGTATATGTATGTATACATACATATAACACATATATATATATACATATACATATACATGTATATGTATGTGTTATATGTATGTATACATACATATACATATGTATATATACATATACATATACATGTATATGTATATGTGTGTGTGTGTGTATATATATATATATATGTATATGTATATGTATATGTATATGTATATGTATATGTATATGTATATGTGTGTGTGTGTGTATATATATATATATACACACACACACACACACACACACACATATACAGGCAGAGCCAAACCCACCCTGGAAACGAAATCTATAATGAGTTGGTCCATAATGAGTATTAGATTGATCTTTTTAGTTTCGGTCGGAAAATTTGCATTAAAACCTGGAATTGGGTAAGTGTTCTTAGCCGAACATATCACTTTCAGGCTCAGGTTTTTCTTTGACTTTTCACATCTATCAACAGCAAAATGAGCCCAGATACTGGAAGCCAAATCACTGTGGAGAAATAGATGCGGGAAAAATCTGATGTTTGCTATGATTTTTAGTCACGCTCCTATCCGTCGTGACTCTAGTAGAAAAGTCAACTTATCATCTCAACCCTTTAGCTGTCATTCTCTCTTAGTCAGGTCTATGCCCAAGGGTATTAAACCCCAAACTCAGGTTCATATGTTTAGGTTGCTACGGTCTCCAGTTCCCAATCAGATCTATGTTCGAGGGTAGAAACCCTCAATTCAGGTTGACACATGGATATCTTGTACCTTGCTTTATCTAGTCTCAGTTTTTGTTTCCATATTTCTAGACGACCAACCATCGTTAGTGTTGCCTCCGGCATCTAGGGATGCGCCCTTGTAACTAAGCGACCAATCACTGTTACTATTGGCTCCGGCTCTTAGTCATAAGCCTTCGTTATGTCTAGGCGACCAATCGTCGTTACTATTTGCTCTGGCTTTTTGACATGCTTTTGTACTCACTCTCCCAAGCAACCAATTGTTGTTACTATTGGCCCAGCTCTTAAGCAGTGAGTTTTTCGGTCCCAAACCCAGTTTGTTTCCATATTCCTAAACGACCAATCGTTGTTACTGTTGACTCCGGCATCTAGGGATACATCTGCATGTCTAAGCGACCAATTGTCGTTACCATTGGCTCTGACTCTTAGGCATTACCATTGACTATGGCTTCTAAGGTTGCGCCTTATGCCTAAGCAACCAATTGTCGTTACATTGGCTCCATCTCTTAGTAATGAGCCCTCGGATTGTCTAGGCAACCAGTTGTGGTCACTATTGGCTCCGGCTTCTAGATACGCTTTTATCCCTAAATGACTAATTGTTATTACCATTGGCTCTGACTTGTAAGGGTATGTCCTAATGGCTAAGTAACCAATTTTCGTTACTATTGGCTCTGGCTCTTACTCATAGGCTTTCAGTACATCTAGAGACCAATCGTTATTATTATTGGCTCCAGCTTTTGGATGTACCTCATGTTTAAGCGACCAATCATTGTCATTGTTGGCTCCGGATCTTAGACATGATTTCTCAGTATCCTTGAGCGACCAATCCTTGTTACTATTGGTTTTGGCTCTTAAGGGGGTGAGCTTTTTCGCTCTCAATTCCAGTTCCATCTCATGTCTCAGTATTCTTAGACGACCAATTATTGTTATCGTTGGCTCCGACTTCTAAGAATATGCCCTTCATCTGGCGACCAATGGTTGTTATTGTAGGCCTTGGCTCTAGATAAGGTCCGGCTTCATTCTCCCTTTTTGGTATTCCTCGACGACCAATCATTATTATTGTTGTCTCTGGCTTCAGTGCTATCTCTGTCACTCGAACTACGTGGGCCTGATTCCTTTCCAAGGATAGATAAGAAGCCTTATAAAGGTCCGACCTCATATTATTGTGAGTCCTTAAGTCTGCTTTGTGTCTTGTGGTCTTTGCTATGTTTCTATTACAAAAACGTGTCATCCTTTAACTGTGATGTTCACCCGCAAGCAAGCTCCCTCACCGAGGGGCTCAGTGGACACCCCATTTTTGTAGTCATTAATAATTAAATAAATATGGGCTTTATTATTTGTTAGAGTGCATTATTGAGTTTAGGCTTACTAATGTGATATAATTAATTAATTTAGTTCAGTCTAGTTTAATTGCCCGAGTCTAGTCCAGTTGTATGTCCAATCCATCAGTCTGGTTGCATGTCCAGTCCAGTCCAATTGTGTCAAGTCCAATCCAAGGTCTAGATTATGTCATTTATTTTATTTAGTTTGTCTAGATAATTTGGGAGAAATGATATGTGAATTATCCCTGATGCAAAGATAACATCAATATATTTTAAGGTTAGGAAATGATCTCGAATCTGGTACATCCATTTTCGAAATTAGAGATAATTACCAAAATTAGGATTGGATAATGCCTCGAAATTAGAAAAAAAAATTTAATTTGTGGGATGAACCGGCTGGTTTTCGACGAACCGGTCGGTTAATTGACTTTTATCCATCTGTGATTTAATCACTTATTCTGACTTATCTCCAGCCTTGCAGATTGGCCTATCCAATCATATCAGATTTTGCAACCATGAGCACTATAAAAAGGGGCCTTGGCCTTCCTTTTGAAGGGTCTTGAACTTTAAGAGCTTATTCTCTTTAAAGCTTATGTACCATTTCTTAATGAAGTGATACACTATCTCTCTTGAGAATCCTACCCAATCAAACTCACCTTTAAAAATTCATATTATATTCATTGCATCGTGGATCATACAGAGAACATCCCGGAGTCTTCAAGGCAAGTCAAGAGGTAACCTTTAACAGCTTTCCTAGATTAGGAAATCATGTAGATTGTCTCCCCATCGTGATCACATTTCTATTCAAAAACAATAAAAAAGAGTCTTTTTTATTTCTTTGTCTACGACCGAAATGTAGATTAACTCTCGTAGGGTCCGAGTCGAATTACGGCGGTTTTGATTTCAGTTAGTCTGACCGGATACTTAGGCAATTTCACCCCCGATGTTGAATTCAAGCAAAAAACGTAAGACTCAACTTAGGGTAACTTTTATCGTATTTTGCATGTTATGTGTTTTTAAGGCCAAAAATCAATGCAAATGAAGTAGAGACTAAAAGGGCGTAGCGGGTGCCTAACATCTTCCCGTTGCGTAACTTAATCCCCGAACCCATTTAGGGTCATTTTAGGATTTTTCTTATTTTTCTTTAATTAAATAAGATAGTGACTCCATTAAAATCCATTTAGGGGATTTTTCTGAGCCGGTTTGCAACACCTATAACCTTTAAAAGCCTATGGGAAACCAAAGAGTGGTTTGTAGGCTCTAACTCCTTCTCCAATGTGTTATGTATTTTAACCTTCACAGGACAACCCCAAACCAAAAATGATTCTAATGAGGTTCCCTATCAATCCACATGTAGAACTATAATATCCGTGTTGTTAAAAATTAAATTAAATTAAATTAAAAAAAACCTGGTCTGATTTGGTGGAGGGAATGACACCTCATGTTTCCAAGAGGTAGAGTGTGTGCATGTAGAGTTAAGTGGTGGGTGAGGTGGCATGAGAGAAGGCTTACCCTGGACAGCTATTTGAGGGAGAATTACGGAAAATACAAAAGGAATCTTGGGATACTTTCAACTAAAAAGTCGTAGCGAAAAGAGAGAGGAAGAAAACCTAATAAATAGAGCTCAATTTGAAGAACAATTGAAGAAGTTATGGACCACCAAAGTCAAGAAAAAGTCAGCCTGTAGTGGTAGCTGATTGAGAGAGAATTTGAGGAAAATCTAGGAAGAATTTCATGAAAAGCCAAACAGAGAAGTTATAGAAGGGAGAGAAAGGAATAGATACAAACAAACAAAAGGCATTTTCGTCAGGAATCGAAGAAGTTACGGGTCTTCAAAGTGAGGTAAAACCAGCTTTGTGTATGTGTGTTTTTGGTGTTTTGATATGTGTTCTTCGTGGAAATTAGGGCTGAAATGATTATGTTGTGATATTATTCCATGTTAAATGAAGTTATGGAGTTAGAAAGGTGGAAACAAAGTGAAATTAAAGTGGTTTAAAGGGGATTTGAAGTGGAATTAAATAGCTAATGAAATAAGTTAGCATAATATGCATGTACAAGTGAAGAAAGAGAAATACTTCTGGCATGCAAACCTGAATAATGCAGCTTTGAGTGTGGGAAGTGATGAAAATGTGTAAATTTGATCCAAAAGTGATGAATAGTGACTGTAAATGTCGCTAAAAGTCTTATTCCCTAATTGATTTCAAACTTTCTTTTTGAAACATGGTTGTAAGCCCGAATTTGGCCAAATACAAAAGAGAAACTCCTATTCTTTTTGAAAGATCTACATACTATTAAATTTTGAGATTTTTCTGAGTTTCCTAACGATTAATATATTTTTCCTTAAAATAGGGTTTCAAAATTTTAAAAATACCAAATGAATGATTTTAATCCGAACATTTTATTGAGACTTTATGCAACTGAGAAAATTCAGTGTCTAAAATTTCATGACATTTGGAGGCTGATTGGTATTTTTTACAAAATTGGTTCCCTAACGTTCGGTTTGGTTATCCGAATGGGATTTCCGGGCAAAAATTTCACCAAATGACTTTTCAGTACAAAAACCAGTTTACATTATTTTAAAAAGGTATTTTGAGCCAATTGGGAGTGTTTATTGGTGCAAAAGTCGACAAGGGGTTTATGTAATTTTACCTATGGCAAGGGGTGTTTTGGTAATTTTTCACACCCGGTGACGAATCTTGTGAAAACTAACTCATGGTTAAGCAGTAAGAAGTATAAGGAATGGGAAAATTGAGTTTAGATAGGCACAAGAAGGACGATAGTGCGGTTGATGCACCTTATGGGCTAGGGCAAATCCGATTAACGGATTAGCTGTAATAAGTTGGAAACAGATAAGCGGTTTGGGAGGGGGAAATTAAGGTTAGGTATGTTTTTGTATTTTAAGGTTGTCTAACGAGAAAGATTTTATTTGATAGTTCATCGGCTATAAAGCCAACAGGTAAGGATAGTGCGGTTCCATTATGGTATTCGTTGTTTTGCTTGGCATACCATGTTGATGATGCTTATGTTGAACTCCTATATTTATGTTGGAATACCGGTTGATCTTATGACCCTGTACTTCTTGTTGTCTTGTGCTGTTGAGGACTTAAGGTAGAATGAATTCCCTTAGTCCACCTGATAATGAGCCTGAAAGCGTTGTTGAGGACTTATGATAAAAAAAACACTCTCTAAGTCCGCTCCTTTGATGAAAACCATCCCCCAATCTGGACAAGACTGAGATGAACACCCCGTATGAAAGGGCATCATTAAGTGGAGGGTCAGTGAAGTGAAGTAACTGGCGGTCAGTGAAAAAGAAAGTAACTGACAAAAAAAGGATGAAGTGCGCTAGAGTCTGTCGCGTCGTGTCGAGTCAAGGATACATTGCAATTGATTTTATTTGATGTTGCTGAATTCATTGTCTTGATATTCTCATGATGATTATTTGCTTTAGTGTTTCCTTTTGCATTGCACTTGTATAGTCCATGAGTCTGCCTAAGTGGAAATGATGATGTTTAGTTGGGCTTGAGCCGCTCAGTCTGAACAAAGGTGATGCAGCAAGATGGTTGCAAATGTTCATTATTGGCATCCTTAAATCCTTTGCCTTCACTGAAAATTCTTGATCGATTCTCTGATAATTTCGAAAGGGTTGTACGTTGTACTCCTCGTATTATCCTTACTGGGCGACTTGCGCTCATTTCTTATCTTATGTGTTTTTCAGGTACTAGGTTTGAACAAGGAGAGACCTCGGGTAAAGGTAAAGAGAAATTATGCTGAGGTTCTGTGAGGAAATTTATATCGCCACGATGATGTATAATTTGGTGTAAATATTAAGTTATGTTATGTTATATAGTTTTCGCTGCAATACGATGTGTACTATCAAGGAAAGTTTTTGTAAGGACGTGTTGTGACGTTCCTTTATGATCTTAAGGTTATAGTTGCTATGTGTTGTAATTAAGGTTGTGACATTGACAGGATTGACATCTTAGCTCCAGTGACGTCACTTGGGCTGGGGTGTCACAAGTGGTATCAGAGCTTAGGTATTAGGATTTTGTAGACTATTGGGGTGTTTAGAATGACGTGTAAGTCTTGATACAAGATTAGGAGGAAGAATGTAACGGGGTGACCGAGATGTATAAATAGGACCAAATATGGCATAACTGATTTATAAGAATTGACATTCTGTCATTGTTGCAGGAAATGGCAGGTGCACCAGCAAATATGGGAGGGTGGATTGAAGATGACATCATGGATATGTTGAACCCTGATGTGAACAGTGAGGAAGACCCCGAAGAAATTGAGGAGGACTTAGTGGATTCAGACGAGGAGCCCGTGGTCATGAATTTGCAGGGCCCCGAGATAGAGGAAATAGAGGATGATCAACCTTATCGAGCTGATGTAGAAGTGAAAGAAGAAGGACCGAGTTAGCGGTCTAGGAGGAAGGTCATGAATTTTTGGAAACGAAAATATATAAAGGTCTCCGGCGAGAAGGATGAACTGTTCAATCAGTTAGAATCCCTAAAAGTTAAAGCAGATGGTGAGATAAAGAGAATGGAGATAGAGTGTCTCAAGCAAAAGAATAAAGTAGATAGGTTGGTTGAGGATACAGTGGATGCTAGCTTGCGGGTTGTTCAAAAGATGCAGGAAGTAGTTCGTGAATGCCCTCCGAGCAAAGCCTTGTCTGGTAACGAGTGGAAGATGTTACTAGATGAAGACTACTAGAGTGTGAGGCTGTTTAAGGAGCTAGATGGATTTGCTTGAGTCAAACGTTGTATGTCTAGGTGCACAATCTATCGTGGTATAATGATCGTAGCATGAGACTTATGTTGTACTAATGTTGTTATATTATGAAGTTGCGTTGTTATATGTGAATGTAAGACTTGTTATACTATTTTCAGAATGGCACGTAATCTACGAAATCAAGAGATCCCAATACCAAGAGAACATGAGAGAGATCATCCGCAAGAGGCACCCCAGACTGAAGCGTCTTTGGCTAACACCGAAGGCGCCAGCGTGGGGAACAACAATGATAATAGGGCAAAAATTAATAGAGAAGACTTAAGAAAGGAACTAGTGGGACTTATCCGGGAAGTTGTAGCAACACCTGCAGCACAACCGGTTGCTGCTAATGCAACAATTCCAGTAGCAAAAAGGTAGGAATGTAAGTTTCGAGATTTTCAGGATGCTCGACCTAGTGAATTCCACAGAGGAAGTGATCCAATAAAGGCGGTTACTTGGCTAAAGGAAATGGAAAAAGCATTTGAAATAACAGGTTGTGGAAAACATCAGAAGGTTGCATTTGCGACGCATATGTTACGAGGGGCGGCAATTTATTAGTGGGACGTGTAGAAGCAAGTAGAAGAAAAGAGGAAAAAAATCGGGCTTACATCAAGTGGAGCCGATTTAAGCGGCTATTCGAGGAAAAGTATTTCCTTTGACCGTACAAAATAGGTTGGAAACAGATTTTCTTGGATTAAAACAAAAAGACAAGACTGTGGAGGAGTACATCCGGGAATTTGATGAATTGGTACGTTTTTCTCCTTACCAGGTAAATACGGAGGATTACAAGGCCAGACACTTTGAAAAGGGTTTCAACTTCGAACATTTGCTGAGTCGGTAATGTAACGACCCAACTTAAGGTTATCTCAACCCTGCTGGAGCATTATGACACATCAGTTAATCACATCATACCGATAATACAACTCATTCTAACTCACTTGGTAATTAAACCATGTTATACAAAATTAAAGAGTTTACTATTACAAAACACACATAGTAAACTCTCTGCAAGATCTCAAAGTGGACATGCTGTACTATTTAAGTACAACTAAATTCACAAATTTACAAGTGACCCCTTGCCCGTCTTCTCACCGTGCCTCACACCTTCTCCTTGCCTTTCGAGGGACCGGCTCCTTGATCTAAAATGTTACTCTGGGTAAAAACCCGTCAGCCCACTGGCTCAATAAGATAATCAAAGACATTTAATGTAACTTTCCACTCAAGAATATTGATAATGCACGCTAATGCAATTCAATCACATTAAACAGCTCTACCTGTGCACATTACACATATCACACGTTCACACTTAGTTGAGCATTACAAGAGTTTACCATTCCCGAATTCAGTCCCATCAATAGACCACCCTTATGTCACCACACCCGGGATATAAGTTCACAACCTTTGCCTCGGCCTAAGGCAAAGTAACCGAAAATAAATGAACACTGATACTACCTCGGGTAGCAGTCGGAGATACAACTGTTCGGCTCATACGGTGTGCCGCTACTCAAACACAATCAAATCAACCCCCAATCATTTGAATGGGGTAGCATAATAATCATCAACAATATATCAACCACCCCTTACAATGAAAGGATGTAACATCATCTTCATAACATCTCGAACATGTAACATAATCATTTATATTCAGCAAATAAGCTTCAATTATAGAACTTAACAAACATGTCCAAAACCATATTCTAACCATGTCTAATTTGACACAATTCCATAATTCACACATACCATAACCTATTTCACGTCTTCCATAACCTCCAATATGTTAAACATGAATAGATTCACTTATTAACAAGTCTCTAACAAGTATTTAAAAGTTTGACAAAGAATTCATACTAAAAGAGTTACGCTAACATAGCATATATCCATATTCATGTCTTAAAAGCCCATTAAAAAGCTTTAACTATCTTACCTTAAATAAGAGATGAAAGGACCAAATTTTCAGATTTGAAACACCTTCAAAATACTCCTCAAAACACGTTCAAAACACTGTTTGAAGCTCATAGAAACTTTCCAAATCAACTGCTTAAGGTTACCTTTAAAAAACAAGCCTTAATTTTAGATTTTGTGAGGTTTTTAGTTGCTTTTCTTGCACTTTTCTCTCAAAAACGAGGTAAGAGAATTTAAGCATGTCAATTGGACCTTTTATATCACATTAGAAGCAAGTAGAAGGTGTCAAGTGGAGGTGAAGAGCTGGACAACTCAAGCACGACAAGGCTTTAAGCACGAAGTGGCAAGACAAGATTATGCCACCTAGCAAGCTTGACAAGGCTAAGCAAAGCATGACAAGGTTGGAAGCGTAAGGGGACAAGACAAGATTATGCCACCTAGTAAGCACGATAATGCAAACCAAAGTACGACAAGGCTCGAAGCACAACGTGTCGCAATGCTAGGTTGACACGTCACAAGCACGAGGTGGCATAATTCTTTGCAAAAAGCAAAAAAATTCACAGGCAGTCCGGTCAACAACCGGTTACTCCCAACTGAAGGTTTCACCATTTTTCGTTTCCAACTCTTCTGAAAATATTTTTGGTCATTCCAAGTGATCATTTAAAGTTTTTAAACATCAAATACTCTTTTCGATTTCTAGCACTTCGTTCACCTTAGACAATTTACTTAGTTCAAGGTGTTTAACATTTAAACATACATTCAAATATGTTACAATGCATAGTTCATCATAGCCATTTAACATAGAGTGATGCATCTAATCTTACTTAAATATGTAATCAAAGCATATAAAATGTTGGGTTCTCACATGTAGAGAAGGCATTATTGGTGGAGGCGGAAAGGCGGGAGGCGTGGGAAGAAAGAAGAGAACAAGGAAGGAAGCAGAATAGAGGGCAAGACAAAGGCAGGGATAACGGAAGAAAATTTAGAAAGAGCACAGACGAAGGAAAATCTGGACATTGATCAAGGCAAATGGGTAGAACTCAAGAATGTCTTGGTGTGGAACAAGGCATGAGGGCACCAACTGTGTAAAAGCAACAGGAGCTTGTTTTAAGTGTGGCAAGCAGGGCCACAGAACGAATGACTGTAGGTTGAATCAGCGAGTTTGTTACGAGTGCCAACAACCAGGACATAACGCGAATGAGTGCCCTCAGCGAAAGACACTGACCATAGAAGGAAGGCCGAGAGTGGTAGGTCGTGCAAATGCGATGGAATTAAAAAAGCTATAAAGTCTGAATATGTGGTGACATGTACTTTCCCTGTCTGCTTTCGTAAAGCCCTTGTATTGTTTGATTCTGGTGCTACCCATTCCTTTGTTTCATTAGCATTTGCGGAAAAGTTAACGACGCTCTGTCAGTCACTTGATGCCATACTTGCGGTGAACATACCCAGTGGCAACTCCCTTCTAGCCACTAAAATATATAAGGAATGCCCAATTCAAGTAGTTGATCAGATCTTACATGTTAACCTTATACCCTTAGATCTGGGGGACTTTGACGTAATCCTCGAAATGGATTGGTTAGCTGCTCATCATGCTAACGTAGATTGTCGTCGTAAGTTGATTAAGTTGTCCATGCCTAATAGATTTGAAGTTGTCATACAAGGGGATATGGTGGTAATGTGATACCCCGGAAAATACGGGAAATTAATCTAACCGTGAGTTTGATTAATTAAGGGGTGCTATTTTTATTAAGTAGAAATATGTTAGTGATGATTAAGTGTTAGGGAGCTAAATAGGGGGTTAGTGTGGTTTTGGGGGTTAAAATGTAATTTTGAAAAGTTAAGGGGCAAAAATGTAATTTTAGAAAATATGATGAACGTGATGCATATCTTTATTAAGTAGCATCCTTTTGATGATAATGAGGTGTTAAGGGGCTACATGGAGGGTTAGGGTGAATTTGGGGTCAAAATGCAATTTTAGAAACTTGAGGGGCCAAGTGCAAATTATAAAAGTTTGCAAAATGTGTCATAAGGTGAGGAGAAGTCTACCGAGTGTCTCCCACCTCTTGAAGTAATTGGGCTGACTAAGCCTTACAAACAATAAACTATTGTAGGGATAAGATTATGGAATGAAAATATAAAAGGAAATTTTGGGGTACAAAATAGAAATAAAACAAATTCAAGAACAAGCCTGAAGAATAGGAACAGAAGAAGCCGCGGGAAGGAAATAGAGAAGAAAAAAAAAAGGAAAGGAGGAAGAAGAAGAAGGAGGAGAAGGAAAGAAAAAAAAGATTTGAATCCTAAATCTGATAAGGTATGATCTTAAACCAAAAGTGTGAAAATTGATTGAAATTGTTTGAATATAAACCATATAAATATATGTATCTATATATTCAGTTTTATGAGCTTGATTTAGGATGAGGAAATCATGGTGAATTTGTGTTGGAAATCATGAACATAAGACCCTAAATCAACAAGGAAAGAGAAAACAAACTAGGGTTTTGAATTGGGTTTGAGGGTATAAAACATGGTGGAACCATGCGTGATTGGGGATGAAAATACCCAGGTGTGTCACGGCTGAAGGAGGAAGAAGGTTGTGTGTGTGTTTAAGGTGTGTTAGTGTGTCCAATAATCTGAATAGTAGATGTAATGGTCGCTAAAAGTGAAACCTTAACAAGTAGGTTCTAATCCGAATTTTTAAAAATAGCTAGAGCCATATTTATCCAAAGTGCAAAAAAAAGACCCCAATTATTTTTAAGAGACCTACATCGTAGAAAACTTTCAGAAATGTTTAAGGTCCGCAAGGGGGTTAACAAATGCGGTGAGTTTGAAATTTTACAATGAAATTTAAAATATCAACCAAACGCGAATTTGTGCAAAAATTTTATGGGGACCTTAGGATGCGGAGAAGTTATATTTTCCAAGATTTCGGGTCATTCCAAAGTCGTTAGCTATTTTTGGCCAAACGGGCTTTTAAGCCCTCGGTCCGGACAGCGGTTCGAGATTTTTTGGGCGAAAATTTTGTAAAATATGTTTTAGCTCAAAAATGATTTTGGCATGCTTGAAATAGTGTTTTAAAGTGGTTTTGGGATTTTTCTGGTACCGGAAACCCCCAGGGGGCATTTTGGTAATTTGCCACCCTGAGGGTGGTATTGACTTGTTAGTCCAAGAAGGGATGTAAAACACCTAAAATGTTGTTTTGAAGCAGATTTGGGCTGTTGGTGGTGTAGCGGCCATCAGGGGGTATTTTGGTAATTTGTCATGTTAACGCCAATTTTTTTTGGAACGCGCATTATTAAACGTCCAAAATTGTGGAAGGTGAGGAATGGTGTTAATACGTCTAAAAGGAGGGGAGATTGTTATCGCTAATGCGACGATAAGGCTAGGTTAAGGATCTAATTATTGGATCGGGTTAACTAGCTGTTATAAAACGCTACGAGCGGTTAAAGGATAAGGGGTAGGATAAGGAGTGCGTATATGTTGAATGATGTCTAACGAGTAGGGTATTATCTAACTAGGTGATGCAGCTCGTTGCGATCAGAGATTGTGAGTTGCTTCGACTATAAGCCAATCAGGTAAGGACAATGCGGTTTTATTATGCTAATTCATTGTTTCGATTAGCATACTATGTTGATGACATTTATGTTGGACTCTTACTGTTATGGGTTGACGCCGGTAGTCATTGTGACCAGTAAACGTCTATTTGAATTGTGCTGTTGAGGACTTAGGGTAGAATAATTCCCTTAGTCCGCCCTGTTGACAGAATTTAATGAGGATGATGCGTGTCCTAGTATGCTATGATTCGATTCGATTAGCATACCTGAAGTTGATGATGATATTGTGTAGGGGTTGTTGTGTAGGGGTTGTTGTGTGGTGGTTGTGAGATGCCGGTAATTATTGATAGACGATATCTCTTCTCTTTGAGAACACCATTGAGGACTTGTGGCAACTTCTCCGAGTCCGCTCTATCGTTGATGATGATGCTGTAGAGATCGTTGCATTATTGTTGTGAAATGTCGGCACTTATTGATAACTGACATTTCTCTTATATAAGAACGTTGTTGAGGGCTTGCGGTAATCTTCTCCCAAGTCCGCCATGTTGATGATGTCACGTTGAACTCTTGTTGTTAGGTCTGAACATCGGTTGATCATCTGATCCGGTATTCCTTGTTGAGCTGTGTTGTTGAGGACATAAGGTGGAATAAATTTTCCCTTAGTACGCCCCGTTGATGAAGTCTTGTTGCTTGGCTGTAACATGGTTAAGGAAAGCACTCTAAATGAGTTCCCTGCTTGTTGACAGTGTCTCTTCTATTTACTTGAGACTGCCGTAAAGTGGGACATCAATATGAGGAAAATGGCCTATGAATTATGATCACTGGCCAAAGAGGATGAATGTCGCTCGAGCAGAGTCTGTCGAGTCCTGTCCGTCGTGTCCATGTGCATTGCATTTGATTTTCTTTTGATGTTGATGATTTTAATGATTTGTATTTCATTGATGTTTATCTTTACGACCTTGGATTTCGGGTTCACTTGCATGGTCAGTTAGTCGGTCCAGTCCATGAGGAGGTGGCAGTAATGCTGTTCTGTTGGGCCTTAAAGCCACTCAGTCTAACAAAAGAAAAATTATCATTTGACAATTATGCTGTTGTTGAAAATTTATTAGAACTCTTGATTCATTTCTATCATTGAGATGATTATTATTCCTCCGAGTCTCTTGAATCATTTGTACACGATACTCCTCGTGTTGTTTTTTACTGGGCGATTTGCACTCATTCCTTATGTTGTATTGTGCAGGCTATAAGGTTGATCAAGGAGAACCTTCTAGAAAGGAAAAAGAAACAAGCTAGAAAAGTTGAGCAAGGGGATAAGTTGTGTGAGGTAAGACCAGCTAGGAATGGTGGAACAAAGATTGAGTTGCGAGATAGGTTGCTAAGAGTCCTATGACTAGAGTCGTATATTAGGTTATAAAAATTCATGTTGTTTAAAGACCTGAAAGTCTTCCGCTGCAGTATGATGTATGTTTGTAAGAAAATTTTTTGTAAGGACGCATTTTGGAGCGTCTATTAATGATGTATGAGTATGAGGATGTAGTTGCTATGTATTCAGCATAGGGTTTGAATGTGATTATGATCGATAACTCAGCCCGGTGATGTCACCAGGGTTGAGGGTGTCGCAGGTAAAGCCTCCTTACCTAATATCAGCTCTACGAGCTCGTCGTTGTCTTCGTAGCTGGTGCCAAGGTTATCTGGCACACGTATATGATATTCGTGTTAGTGAACCACAACTGGAGCAAATACCTGTAGTCAACAAATTTCCAGATGTTTTTCTCGAAGATCTTACAGGGCTACCATCAGATCGAGAAGTGGAGTTCAGTATTGATTTAGTTCCTGGAACTGGCCATATATCCAAGACACCTTATAGGCTGTCACCTTCCGTGGTGAGTGAGTTGAAGGTACAATTGGAAGAACTATTGAAGCTAGGATTTATTCGTCCCAATGTTTCGTCATGAGGACCCCCAATATTATTTGTAAGGAAGAAGGATGGGTCTGTGAGGCTATGCATCGATTATTGAGAGCTGAATAAGGTGACGGTCGGGAATAAGTATCATTTGCCACGTATAGATGATCTTTTTAATCAGTTGCAGGGCACAAAATATTTCTCTAAGATTGACCTTCGATCGGGATATCATCAACTGAAGGTGAAGGAAAGCGGCATTGCTAAGATGACCTTTAGGACCAGATATGGGCACTATGAATTTTTGGTGATGCCTTTTGGGTTAACTAATGCCCGAGCAGCCTTTATGGATTTGATGAATCGGGCATTTCGAGGATATCTCGATCGTTGTGTTATCATTTTCATCAATGACATTCTGATATACTCGAAGAGAAAAGAAGAACATGTTCAACATCTGAGGCAAGTTTTACAAATATTGAGAGACCACATGTTATATGCCAAATTCAAGAAGTGTGAGTTTTGGCTTGAAAAGGTGCAGTTCTTGGGCCATGTCGTGACAGGGGAAGGGATATCCGTAGATCCCGGGAAAGTTGAACTGGTGTCAACCTGGGAGCGCCCAACATCCGTTTATGAGGTTCGTAGTTTTCTAGGACTAGCTGGATATTATCGAAGGTTTATTAAAGACTTTTCTAAGATTGCCAACCTGCTGACCAACCTGACCCGAAAGAATGTGAAGTTTAATTGGACAGAGAAGTATGAGCGTAGCTTCCAAGAACTGAAGGAGAAGTTAGTGACTGCCCAAGTACTCACCTTACCATCTGGGTCTGATGGGTTTGTGATATATAGTGATGCATCCCGAGAGGGATTAAGGTGAGTTCTTATGCAGAAGGGGAAAGTGATCGCTTATGCGTCAAGGCAGCTAAAAAACCACGAGAGGAATTATCCAACACATGACCTAGAGCTAACAGCAGTGGTATTTGCCTTAAAATTTTGGAGACATTACTTATATGGTGCAACTTGTGAAATTTATACGGATCACAAAAGTTTAAAGTATATTTTCACGTAGAAGGAACTCAACATGTGGCAGAGAAGGTGGTTAGAACTCCTTAAAGATTATGATTGCTCTATAATATACCACCCCGGGAAGCCGAATGTGGTAGTTGATGCCTTGAACAGAAAGAAAATAAAGAATTTCGCTTCCATGATTACCCAACAGAAGGCGATTGTAGACGACCTGAACAAGCTCAAAATTGATGTGCAAGTGAGAGGAGAAGGGAGCAGTAGCCTGTTCCAGATGGAGATTCGACCTACGCTACTTGATCGAATTAAAGAAGCCCAAAGTCAAGACGAGAAGTTACTTAAGATTCAAGTGGTGTTTGAAAAGAACGACAAAGAAAATTTCAGTTGTGACAGGAAATGAATTTATAGATATGAAGGTCGGGTGTATGTTCCACCTAAGGATGAATTAAGAAGGGAAATCTTGACAGACGCACATAATTCCAAGTACTCAATCCATCCAGGAGAGACAAAGATGTATCAGGACTTACGACAAAGTTTCCGGTGGCCGGGCATGAAAAAGGAAATATCAGACTTTGTATCAAAATGCATGACCTGTCAGTAGGTAAAAGTTGATCATAGGAAGATGGCTGGACAACTGCAACCATTACCGATTCCTGAGTGGAAGTGGGACCATATTATCATGGACTTTGTATCCGGATTACCCCGGACATCTAATAGAAATACATCTATTTGGGTGATAGTAGATCGTTTAACCAAAACGGCTCGATTTATTCCTGTAAGAGAAAGGGATGCGGCGGAACGACTAGCCCGAATCTATATCAAGGAGGTAGTTAGCTGATACGGTGTGCCAATTACCATTTTATCTGATCGAGATGCAAGGTTTACCTCCAGATTTTGGAAGAGTTTTCAGGAGGAGTTGGGGACCAGGCTGAGCGTGAGTACGGCATTTCATCCACAGACGGATGGACAATCCGAACGAACGATCCAGATTTTGGAAGATATGTTAAGAGCTTGTATCATAGACTTTGGAGGAAATTGGGACGAACAATTACCCTTAATTGAGTTTTCGTATAACAATAGTGATGCCAAGGAAAGTGGGTTCGTACCTACGTGGAGGTGCCACAGAGGCTGCAGTCCGAGTCAGATGCCAAGTATGTTGATCTAGGACACAGCAAGGGTGGAACAAGGGCAGAGACCAAGGGCTTCCCAGACAGAGCCTGAGGGTGGCAGTGCTGCGAGGGCGATGGCGCAGGATGAATATACGACGACAGTCACAGTCCGATGCTTAGGTCCAAAGTCAGGGTCCTGTATGTTTCTCTCTCTAGAATTCTAGAGTGAGAAAATGAAAATGTGAGAGAGTGAAGAAGAAGTCCTGAAAATTTCCAACCTCCTGAATGAATTCTCAAGACCTCTATTTATAGAGATCGAGATGATGATGTCATTAACCGACACGTGGCGTTCCCGGGGAGTGACATTTCACCGGGGGGTCCACGGGTGCCGGTGCTCCACGGACTGTCGGATCGCATATTCAACCGGCTTGCCCCGCACAGCGTCGCTCTGTCTGTCAGGAAAGACTGGCTCCCACCGCATCGGTGTGGCCAGAGAACCCCCTTGATCTAGCCTCCAATCCAAGCCCTTGCGGAGTCCCACAGGCCTGGCAGCGGTGGGGAAGACCCGACGCCCAACTGCCAGGTGAACTAGGTGCGATGCCCTCTGAAGACATGCTCCCGTCTCAGAGTGACCCGGGGGTCATAGTCCCTAGGGGTGCCGACGCAAGCCCCCAGTGCCGGAGCACGTAGGCCAGTCACGCAGGCACCCTAACGGAGATAGTGTCCCGGAGGAGTCGCCTATTCCGCAGGCCGAGGTAGCATCCCGGAGGAGCCGTCTACCTGGCAGAAGGGGATTCTTCGTGCCGGAGCACTTGGAGCTCCCTGGCAAAGATAGTGTCACGGAGGAGTCGCCTATCCCCGCGGGTGAGTCCTTATGCCGGAGCACTTGGAGCGCGTCAAGGTAGCATCCCGGAGGAGCCGTCTACCCGACTGGCCGAGGTAGCATCCCGGAGGAGCCGTCTACCTGGCGGAAGGGGAGTTGAAGAGCTCCCTGGCAGAGATAGTGTCCCGGAGGAGTCGCCTATCCCCGCGGGTGAGTCCTTGTGCCGGAGCACTCGGAGCATGTCAAGGTAGCATCCCGGAGGATCCGTCTACCTGACTGGCCGAGGTAGCATCCCGGAGGAGCCGTCTACCTAGCAGAAGGGGAGTTGAAGAGCTCCCTGGCAGAGATAGTGTCCCAGAGGAGTCGTCTATCCCCGTGGGTGAGTCCTTGTGCCGGAGCACTCGGAGCGAGTCAAGGTAGTATCCCGGAGGAGCCGTCTACCTGGCGGAAGGGGAGTTGAAGAGCTCCCTGGCAGAGATAGTGTCCCGGAGGATTCGCCTATCCGTGCAGGATGATGTACACTCCGGAGAGTGGGTTGAAGCATGTTCCATGACCAAGGCAAGGTACGCATGGTGTGATGAATGAGTGTGGTGCCCGGGGGCATGATGACATGATTGTGGCGCATGGGCGCGATGAAGTGAGTAAGGTGCCGGGGGCACGTCTGTGTCAATGGCGCAGCGCATGGGCGCGACGGAGTGCGTAATGTGCCGGGGGCACGTTTGTGTCAATGGTGGCGCATGGGCGCGACAGAGTGCGTATGGTGCCGGAGGGACGGTAGTGTGATAGAGAGCCTGGGGGCACGGCTGTATCAGCGGCGCGGCGCACGGGCGCGGTGAAGTGTTGGAGTGTGACGCCCGGACGTCGGTGACGGGGGTCACGGAGACGACGTCCGGGCGACGGACGATGAGCGTCGCGAAGTTGGCGTGCGGGCGACGGGGTTGCGGAGTGACGTCCGGACGACGACGACGGGGTCGTAGAGATGACGTCCGGGCGACGGGGGTCACGGTGTTGACGTCCGGGCGACGGGGGTCGCGGAGATGAGGTCCGGACGACGGGGGTCGCGAAGGATGCAAGGCCTCTTAGAGACAAGTGAAGGTGTTAAGGATAGAGATCAAAGGCCAACCCATAGGGGGAGGCCAAGGCCAACCCATAGGGGGAGGCCGAGGCCGACCCCCATGGGGAGTCTGAGGCCGACCCCCCATGGGGAGGCCGAGGCCGACCCCAAGGGGAAGGCCAAGGCCGAGGCCGACCCCAAGGGGGAGGCCAAGGCCCAACTTCCTTGGGCAAGTGGCATGGTGCGTCGACGGGCGATGGGCGAAGTGCGATGGTCGAAGTTTCATGACGCTTTGCCCGAAAAAGAGCTTCTTAGTGACGAAGTAACGTGACGAAAGTGAGAAGTGCACGTGACTTGAGCGTGCATGCTTTGACCGGTTGTGAGCGTTGAAAATGTATGTTGCTTGTGCGGACGTGTCATGCAAAATGGGGCCGCAGTGGGCCTTTGGGTACGACCAGAATAGGTTGGGAACAAATAGTTATTAGACAAGTATTGGTATGGCCCCGTACAAAGCATTGTATGGTCGAAGGTGTCGTACACCGATTTTCTGGGATGTGGTCGGAGAGAGGCGGTTATCTCGTACTGAGTTAATCAAAGAAACGGAGGATAAGGTTAAAATTATACAAGACAGGCTTTGCACCGCGTAGAGTAGGCAGAAAAGCTACGCCGATAAAAGACGAAAAGCGTTGAAATTCGAGGTAGGTGACCTCGTATTTTTTAAGATGTCGCCGTGGAAAGGGATTATGCGGTTTGGAAGAAAAGGAAAATTAAGCCCTAGATTCATCGAGTCATTCAAGATCTTGTCAAGGATTGAAGCAGTAGCTTTTAAACTTGAACTATCCCCAGAGTTAGAACATTTTTACAATGTGTTCCATGTATCTATGCTAAGAAAGTATGTTCCGGATCCGTCACATGTGATAAAACTAGAATCAGTAGAGATTCGCGGCAATCTATCATACCAAGAAGTACCTGTGGAAGTGGTTGATAGAAAAGAGCAAGTGCTTCGCTCTAAAGTAGTACCGGTGGTAAAGGTGATTTGGAAAAATCATGCAGTAGAAGAGGCCACTTGGGAGCCTGAAGCTTTGATGCGGCAAAGATATCCTCACTAATTCAAGGATTAAGGTGCGTTAATTTAAAATTTTGAGGGCCAAATTGTTTTTAGGGGGAAAGGGTGTAATATCCTTGTTATTAAAAAAAATTAAATTATTAAAAAAAAACTTGGTCTAACTTCATGGCTGCCAAAGGTAGCCACAAACAAGAAGGAATGACACCTCATGTTTCCAAGAGGTGGAGTGTGTGCATGTAGAGTTAAATGGAGGGTGAGGTGGCATGAGAGAAGCCTTACCATGGACAGCTGTTTGAGGGAGAATTACGGAAAATACATAAGGAATTTCGGGATAATGTTAACTGAGAAGTCGTAGCGAAAAGAGACAGGAAGAAAACCCAAGAAACAGAACTCGATTTGGAGAACAATTGAAGAAGTTATGGACCACCAAAGTCAAGAAAAAGTCAGCCTGCAGTGTGCCAAGTAGCTGATTGAGGAGGAATTTGAGAAAAATCCCGGAAGAATTTCGTGAAAGGCCAAACAGAGAAGATATATAAGGGAGAGAAAGGAAGAGATTGAAACAAATAGAAGGCATTTTTGCTAGGAATCGAAGAAGTTACGGGCCTTCAAAGTGAGGTGAAAACCAGCTTTGTGTATATGTGTTCTTGGTATTTTGATATGTGTTCTTGATGGAAATTAGGGTTGAAATGATTATGTTGTGATATGATTCCATGTTAAATGAAGTTATGGAGTTAGATAGGTGGAAACAAACCGAAATTAAAGTGGTTTAAAGGGGATTTGAAGTGGAATTAATAGCTAATGAGATAAGTTAGCATAATATGCATGTATAAGTGAAGAAAGAGAAATACTTCTGGGCATGCAAACCTAAAGAATGAATCTTGGAGTTTGGGAAGTGATGAAATTGTGTAAATTTGATCCAAATGTGATGAATAGTGACTGTAAATATCGCTAAAAGTTTTATTCTCTAATTGATTTCAAACTTTATTTTTGAAACATGGTTGTAAGCCAGAATTTTGCCAAATACAAAAGAAAAACTCCTATTATTTTTGAAAGATCTATATACTGTAAAATGTTGGGATTTTCAAAGTTTCCTAACGATGTTAAATATATTTATCCTTAAAATAGAATTTTGAATTTTTAAAAATATCAAATGAATGTATTTTAATCTGAAAATTTTACTGAGACTTTATGCAGTTGAGAAACTTCAATGTATAAAATTTCATAACATTTGGAGGCTGATTGGTATTTTTGAAAAAATTGGTTCCCGAACGCTCGGTTTGGTTATCCGGATAGGATTTCCGAGCAAAAATTTTACCGAATGACTTTTCAATTCAAAAATTAGTTTACATTATTTTAAAAAGGTATTTTGAGCCAATTAGGAGTGTTTATTGGTGCAGAAGTCGGCAGGAGGTGTTTAGGTAATTTTACATATGGCCAGGGGTGTTTTGGTAATTTTCCACACCTAGTGACGAATCTTGTGGAAACTCATGGTTAAGCAGTAAGAAGTATAATGAATGAGTAAATTGAGTTTAGATAGGCACAAGAAGGACGGTAGTGCGGTTGATACACCTTATGGGCTAGGGCAAATCCAGTTAACGGATTAGCCGTAATAAGTTGGAAACAGATAAGCAGTAAGGGAGGAGGAAGGTAAGGTTAGGTATGTTTTTGTTTTTTAAGGTTGTCTAACGAGAAATATTTTATTTGATAGGTGATTCCGTTGCTGAGAAAATTCGGAAGCGAGGAGTTCATCGCCTATAAAGCCAACAGGTAAAGATAGTGCAGTTCCGTTATGGTAGCCGTTGTTTTGCTTGGCATACCATGTTGATGATGCTTGTGTTGAACTCCTATATTTATGTTCGAATACCGGTTGATCTTATGAACCGGTATTTCTTGTTGTCTTGTGTTGTTGAGGACTTAAGGTAGAATGAATTCCCTTAGTCCGCCCGATTATGAGCCTGAAAGCGTTGTTGAGGACTTATGATCGAAAAACACTCTTTAAGTCCTCTCCTTTGATGAAAACCGTCCCCTAATCTAGACAAGACTGAGATGAACACCCCGTATGAAGGGGCATCATTAAGTGGAGGGCCAGTGAAGTGAAGTAACTGGCGGTCAGTGAAAAAGAAAGTAACTAACAAAAAAGGGGATGAAGCGGACTAGAGTCTGTCTCATCGTGTCCATGAGTCTGTCCAAGTGGAAATGATGATGTTCTGTTGGGCTTGAGCGCTCAGTCTGAACAAAGGTAATGCAGCAAGATGGTTGCAAATGTTTGTTCTTGGCATCCTTAAATCCTTTGCCTTCGTTGAAAATTCATGATCGATTCTCCGATAATTTTGAAAGGGTTGTACGTTGTACTCCTCGTATTATCCTTACTGGGCGACTTGCACTCATTCCTTATCTTATGTATTTTTCAGGTACTAGGTTTGAACAAAGAGATACCTCGGGTAATGGTCAAGAGAAATTATGCTGAGGTTCTGTGAGGAAATATATATCGCGACGATGATGTAAAATTTGGTGTAAATATTAAGTTATGTTATGTTATCCAGTTTTCGCTGCAATACGATGTGTACTATCAAGGAAATTTTTTGTGAGGACGTGTTGTGACGTTTCTTTATGATCTTAAGGTTGTAGTTGCTCTGTGTTGTAATTAAGGTTGTGACGTTGACAGGATTGACATCTCAGCTCTGGTGATGTCACTTGAGCTGGGGGTGTCACAAGAACGATGTTTCAGAAACAACTTTAAACGGTACTATGTAGAGGATATACATGGCAGTTATAAGTCCTCTCCCCAAAGCGAGTGTTAAGTTGATTTTATCATGCATTTAGTGATGTCCTAAAGAGTGTGATTACAATGGTCTAACACACCTTTCTATTGAGAGGAACCTGAGTGTTATGTAATGTGCAACTATCCCACAACCTTTTACATATTCACAAAGAGGTCTCATTTACTCACAAATGTCACTATGTTTACCACAATATTCTCTACCCCATTGAGACTTAAGAATTTTAATAACTTTTCGAAGCTACTTTTCGAATTCAATTTTCAAATTTTCAAAATTTTCAAGTGACTTGGAGTTGTGATCGATTAGGTAATTGTAGCCATAATAAGAATAATCTATAAAGGTAATGAAAGACCTTTTCTCACAAAAGGTTGAAGATAATGGCCCACTATTATTAATGTGGATAATTGCCTTTACAGAAGTAGCAAGATCTTCAAAATATAAAGAGAGAGAGAGTACTGCTTTTAATTAATCTTTTATTATTTTGTTTAGAGATATGAGCCAATCTTCTGTGTTACAATGTTGACAACTTCTCTTTTGTTAATGTCCTTTTAGTGCCAACTTTTCTAACATTCATTGAAATTTCAATAGAGGTCAAATTAAATCTACATAAACTATCACATAAATAACAACATCCAACCAAAATTAAATTAAGGACCCGACTCACTATGTTTGACACTAACACTAAAGTCCTCCTCAAATTGTACAAAAATAGTTTTCTCCAAAATAATAATAGGATCAGACTGAATATTTTAACTTAACATCTCATATGAACTCAACTTTGATTCTTATCTTCAATGCCCAAGAACACATTGACTTCAACTCACTTGACTTGTGTTTGTTTATGAACCCTTAAAAAGAGCTAGCAACATGAGTGGATGTTCTACTATCAAGCCACCAAGATTTTGATGGCACATCAACTTAAGAGGATTCGAAACACATAAAAGCCTGTGGATTACCTCTGTCTTTCTATTTCTTCTTTTTTAACCAAGTTATATATTTTGGTTAATCAAGTTTTTTATGATGACTCTACTTGGAAAACCAGAAAGTAGCATATGTTTTAGTAGTAGCCCAACCACCAGGATTGTGAGACTTACTAGATTTTCCATGACTATGATGATTTTTACTGTTCTGGTTTAACCTACGTGTAACGAACCGCCTTGGAAAAATCCCCCGGAAATGGAAGATTTTACGGATTCATCATCTTATTTACTTCAAATAATGGAAAATTCGAAAAAAAAATCATAAATGACTCTAAATTGTCTCAAAAGACAACTAACATATCGAAAACAAAGAAATGGATCCGAGACTAAGTTATGCAGCGGATAGGTGTTAGGCACCTGCTGCACCCTTTCGGTCTCTACTTCATTTTTTTTTATTTTTGGCCTTTAAAACATATAACATGTCAAATGTGGAATAAATCCAACCCTAAGTTTATGTTTGTATTTTTGTCTTGTACTTGACATTGGGGTCGAATTGCCTATGTATCCGATCGAACTAACTGGAATCAAAATCATCGTAGTTTGACTCTGGTCCAATGGGAAGCAATCTACATTTTGATCCTAGACTTGGACTGAGAAATGAGAAAGACTATTTTTAACTTTTAAAATAGAAATGTAACTGCGGGAATTGAGAGACAATTCTATGTGATTAAGCTAGACTATTGAGCAATTAAAAATTACCTAAGGAGTTGCTTGTCTGGATGACTCGATAATGCTCTGCGAAGGATCCACGATGCAAAGAATAAATAACTTTTAGTGAATGTGGTGAGATAAATTCACGAAAGAGATAATGCATCACTTCACGAAGAAATGGTACAAAAGCTTTAAAGAGACCAAGCTTAAAAATCCTGAAAATGAAGGCCAGGGGGCCTATTTATGAGCTCTGGGGTGCCAGAACTGATTAGATTGAGGCTATGCCAATCTATGAGCTGGATATAAGTCAGAATTTTTAATAAAAATTAAAGATTGACAAAAATCAACTAATGGATCGATTAGTCAAAAACCGGTTCATCCCATAATTTTAAATCATTTTTCTTGAATTTTGAGGCATTATCTGACCCTAATTTCGGTAACGAGTTGGTGAATTGGTTATGATTGTTAATGTTCATTTTGGAAACTAAGATGATGGCTAATGATTGTTTTGGTGTCTTTCTATGATTGTCGTTGGTCGTTTTTGGTATATGCTTATGACTGATTATGATTGTTTTGGAATTTCCTAAATGTTGAATTGTTTAGAAACATTATCATTGGATGGACTCTTGAGTCGTTTATAATTCCTTCAGTTGTCCTTGAACGACCTTACTGAGCTCTCAAAAGCTCGCCCTTCGTTTGATTCCCTTCTGCAGGTAATGATCAGCTATAGAATGCTCGGGAATAGGTTTAGAGTCTGTGTGAGATTCTGATGAGCCCATCACTACCGTGTAATGAGATCGATGTGTGGAGCGGTACTGTTAGCTCGTTCTATAAGAACTTGAGTTGTAAAGAACCTAAGTTTTAAAAGTTTAAGTTTAAGCAGTTTTGTAATCTTGTATTTCAAAGAATTTGAGTTGATGTTTAGTTAGATACTTTGAAGTATATGTCATTAAACATGATTTGACAAGTTTGATGTGAAGTGGTAGGTTAACGTTCCGGAAGTTCAGGGCGATGGAGCTCTAGACAAAACTAACAAATGCAATGTACCAGGCAACAAAAATAGACACTATCATGACCGTCAAGAGAGGGAAATCGCAAGGAGGCCCTAGATAAAATGCATACATATGTAATAGACCACGCAATGGACTAGAGAAAGACAGACACTGTCACAATTGTCCTGAAAGGGTAATTGTTGGGAGCCCCTAGACGACATGCATGTGATGAACCAGGTGAACAAAAGATAGACAGTATCATGATCATCTTGAGAGGGGATTGACAGAGAGCCCCTAGACATAAATGCAGGCAGACGATGATGACCATGAACCAGAAATGACTATCGTGAAAGGGAAACCACAGGGAGCCTCTAGTTAAGATGTGTGCTGGTGATGTTGACCATGGTATAAACTGGAACAGACAAAGATAGACGCTACCACAGTTTTTAGGAACATGAAATCACAAAGTGCCCTTAGACAAAATGCAGACAGAACTGACTATGCAACGGACTGGATGAAGACGGGCACTATTATGATAGTCGTGAAGAGGGAATCACAGGGAGCCCCTAGACAAAAATGTATGCAGACAAAGCTAACCATGCAATGGACTGGATGAGGACAGACTCTATCACGCCTATCATGAGAGGGGAATCACATGGAGCCCCTAGACAAAAGTGCATGCAGAGAAAACTGACAATGCAATGAGCTAGATGAAAACGGGCGTAGGGAGCCACTAGACAAAAATACATGCAGACAAAAGTGACCATGCAATAGACTGGATGAGGATAGATTCTATCACGCCTATCATGAGAGGGAAATCACATGCAGACAAAAGTGCATGCAGAGAAAACTAACAATGTAATGAGCTAGATGAATACGGGCGTAGGGAGCCACTAAGCAAAAAATCATGTAGGCAAAACTAACCATGCAATGAACTGGATGAGGAAAGACTTTATCACACTTGTCGTGAGAGGGGAATCACATGGAGCCCCTAGACAAAAGTGCATATAGAGAAAACTAACCATGCAATGAGATATATGAAGACAGGTGCAGGGAGCCCCCTAGGCAAAAATGCATGTAGACAAAAATGACCATGCAATGGACTGGATGAGGACAAACTCTGGCACACTTGTCGAGATAGGGGAATCACATAGAACCCCTAGACAAAAGTGCATGCAGACAAAACTGACCATGAAATGAGAAAGATGAAGACTGACAACATCATGAGAGTCAGGGAATGGAACTTAGATGGAGCCCCTAGATTGTTGTGACAACATGCGCTCAAAGACAGACACTATCATGACCATCATGAAAGGAGACTTAAAGGGAGCCCTTTGGGCAAATGCATGTTGACATCACTGATCATGAATAAACAAAGACACGCGTTGTCATGACAGTCATGAAAGGGGACTCGTAGGTAGCCCCTCAGTAGAAACGAATGCATGCAAAGGTAGACACTATCTCTACTATTAGGAGTGGAGATTCATATGAAACTCCTAGGTAAACACAAGAAGGACACAGAGACAGACACTATGCTGATTGTCGTGAGAGAGAACTCCTAGAGAGCCCTTAGACGAAATGCATATCTACAAGACTGACCATGCGATAGACCTAAGACAGACAGACACTGTCATGACTGTTAGGAGGAGGGACTCACAGGCAACCCCTCGACTAAAAAACACGTAGGGTTGACTCTAGCATAACCTTAATGGAAGGAAGATCACTAGGGATGTAACATCCCGGAATTTTGCGAAACGTTAGACATTCAATCTATCAATTCACTAAGACAATACTCAATCAATCGATAAAACTAAGACAATAGTGTCCTTTATCTCAATAAATAATGCAACAAGCTATCAGAGCAACTATCTGTCAATCAAACTATACTCTCAATTAATTGTCGTAATTGAAATACCAAATCTAAGTCTAAGAAAATTTAAACAAAGACGTTTCACCCACGCAGGGGTTCTAATGACCAAAACTAAAACTAAATTCCTCTTTCCTGCGCTCAGATCTATTCCACACCCAATGCGATCTATTGTTCGATATTACCTGCGGAAAGGAAGTCAAAGGGGAGTGAGCTTTTGAGAGCTCAGTAAGGTCGCTCAAAAATTTTAGTAGAGGGATACAACAATTTACAATATTAATACGATTGCAATATGGAGGAGATTCAACTCAATGCCATAAACCAGATACAAATAATTAAGAACAATTTTTCAGATACGATGCAAACAAACACAGATGCTATTGAACATGAGCAATTGCAAAGCCACACAGGCAGTGCAGGGAAATCACTTAGCAAAGCCACAAAGGCGATGCTCACTAACACTTTCCACCGGCTAGTCCATCAAGGCACTAGCCCACACCAATACACCGGCTAGTCCATCAAGGCACTAGCCCACACCAATACTCCGGCTAGTCCGTCAAGGTACTAGCCCACACCAATATCTTCCAATATACACTAACTCCCGCCAAACACACCATTGCAGAAACTCATGTCAATTAATAGAATGACAACAAATTGATAATGCAACATGTTATTCAATGCTCGATGAACAATAAATATTGAGCACCGATAAGAGTTTCAATAAAGGATTTTAAGGCTCAACGAAAGGTTTTTAAGGCAAACAATGCGACTTAATCAAAATAACAGAATTCAAAAGAAAAGCGATAACAATTCAAAAAAAATATCCGAGGACAAATAGAGGAAACTGGGTTTCAGAAGAAATCCCTTACCTCAGTCCAAGCTATGCACTGCTCAACGGCCTCGATCCAAAATCCTTGAATTAACCTAGGTCGGGCAATTTATTTATCAGAACGTTATCCACACTGATATATTAGAAATCTAATATAACTACCCACAATATACTCATTTCTTTACCCGGAACGACGAAATTCAAAGCAGTTTCCCACTCGGTCAACCTAACCCGACACTCGTCACACTCCACGCGTCTCCGAAACATCCCATAAATATTCTTATCGTTCATTAAGCATTATTTATAGCTTAATAGAGCATATGGGATAAAAATATAATTTTTTATTATTTTCGAATTAAAAATAATTTCCTTAATACACTAAAAACCAACAAATTTCCATAATTGCTTCTACCTGGAAATAAGGACTCATAGTTTTTATACAATCCTTAATATATGAATAAAAACTATAGAAATGAAAAATCAGGATTTAAAAGGTACTAAAACTATTTCTTTATTTTCATTTTGCCAAATTCAATGCGATACGGAAAATGATCGTAAATCAACTCCAAAAATTATCAAACTTTTACTGAGTCTTTCTTATAGTATAAAAACATTACCCTAATTTTTCCAAAACATTTTCATGGGTTCAAAGGCTTTAAAAGATTTTTATAAATCAGAACTTGTAGAAAATATAATAAATACATACAATATCAGAAAATTATGAAATTTTCACAGAAATTATAATACTGTACTAAGGATCATCCTGTACATTTTCAGAATTTTTGGACAAGCGTGCAATGCCCAACAGCCATGTTGTACAACTGTTCAAGCACAGTATACCACTTTACAGCATAAACCCATCACTGTTCATCATCTTCTTCTTCCTTTCACCTTTTGTCCAACCCAGAACACACTCACCAGCTCACTGTTACTGTTCATGCAGCTTCACTCTCACCTCTAGCATACTACAACACTCCATTTACATACATATATGCACACTATATCTACACATTCATTCTTACACTCACAACACTCATAACCATGCTCAAAACACCACCCATGAAGGCTACTGCCTCACTTTCCTGCCCAATATACAGACACCATTTTCACTTTGTTTTGCACTCACAAAACCCATTTGTACACTTTCACTATACACAACACACTCTCATCTTCTCTGCTCACTCACCTGTTAACACCCAAAGGAAAGCACACATTTGAACACATCTGCTTTCATTCCCATAACTCTCACTCACGTAACCCAGTTGCTCACACACAAATACACCATAACAGCACACTTCCAGTATACCTATTAGAGCACAAGCAAAGACACCATGATCACACACACTAAGAGAGCCACCACGGCAAGCATCACACACAGTCATATATTTGCAGTTCCTTCACTCAACCAACACCAACTACACCCACTGAAACACCTCCCTCACTCACATCTCTTCGGCACTAATCCCTCACAGCCATTTTCTCTCTCTAAAACCCACATATACGAATACACAACCCACATCACTAACTCTGTTCCATGGCAGTCTCTCATGGCTGTCTTGAACCCATTCTCCCATCCGTTTTTTCTTGTCCTTTACACCTACAAACACATAATCCGTAACCCCATCTATATCCAGCCATAAACCACAATATATATACACCATAATCGCATAATCTGTGTCAAGACTGTGAATCGTGGCAGCCCTAATTACATGAGATTTTTTCTTTCACGGTTCTCTCATGCCTCACTATGTCACTCCCGAAACCCACGGCAATTTACTCTCACAATATCACACAAAAAACAAACTGATCCAACCGATTCCCGTCCCTTTTATTTCCTTAAAACAATGAACAAGATACTGAAAAAAATTAAGAGACTTACCAAAAAGTCTCGCCGGAAAACCCCTCTTCATCTCTTTCCTTGTGCCGCTCTCCTGCTCTCTAATCCTCTCTGTGTATTCTCTCCCTCTCCCTCGGTTGTGGCTGTGACGGCTGAAATGGAGCCCTTAGTCAGCTGCCACAACAATGTCTTATATATACATATACACATAATGAAAACCCTAATTCAAAAAATGAAAAGAAACCCTACACGTCCATTTGTCGCTAAAAATTGTCGACAAAATTTCAGTTACGCTAGTCGTAACTAAACACTTCAATCATTATCCCTTATAACTGTTAGCGTTAGATTATAATTAATGGTTTCTAAAGTTGGCAGAAATATTGCTCACCAATTCGTCGCTAAAATTTCTAATTAGATCCGAAAAATATCGGGGTGTTACAAGGGAAACCTCGAAGGACATCTACAAACCTCTAGCATAACCCTAATGGAAGGAGGATCACTAGGGAAACCTCGAAGAACATCTACAAAGAAGAAGCTATGACAAAAATAACATCCTTTCACAGCTTGAGAGCATGTTTGAATTGAAAGTCATTTTGATTGCGCAATATGATGAATCAACCAAACACTTTAAGATCTATTCTCTTTTTTTATTGCATTTTAGAATTTAAGGAAATGGTGCCGACTATGTTGACACATCTATCTTTACCCAAAGAGGGGAAGACAAATGGAGTTTTTAATCGAAAACATTGCAATTCCTTATCATCGAATGTCGTTCAACTTCACAGAAAAAGTTAATTCTTAACTTCAACACTCGAGTTTAAATCTTCAGGACTACCACGAAAAGGTTGGTCCCAGAAAGTGGATAGTGAGGACGTACGGAAATATTAGTGTATGGGCTGTAAGTCTAAGGTGTATGTTGTAGAACTGTATAAGCTCGAAGGCTGATGAGATCTTGGCCCATGATTAGCCAAAGATCAATGTATAATGACTAGGCAGAGCAAAAGTACATGACCAGAATTAGGTGATGGAAAAGTCACAAGGCACGAGATACAATCATAAGACTTCTCAGATTATCGTTGAACTGGTGGCAGAAATATCAAAATGTCACGCCAAATAAGTCATGCAAGGTAGGTCATCAAAGTCCGTAGGTCTCATCAAAGCACATGGAGGTGAACTAATCAGGCTCAGAGAGTTAGGAAATGAAAGGTCATCAAGCAAGCCATGGGGATGTGAGCATATCATGTCATAATATAGCAAGTTCAGCAAGGTGCATGGACCATTATTTTTTTTTCAAATTTTTTTCATTTCATTTTTTTTACCTCATCAAATGTAGAAAAGCGTTTATCTCTCTCAAGTAAGCATAACCTCAGGAAGGATTTTATATATGGGACACAATGTAGGCCATTATATGGGCTAAGAAAGGAATGACAATAAGGCCAAAAAAACCAAGTATGAAACCAAAGCCCCTATGTGTGCCCATGGAAACCTAGCCTAGAAGGTAACTAAGCTGCCTATGTATCCCTACTGAAGGAATCAGGTCAGACGTAGTTCAAACAGGATCTACTGAATATCTATTCTTTAAACTCAATAAATGGCAATTCCATGTGCTGAATTTTGACAATCACTCTCCAATCCCATCATTCTTTCTTTTTCTTCTCTTTTCTTTCTTCAATAATTCTTCTTCTTTTCGAGATCAAACAAATGGTCATCACGATATCAATCATCATCTATTTTTAAGACTTTGGTTCCTATAAAAGAGAACCCTTTCCATGTTGAGTTGACTTTATATCAATACTTAGGACATAGGTACACGCAAGGAGACTACCCGCCCCAAGGTTAGAATTATAGGCTTCCAAAAAGAAAGGCTAAATTATTTAGGCACAAAAGGCTAGTAAGTGGTATAATTTTAGTATAGGGTAATCAGGATGATTGTGTGGCAAAACGATGGCCTCCAATCATCGAGAATGCTCATTTTGCGGAAGACTCATGCAAACCTACATTCTTTGAATTTTTTTTCCTCACACGTCATTTTGACTTCGGTTGTCCGGCTACATAAGATCAAACTATGTTGAATTCAACTTTGGATGCTTCTTTTGCCATAATGATGGCAGACAAGTGTTCGTGTAGCCAGATCTGGAGAACGGTGATAGAGCCATGCATCTTTCTCTTGTGATCTCGGACATAGACATTGAGTCCCAAAAGTCATTCGGCTAGGACCACAAGTACCGCGGTCTCCGTCATTTTCAAGGTTTTCAGTATAGCGGGCTTTTTCTTCTTCCTTTTCCTCTTTTTTTTATTCAAGATGAATGGTCCAAGCTAAGAGAGAGAGTAAGTGAGCTTTGAACACGATAAAGTTTTGACATTAATATGACACCTCGTTATCTTTGAGGATTTAACTTGTTCCTAGTGAATTAGGGGTTGGCCAAGAAAGGAAGTCACGGCCTTCTCTTAATAATCTCTTAGATTCTCTCTCGAATATTTAGATTTCAAACAAATTCTTCTATTAAGTTTTTTGACATTCAATTTCAAAGAAACTGAAATTTTGAGCTTGAAAACACAGGGAACACTACCCCCCCCCCCCCCCCAGTGCAAAGAAGAAGCGTCAACGAGATATACGACTAATCTTAAATTAAAAATCATCTTTTTTATAAGTTCATGAAGTGATTGGTTAATAAAAATCAATCAGTATGAAAACGAGCAATTACCTATTACTCTAAAAAAAATTGTATGCTCTCGACTGGGTATTATACTTAATAGAGATACATTGTCTATCTGACTCTAATCCTAAAAGAGACTTCTAAGAGTTGAAAATTTTCTCCTTTTTTTTCAAATTTCTTTTTAAGAATTAATGGGAATGAAAGGACGACTTAATCAAGAAACTAGGAAGACACAGCTAGAGGATGCACATACACACTATTTATTTCTTCAACTCTTTTTCCTTTTAATTTTTTATTACCCTATAAAGTGGGAAGAAAGCAAGAAAGAACATATAACTTAATGAAGAAATTAGGACCACACAATCGGGGTACGCACAAAAGCACACCACATAATAAAACATTAAATTGTCCGATTTATACCCGTACAGAAATTAGACACTGATTAACCGGCCGATCAACCTTGTGGGTTAACCATCTGGTTGTTTAGTGGGTATTTCTGGATTTTGGAAGAATGTCTGAAAAAGTAGGATAAAGACTAACCGTCCGGTTAGCCTTGTCGATTAATCGGCTGATTGGTCAATAAGGTAATCATGGATTTTTAGAAACTCTAGGAAGGTTAGCGTTTTGACTAACCGTCCGTTCACCTAATGGCTTAACCGGCCAATTGGTCAGTGAGGGATTTCAAAAATTTTGGGAAGGTCAGAGTTCTAACTTATGGTCAAATAACCTTGAGGGTTAACTGGCCTGTTGGTCAGTGGGTCGAGGGTTTGATTTGAAAAAAATCTAGAACAGGGAAAGTTTTGACTAATCGTCCGGTCACTCAGAAGGTTAACTGGCCAGATGGTTAGTGGTCTAGGGTGTGTTGGAAAATATTTCTAGAGTATGGATGGTTTTGACAAACCGTCTAGTCATCCGGTTAGATAAACCAGTCGGTTGGTCAGTGGGATTAGGTTTTATTTCTGGAAATTCTTTGGAAATTTTTCTGGGGACAAGGTTTTGACTAACCGTCCAGTCATCTTGATGGATAAACCAGCCGGTTGTTCAATAGGGTGGATCAGGGTATAAACCAGCCAGTTTTTCATTTTTTTCAAGTAACTGCTACTGACTAATCATCCGATTGGAAGCGTGGTTAACCGGGCGATTAGTCAAAGTCTCCCTTTTTGCGAAATTACTAATTTAGCTTACAGAATGTTGGTTGGTTTTCCTGCCAACATGCCATAAGCCAATACATGTATTCTCCTAACAAAAGGCAGAACACTGAATGGTCTGGGTGTGTGGTTTCTCTCTCAACACCAGTGTAAAGGTCACTTAATTGGCGTGACTATACCATATACCTCATGCCTGTAACTCGGGAAGGTAACGCGTACAACTCGTTTAATATACCAAGAAGACCAAGAGGTCTCTTTAGTACAAGGTCGTGAAGTCGAGGGTACAATCGAAAGATCACTTTGAGACCAGGAGATCTAAGGGCTTCAACCGTTGCCCTCCAGTGGGTGGTCAGGGTAAGACGTGCGCGTGTGCGAGGTATGAAAATAAAAGCGCAAGTACCACATTTATATCACTTTATACAACAAACAAGGCCGACAAATCAACAAAAAAACTTCAAGTCTAGTCCTCTTAGTTTAAATCCCCAACATAGTCACCACTACAGCGAACCGCCTCAGAAAAATCCCTTCCAAAGGATTTCATGGAGTTGCCATCTTATATAATTAAAAACAAGAAATCAAAAAAACCTAAAAATGACTCTAAAATGGCTGAAGGACAACTAATCTATCGAAAACACGGAAATGGGTTTGGGGACTAAGTTATATGGCCGGTACATGTTAGGCACTCGCCATGCCATTTCAGTCTCTACTTCATTTCAATGATTTTTGGTCTTTTTAACATGTAACATGTACATTAACATAAACCCTAATTTTATTTCTATTTTATTGGTTTGAATTCGACAGGAGGGGTCAAACGGCCTATGTACCCGGTCGGACAAACCGAAATTAAAATCATTGTAGTTCAACCGGACCCTATGGGTGGCGACCTAGATCTCTGTCTTTGACTCTTATGATGACTTGACTTCTTCTAGTCGAATGGATTTAGAACTCCAAATTGACTACTCTTCTAGTGGTCTAGAATTCTAAACAAACTGAAAGACTTTGAATTTAATTTTTATCCTTTTTAACCGAGATCCGGTCACAAGGAGGGGGAAACAATCTAAACTCTTTAATCTAGAAATGGAAATACTGAATACAAGGATAGGGAGTCATAACTTGGTCAGAATTGTCTAATTGTTTGATCTGAGAATTGATTTAACATAAAAAAATTAAGAACAATCTGCCTGAATGGAAAATTACTAGTTTAGGCCGAAAGACAATCTCAAACATATTTTATTCCTTTCTACAAATTGTAGTTCTAAAAAATATACAAGATTTAAGTTTTTGAATTGCCTAAATCGGATACTGCATGAGCAGGTTATTGCTAGTCGAAAACCTAGAAAGGAAATTTGTCCGATTCTAGAAAAAGTTACTATGGACCTGAAGACATCAAGTAGATTCGACTTCTCCTACAAAATTATAGCTCTAAAAAAAGATATGCGATTTAGGCTTTTGAATTGCCTAAATCGGGCATCCTAGACAAATGAAAACCCTAGAAAGGGAATCTACAGACAAGAAAAATCCTAATTTGAGCCTGAATACATCTCAAATGGATTCAACTTCTTCTGTAAAGTTGTAACTCTTGAAAAAAATACACAATTTAGGCTTTTGAATCACCTAAATAAGATATCTTATGAGCAGATTATGACTGGTCAAAGTTTAAATTTTCTAGCCACCTATCCTCTAGGGTTTGTCTCCCTCTTCTCATCAACCAAATTGCTCTTTTTATAGAGGTAAAGAACCATAGCCTAGGTGAAAACTAACTGGACTGGCCTGCTAACTAGACTAGACTCAAACTGGATTGGACTGAACCCCTTATTGCACTTAGTTAAATAGATTAAGTTTATTATATTATTAGGCCTAAGCCTATAATAATAACAATAATAAACTTAACTAACAATAAATTCTAATAATTATTTAATAAATTAAAAGATTACAAAAATGGGGTGTCTGCAAAATGTTTGTCCCTAACCGCGTTACAGCTTAACAACAGGGCAGACTTGGGATAAACTTTACCACAAGTCCTCAACAGCGTTCTTGAATATGAGAAATACCGGTTATCAATAATCGCCAACATTTCATAACAACAAAACAACAGTCTCTGCATAATATCATCATTGACGACATGTATGCTTATCGAATCATTTCTTAGCATACAAAGAACCACATTATCCTTACCTGATTGGCTTTTAGCCAACGCAACTCGCAACCTCTGATCGTAACGAACGGGATCGTCTAATCAAATAAGACCTTGCTCATCAAATACCATTCAAAGATATATACACACTTTATTCTACCTCTTCCCATTTAATCGTTCATAGTGTCTTACGACAGCTATTATTCTGATCCGGCAGCTAGATTTTTAACCCGGCCTTATCAACGCATTAACGATATCAAACTCCCTAGCTTGAGGCGGTACTAATATCGTCCCTCGATTCTCATCACTCTTTACACTTAATTACGCGGGTTCATAAAAATTCAGTCCTGGCATGAAAATTTACCAAAATAACCCCTGATGGCCATTATCAATGCAGTAACGTTATCAAACCCCCTAGCTTGAGGCGATACTATTATCGTCCCTTGATTCCGATCACTCTTGACACTTAATTATAGTCCTTCACAAAAATTCATGAAAGATTACCAAAATACCCTCTGATGGCCATTAAACCATCAACACCCTAAAACCGCTTTAAAACAAATTCTTATATGCACTACACAACTGTTTGGACCAAAAAGTCCTTCAAAGAATTTTATAAGGAAAAGTTACCAAAATGTCACCGGACGGATAACTGAACGAGTGCTAAAATGCAGATACCGATTAAAATTGCTATCGATATCAAAATGCCCCAAAGCTGTAGAGACTGAAGTATCACAAAACTTTGGAGCCCTCATAAAATTTCTAGACAAAACTGCATTGATTTGCTATGTTAAATAAGCAGTGAATTCTTATCAGCGACAAAATCAGTTAACGCCCTTTACAAGCCCAGAAAAATCTAAAACTTTTCCAGATTGTAGATTTCCCAGAAATAACTAGGGTTTTTTTCTTTGTACTTAGCCAAATTTGCACATAACTATTTTTAAAAAAATGAAGTTTGGAACCGCTAAAAACCTTACCACCTATCTCAACGATTATGCTAACTATTCCTAAATCACTACACACACTATCACACCTTACAACACTATCACACTTTACAACACGCATTGTCTTCTCCCTCCCCTCTGTGCCCAAACACACACATACATAAATCCTACTTTACACACATAATACACTAGCACACACAAACTAAAACACCTATGCACACATTAACACACCTCAAGACACATATACACGCACCTATCGTTCTTAACACTCACACGCATGAACCACACACACCAACACACATTGTCACCACAAAGCACACACACTTCACACACACACAGATCCACGACACACACTAAAAACACACACACACACCCACTCTCTCCCCCTCCTTCCCTCCCTCCCTCTCGGTCGAGCTCTCTGTTCTTCCTTCTTTCTTTTCTCTTTTTTCCCCTTCTTTTTCCTAAAGATTTTATCCCTTAATTTATAGTTTAATTAGATTAGTCAACCTTTAATAAAATAGGAGGTGGCAACTTATTATGACAATTTTTCTTAAAATTTTACACATGTACAGCCTAGTCAAACCTATTTTCTATAATTACAAAATAGCCCTAAAACTTTTCATAATTACAAACTAACCTCAAAACTTCACATAATTACATTTTGGCCCCAAAAGAGCTTTTAACCTTTCATACTATACTAATTCCCGATTATCACTAAAAATTATCGCCCTTTTATTTTTTCGCCCAAGATAATTATTTCGGACATCTCTAAAGAGTACGGGGTATTACATTCTCCACACATTATAAAAATTTTGTCCTTGAACTTTGCAGTAAGGTACTTTTTTCAAAAATAGATGAGGGTATCGCTGCCGCATTAACGCTTCCGGTTCCCAGTTAGCTCCATCTACCATATGATTTCTCCAAATTACTTTGACCACCGGTATTACTTTGCAACGTAGTAAATGTTCCTTTCTATCAATGACCTCTATCGATACATCCCGATATGAGAGATTGTCTCAAATTTCAACCAGCTCCAACTGGATCACATGCATAGGGTCGAGAACATAATTCCTTAGCATTGAGACGTCAAACACGTTATGCAATTGGCACAACTCTAGAGGTAGATCGAGCCTGTAAGCTACCGTCTCAATCCTAGATAGGATTTTAAAATGGTCCGGTGAATCTTCGACTTAACTTTTCCTGCTTTCCAAATTGCATGATTCCTTTCCACGGTGACACTTTAAGAAGTAATAGCATACCTATCTCAAACTTTAACACTCTACGCCTCTTGTCAGCATAGGTTTTCTGTCGATTCTGCAGAGTACAATTCTCTCTCGAATAACCCTCAGCTTGTCTTCTTTTTCTTTGCACAGTTCCGTGCGAGACAGTCTTCGTTTCCCAACTACGTTCCAACAAATAGGCGTGTGATATTTTCGGCCAAACAACGCTTCATAAGGAGTCATTTCAATGCTCATTTGATAACTATTGTTGTAGGGGAATTTGATTAAAGGGAACTGTTCGTCCCATGCTCTATCAAATTCGATAATGCACGCTCTCAACATATCTTCCAGTATCTATATCGTACGTTCCAATTCGGCATCCAACTGACTCGTACTCATTGTTAATTTCATTCCCGTTTCTTCTTGAAAACTCTTCCAAAATCTCGAGGTGAACTTTGTAACTTTTTCGGACACAATAGTTATTGTCCGTCCATAACGGCTAACTACTTTCTTAATATAAATTTGGATAAGCGTTCAGTAGAATACTCTTCTAAGATTAGAATAAATCGGGCCGTCTTAGTCAACATATCCACTACAAACCACATAGACGTGTATCTGTTAGTCGTTAATGGTAATCCAAGCACAAAATCCATTGTAATATGTTTCCATTTCCACTTAGGTATAGGGAGTGGTTACAATTGTCCAGCGATCTTCTTATGGTCTACCTTTACTTGCTGGCAGGTCAAACACCGAGATACAAACCTGGATATATCCCTCTTCATGCCAGGCCAATAGAAATTTTGTCATAAATAACGATACATTTTTGTTTCTTCAGGGTGAATCGAGTATTTAGAGCTATGAGCATTTGTCATAATCTTTTTTCTTAACTCGCTGCTACGCGGTACATATACTCGACCTTCATACTTGTAAATACCCTCCCCGTCATGATCAAAATTTTCCTTTTTATTCTTTTACAACCCTACTGGACTTCAGGCATCTTTTGGTATTGACCTTGAGCTTCCTTGATTTGATAAAGAAGTGTTGGTCAGATTTCTAGGTGAAACATGTTGTTATTTCCTTCTCCTCTTACTCGAACTTTCATTTTGAGTTTGTCCAAATCCTCAATGATAGCCTTTTTCTTGGTAATCATCACGGTTAGGTTTCCCATTCGCTTTCAATTTAACGCGCCTACCACCACATTGGCTTTACCAGGGTGATACAATATAGAACACAATCATAATCCTTAAGGAGTTCCAGCCACCTCCTTCTCTCATATTGAGTTATTTTTGGGTAAAGATGCACTTCAAACTCTTATGGTCTGTATATATCTCACAGGTAAACCCATACAAATAATGTCTCCAAATTTTTAGGGCAAACAGCACTGCTTCCAATTCTAGATCATGTGTTGGATAGTTATTCTCATGGTTTTTCAATTGTCTGGAGGCATACACAATCACCTTACCATTTTGCATAAGTACACAACTTAGTCTTTCTCGAGATGCATCACTATAGATGACAAATCCTTCCAATCTGAATGGTAACGTAAGAACGGGTGCCGTTACTAACCCTCTTTTCAGTTCTTGCAAACTGTTTTCACACTTCTCCGTCCAGTTAAATATTACATTCTTCTTAGTTAGGTTCGTTAATGAGGATGCTATTTAGAAAAGTCTTTGATAAACCTTCGATTGTATCCGGCCAAACCTAAAAAACTCTGAATTTTCAAACAGAAGTCGAACATTCCCAAATTTACACTATTTACACTTTTCGTGGGTCTACCAATATACCTTCACTTGACACAATATGTCCTAAAAACTGTACTTTCTCCGGCGAAAATCTACACTTCTTGAATTTGGCATATAGTTTTATGTTCTCAAAGAATTTATAAAATTTGCGTTAAATGTTGAGCATGTTCTTACTTACTTTTAGAAAAAATCAAAATGTCATCAATGAAAATGATGACACAACAGTCTAAGTACTCCCGAAAAGTTCTATTCATTAAAATCATAAGTGCCGCAGGGGCATTAGTCAGTCCAAATGGCATTACCAGAAACTCATAATATCCACATCTAGTTTGTAAAGCAATTTTTGCAATATCATCATCCTTTATATTGCAGTTGATGGTATCCGGACCTAAGATCAATCTTAGAAAAATATGTTGCACCTTGCAATTGATCAAAAGATCATCTATGCGGGGCAATGGATATTTATTTCTGACTGTCATTTTTTTTAACTCGTGATAGTCAATAGAAAGCCTCATCGTCCCATCTTTCTTCCGTACAAACAACACAGGGGCTTCCCAAGGTGACATGTTAGGACGAATGAAACCCAAGTTCAGTAATTCTTCCAATTCTATTTTTAATTCAACCATCTTCCATGGTGCCCACCTATGAGGGGCCTTTGATGCAGGACATGTTCCAGGAGCCAGATCAATACTAAACTCTATTTCTCGATCCGGCAGTAAGCCTGAGAGATCATTTGGGAAAACATCCAAAAATTCGTTTACAATTGGAATCTGATCAAATTACGGTTCACCGACACGAATATCATTTATCTGTGCTAGGTAACCTCGACATCCATTCCAAATACAACAACGAGCTTCTATAGCAGATATCAAATAAGGAGGCGAACCGATCGAACCCCCTGAATAACAATTGTAAGTTTACCTGGCATCAATATTTGTATTATCTTACGCCGACAATCTATGTTAGTGTGATGTGTTGCTAACCAGTCCATCCCAAGGATGACATCAGATCTCCCAACTCTAATGGTATAAGATGTGTATATAATGTTTGGTCGGAGACTTGAGTTTGGCATTGTCTATAAATCTTATATTCACAGCCAATACCGTACTAAGCGGTTGTTAGGTCACAGTCAACTTATTAGCAAATGCTAGTGAAACAAAAGAGTGGGTAGCACCAGAATCAACTAACACAATAGCTTGATGCGAGCATACACGAAAAGTACATGTCACCACATCTTTTTATTTTAGAGCTCCTTCAGGTTTATAGCATTTGCTCGGCCCATTGTCTGAGGTCTTCCTTCCAAAGCCATCGTCTTCCTTTGCAGGCATTCTTTTGAATTATGGCCTGGTTGCTGGCACCAAAAGCAAACTCTTTGGTTTAACGTATAATCACTTGTCTTGTGACCCTGCTTGCTATATTTAAAACATGATGTCGTTGCCCTTATACAGTGTGTGCCCTCATGCTTCAACCCACACCACATGCATTCTTTATTTCCTACTTGGCATGAACCTTGTCCGAACTTTCCTTCCTCAATTTTCCTTTTGAACTTCTTTCTACTGTCCTTTCCCCGATCGTGATTATTATTCCTCTTTTTTCCTTGCTCCTTTTTTCGTCCCATGCCTGCTTGTTTTCTGCTTCTGTCAACATAGTTTCCTCTACAGCTTCAGGAAAGGTTTTGAGTTGGAAACTCTTGACAATCCTCCTTAAAGATTATCTCAGTCCTTCTTCGAACCTTCTAACTTTTATATCCTCTATAATCACCTAGTATGTGGTAAAACGAGTCAATTCATCAAATTCTCTTATATAATCCTCCACCATCTTTTTTCTGTTTTAAATTCAGAAAATCAGCTTCTAGTTTTTTTTTGCACACTCACGGGGAAATATTTCTCATTAAATACCCATTTGAATTGGTTCCAAGTAATATATGTTTAATTGGTTTTTCTTCCTTCTTCAACCTGTTTTTGCACATCCCATCTATATCCTGATGCTCCTTTCAATATATAAGTGGCAAAAATTACTTTTTGGTGTTTTTCGCACGCCATTATTTCAAAATATTTCTCCATTTTCCTAATCCAAGTCACTGCTCCGATCAGAACAATGCCCCCATGAAACTCACTGGGACGAACCTTTTGGAAATCTCGAAATTTATACTCCATTTTTCTCTCTATCGGGGATAGTGCAACAGTAGCCGCCGATTGTTTTGCAAGAGTTCCTACGAATTCCCGTAAAAGTCCAACTAATTCCCTCCATTAATCCTCCCAGTTAATAGCAGCCTCACCATCATTATTACCAACACTTATACCCTCAGCATTCGCTGAAAGGCGCTTTAGTCTGGGGTTCCCGGGATTAGAAGGTCCTTGAGCAGGAGGGACCACATGATTTCTCAATTGACGTGCCATTCTGAAATTAACATAACCAACATTTTAAACTCAACACCAATAATTTACACTACTTAACATCATTATTGCATACAATCTTTACAGACAACAATTCTATGTAACACATCTTAACACTATAAAATTCCCTCCCACCCTCAACTAGAAGATCCCACATCGCTCCAGACAGAACTCTGTACACCAGTAGTCCTCATTAAGGAGCATTTGCCTCCTCTTACTCGACATAACTTTTTCGGGGTGATTATCCCAGACCACTTGCTGCATTCCTCAAATAATTTTCTCTTTAGTAACTATTGTTTATTTCATCATATTCATCTGCTTATTTTCTTCTTTATAACCCATCTCCAGTCTTTTTATTTCTTGGCCCTTATTGATTTTTGAATTCTCCAACTGGCTTACCAGTTGGTCTCTCTCTCTCTCTCCTGCCACTTTAATATATTTCTTTTCCCAGAAATCCCTAACCTCTGATACCTTACTCAATCCCTCACTGTTCCTTTGAAGTCTATCAGGTGACCGCCTCGGTTTCCTTCTCCTCTTCTTCTGGTCCATTCAAGTCTATCTCCTCTAGCTACTTGTCTATGGGCCACGGATCTTCCTCTATATCATAAGGATCGTCTTCAAGATCCTCCTCTGTCTCATCATCAAAAGGGTGTCTTGTTCGAATCTGTTCATCACATTCTCTTCTAGCCATCCTTCAATTTTTTCCATTGTCTGCAAAACACATAACAAAACAAACTTACAACATGGTTATATACATCATTTTTATAGCTTCCTTTCACAAAGATACCTAATGTTCTACCTAAAGTCTGCAGAATCGTATGCATATGCTCTGATACCACCTTGCGACACCCTTAACACCGGTGACACCACCTGAGTTGAGTTATCTATCATAATCACATTATAACCTTTTGCAGAATATAGAGCAACTCTAATTACAGAAACCTCAAAATGTATCCTTACAAAAACTCTCTTAAAAACATTCGGCATGATACAAATCAGGAATTTAATAATAGGTTCAGCATCAATGTAAGTTGTCAAATGATATTTTTTTCCGTTAGACTGAAAGACTTCAAATTCCAACATAACAACATTATTGACACCTCTTTATAGACAAGACGGACTGACTGACTATCAAAGTGGACACTAAATTAATTATTGCAAAGTAAACATCAATCAAATACAAGTAATTAAAATCACTTACATCAAATAAAGTCAATTGTAATGCAGACTCAGACTAGACTCGACCAGACACAATAGACTTTAGCTGCATACCTCCTTTTTGCCAGTGATCAAATTTTACAAGTCATTCTCATTTTGATGTCTCGTTATATAGGGGTTCATTTCAGTCTCATGTAATTAAAAGAGACACAGTCATCAAGAAGGGAATTCATATAAAATGTTTGTCCCTAACCGTGTTACAACTTAACAACATGGCAAATTTGGTAGAAACTTTACCACAAGTCCTCAACAACATTCTTAAATAGGAGAAATATTAGCAATCAATGATTGCTGACATTTCAGAACAACACAACAGTCTCTAATAACATCATCATCGATGATAGGTATGCTAATCAAATCAATTCTTAGCATACAAGGAACCACATTATTCTATTAGGTTTGCTTTTATCCGATACAACTCGCAACCTCTGTTGCAACGAGCGGGATCACCTAATCAAATAAGACCTTTCTTGTCAGTTACCATTCAAACATAGACATACACTTAATTCTACCCTTCGTATTTAACCGTTCATGGCGTCATACCATGGCTAGTTATTCTAATCCTATAGTTAGATCTTTAACCTGGCCTTATCAACACATTAGCGATATCAAACTCCCTAGCTTGAGGCGTACTAACATCATCCCTAGATTCCCGTCACTCTTGACACTTAATTACACGCGCTTACAAAAATTTAGTGCCGACATGGAAAATACCAAAATACCCCCTGATGGCCATTACACCACCAACACCCAAAAACCGCTTTAAAAAGACTTCTTATATGCAGTATACAATTTTTCAGACCAAAAAATCTTTCGGGGAATTTTATAAGGAAAATTACCAAAATGCCCCTGGACGGATAACCAAACGAGCACCTAAACAGTGGATACCGATAAAAATTGCTATCGGTATTAAGATGCTTCGAAACTCTAGGCACTAAAGAATCACAATACTTTAGGGTCCTCATAAAATTTGTAGACAAAACTTCATTGATTTGCTATTTTAAATAAGCCGTAAAATTCTTTTCAGCGACAAAATTAGTTAATGCCCTTGCGAACTTGGAAAAATCTCAAACTTTCCCACATTTTCCAAATATAACTAGGGTATATTCTTTGCACATAGTCAAAATCTGCTCAGATTTATTTTTGAAAAAATAAAGTTCGAAACTGCTAAAAACCTAACCACCCATAGTGACGATTACACTAATTATTCCTAAATCCCTACACATGTTATCACACCTTACAACACACACATCATCTTCTCCCTCCCCTCATTGCCGAAACACATAGACACAAAACATCTACTTCACACACACTAATACACACACAATAAACTGGTACACATACTCACTAAAACACCTATAGACACACATTCTTACATCTCAACACACACAGAGACACACACACAAACAAACCTATAGTTCTTAACACACACACACACACACACCTACACCCACCCACCCCTCTCACACATACTGCACACAAGCACGACGCGCACACACACACTACAACACAAATAATTTCCACCAACCTACCCACACACACACACACAAGCAGCCACCATGGCTGCTTCCCCCCTTCACCGCTCACACACACACACACCCCTGTACACACATGGCACACACATTGCACAATGAATTCTCTCATACACATAGTGAATTACACACGTTAAAAAGAGAGAGTGTGTGTAATATCCCAAACTTCAGGAGTTGTTTATAATAACCATTAGTGCTCTGAAAAATAAACAGGCGATAATTTTGGGCAATGCTCGGGTATTGGTAGTGCATGGAAGCTTAAAATAAATTTGGGGCAAAAATGCAATTTTGAAAACTTTTGGGGCCATTTGTTATTTTGGAAAACTTTGGGGGCATAAATATAAATTAATGTTTTTAATGATAAAAAATAATAAAATGAGTGAGAGTGCATATTTTAGTGATATCTGGTCAAATTAATAAATATTAGAATTCATTTATGGCCTAAATGTAATTACATAAAGTTTGGGGGCTATTTTGTAAATTTTGGAATTTTGGTGTCTAGGTGCCAAGATTTAGGGAAAATTCTCTGAATTGATGCCATCTCTTGCTAGTGTGGTTGATGACTAACCTAGATTTAATATAAAATAAGATTATAGGTTATAAAGGAAAATAAAGGGAAATTCGGGAGAAATAAAAAACAAAGGAACAGGAAAAAAAGGAGAAGAAAGAAACAGAAAGAAGAGAAAAACAGAGAACGGGGGGGGGGGGGGGAAGGAAGAAACGGAGTAAAAAGAGGAGAGGAATTCGAGCAAGGGGAGAAAGGAGAGAGGAAAAGGGGATTGGGAAAACTTCAAAGGGTAATTTTGCACCCTTGGTGTGTGTTTTCAGTAGGTGTTTCTATGTGTGTAGTGTATGCGTGTTTAATGTGTGTGCGTGTGGGGGGGTGTATAAGTGAGTTTCAGTGTATACGTGTGTGTATTCTTTGGGATAGTGTGCGCTTAGTGGGTGTAGGTGTGTGTAGGAGAAGGGAGACGGCCGTGAGGGCTGTGTGCAGTGTGTGTGAGGTGAGTATGTGAGTGAGTGTTGTGTGACCGTATGTCCGCAGTGTGTGTATGCGGCTGTATGTGAGTGATTGCGTGAATAACCTTGTGTTGTTTGTGTGTGTTTATGAAGATATTAAGAGAAATTGTGGGTTTTCAGTGAATTCCCGAAGGGTGTGGGTGTTTATAGTGTGTGAAAGTGCGCGCGCGCGGGTGTAACAGAGTTTCGGGTGGTGCGTTATGTCTGACTATGTGTGTGTGTGTGTGTGTGTGATACATGTGTATAAGTGTGTTAGTGGGTATGTTTTTTATGTGTATATGTGAAATTGTATGTGTGTTAACGAGTGAATGGGGTTTTTGTGGAAGGTTGTACTCGAAAGAAAAGAAGAAGACAACTTTGTGTGTGTGTGTGTGTTTAGGTGAACTAGTGTGTGTGTGTGTGTGTGTGTGTGTGTGTGTGAGTGTAATGTGACTAGTACTTGTTTTTGTCACTAAAATGGGGGGGGGGGGGTTATTTAAGTAGTTTTTAATCTGAATTTTTATAAATAGTTAAACTCATAATTTGAGAAAGTCCAAAACAGTAACCCCCAATATTTTTATGAGATATACCCTCTGAAAACTTTTAAGAAATTTTGGTGTCCGCAAAGAATGCTAAATTGGGATATCGAATAGGAAGAATTATTGAATTATTTAGTATAGCAAACAAAGATATTTTAATCTGAACATTTTAGGGAAACCCAATTTTACTGATATGTTTTATTACCTAAAATTCCATACCATTCTAAAGTCAATAACTATGTTTAGCCGAACCGACTTCTGAGCACTCGGTCCGAACACCGGTTCGAAAGTTTCGGGCGAAAATTTTCTAAAATAGTTTTTAGCCTAAAAATGACTTGAGGATGCTTAAAATAGTGATTTAAGATGTTTTGGAATTTTTTCGGTGCTGAAAACCCCCAGGAGGTTTTTTTGGTAATTTGCCATCCGATTGGGTATTTTGGTAATTTTACCTATAAAAAGTATTTTGAGGTAAATTCACATACAGTAAGGTTATTTGAGTGATTTTACTTGCGGGAAGGCTATTTTTGTGATTCAAGTGTGAGAGGGGGTATTTTGGTAATTTGACCTGAGAAGGATATTTTTGGATAAATTCACATTCAATAAGGTTATTTGAGTGATTTTACTTACGGGAATGTTGTTTGGTGATTTAAGGGTGCGAGGGGGTGTTTTTGGTAATTTTACACCCCAGGGGCATTTTGGTAATTTTTCATACCCGATGAGGGGGGTTCATTTTGGGAATATGCATGTGTCCACATTGAGTTTATAATATCGTATTGTAGGCGGTGTTCTGATGATTTGCTTATTTTATTTAGGTTAAAGCAACAGACTTTACAGTTAGATAGCTTAACTTCGGATCCAGATAAGGGTTTCTATTTGAACCTTGGTAAGGACTTTCGTCCGAACTCTTATTTCGATAACTCGTACTTGTAAGTATTCATTCAATTTACTTATGGTTAATGCCGAACACTGAATTATGTATTGATATCAACATGTTATTGCCAAGAAAACCCCAACATTGAACATGAATTGGTTGTTTGGAAATCTATCGATGCTCGCCTCTTATTACATAATGCAGCAAATTCAATAATTGTTTGTATTCTTTCTTCAGAATTGTTATGCTTGAAATCAATAACTGTTCGTATTTATTCATGCTATTAGTTGGTGGCAATTCTTGGGTTCTAAGTAATGAATTTGATTTCGGTTATTTGAGTTGTGATACTACTCATTGTTATTGTTGATTTTTTGTTGACATGGGGAACTATACTGTGGAGAGGCATAATACGGTTGGTTTGAATCTTACGTGGAACGCAGACTAGTACCCCTGAATGACATCGCATACTGGCTTTGCCTGAATGGCATCACAACTACCCAAGATCAACATCTTTGAATTTATTTACATTATATCATACAGTGACCGTTAAGGAAATGACTGGAAAAGATTGTCTCAAACAGTTTGTGCTGGTTTGAAATCCCTCCCCAAATTTCCTTTGAACTCATTTTGAAATCCTTTGGAAAACCATCATTGTATTTTGAAATGATGGCTTTGGAAATGATCTTTAAATGAACGTTTTGGAATCTATCATGATTATTAATGTTTATTTTCATATCTATTTATGATGAATTTTGATACTTTTGGAAATCATCGAGCTACTTAGATCGTTTGAAATATTTTTTTGGAAATCATCGTCGGTTGGATTCATTTGAATCGTTTTGCAATTCTGTCGGTTGTCCTTGTACAACCTCACTAAGCTCTTAAAAGCTTACCTTTTGTTTAACTTCCTTCTGCAGGTAATGATCAGTTGTAGCATGCTCAGGAATGGGTTTAGAGTCTATATGAGATTCCAGTGAGCTCACCACTACTATATAGTGAGACCCTTGCGTGGGTCGGTATTGTCAACTCGTTTTATATGAACTCGAGTTTGTAAAGCACCTAGGTTTATAATAGTTTAGTTTAAGCAGTTTTCTAATCTTGTATTTCGAAGAATTTGAGTTGATGTCGAATTTGATGCTTTGAAGTATGTGTTGGTAAACAGGATTTGACTAGTTTGATGTGATGTGATAGGTTAACATTCTGTGAGTTCAGGGCGACGAAGCTCCGGATTTTTGAATGTTACACGCATGCGCGCATAGAGAAAAAGAGAGAGATTACCTCAAGGCCAAGCTCGGCCGAGCTCTCTGTTCTTCCTTCTTTGTTTTCTTATTTCTTCTTCTTTTTTTTCCCATTTTTTCTCCTAAAAATTTTATCCCTTAATTTATATTTTAATTAGATTAGTCACACTCTAATGAAGTGGGAAGTGGCAATCTATTATGACATTTTTTATTAGAATTTTATACATGTACACCCTAGTCTAACCTATTTTTCATAATTACAAATAGCCCCAAAACTTTCCATAATTACAAACTAACCCCAAAACTTCACATAATTACATTTTGGTCCTAAAAGAGTTTTTATCCTTTCATACTATACCAATTTTCGATTATCGCTAAAAAGTATCGCCCTTTTATTTTTCCGACCTAGATAATTATTTTGGATACCTCTGAAAAGTACGGGGTATTACAACAAAGTCGCCATTATGACAACATGCATTCGAAGAATCTATTTTTCTGAGTTGCCATATAAACTTTAGGGTTAATCAGAATAAATTAACAGGAAAAACCAATCCCACAACCCCTATTTTTATCCCATCACCATCAACTGATCCCTTCTACCAACACAAACCCATCGAAGTGAATTGCCTCAAAAAATTCCCTTTGAACCCACGAAAGGGTCTAAAAGGAACTCGGAATTGCCCTTATGCTTTATAAAATGAAGAAAAAAAATAATAAAAACCCCTAAAGACTCTAAGATGCCAAACAAATTCTAATCTACTAAAAAGAGAAATAATGGGTTTGCGAACTAAGTTATACGAGGGTAAGTGTTAGGCACCGGCCATACGCTAACAATCTCTACTTTGTTTTTATGACTTTTTGGCTTTTCTCGCATAACACATAGACATACCCTACTCCTAATTCTATATTTTTGGTTTAAATTCGAGAGCTGGGGTCAAATGGCCTATGTACCCAGTCGGACAAACTGGGATTAAAATCATCGTAGTTTGACCAAACCCTGTGGGAGGCGACCTAAACTTCGGTCTTTGACACGAATATAAAAAAATAAATTTGAAAGACTCTTTTAATAAAGCTTATATTTGTCGACCGAAATTTGATCGCGTTTGGAGGGAAAATATTCTAAACTTCTCTAGGCCAAACGAAACTAGACAAGAAAGCACTATAAAGTTAGCTCTAGGCAATGACAACATAGAGAACTTTGAACCACCTTGAGATGAATCTACGATACAATGTAGATCACCAACATGAAGAGTTTATGTGAAAATATTAAAGTTCTCCTTAAAAATGATGCACCACTTCTAGGAAGAAATGGTATAAAAGTTTTAAAGGGACTAGCCTCCTCTATATTGTAGCCAAAAGGCCCTTTTTATAGAGGTCTAAGGCTAACCAAAGTGATAAAGATAACTTTTGAGTCTGAATATTTGATAGAGTCAGATATTTGATTAAAATTGCAGATTGAACATAAGTCAACTAACCGGCCAGTTATCTACAATTGACCACTTCATTCTTTAATATTTTAAGATTTTTCTTGAATCTTAGGTCATTATTTGCCCCTAATTCAGTAATTGTTTATGATAAAATAGATGGGATGCACTAGATTTCAAAAATCATCTCTAAATTTCATCTAGATCAAGGAGATTTGCATTCAACATGGATTCAACTCAAGATATTTCTAAACTATCTAAGCAATCATAATCTTCTGATTGGATTGGACTCACATTGGACTGGATTGGACTTGATGAAACGGGACTGGAATGAACTCACTGGACTTGACTTGACTTGATCAAGCTGAACTGGACTGGACCACTTATTGAACTTAATTAAATAGACTAAGCTCATTATATTGTTAGGCATGAACTCATAACTAATAACAAACTGTAATCACCAGGAAAAGCCCAGTAATAATAAATAACCAAAAAAGATTACAAATACTATCACTTGATTTCACTAACACATGCCTAAAAGGGCTTGATTGAATTGTTAAGGTGATGATAAATAATGGAAAGACAATGGCAGAGGTGTGTGAAACGCGAAACAAAATGTAAATGGGTGTAAGTGTAATTTTGCCAAAAGGTTAAAACATCAACTCAGAGGCACCGAATGCAATTAACCCAAATATTAACAAGCTAAAGTGGAAACACATGTAACAGTTTACATGAAGTTGTTATGCTTAAATTCATATTGGCATTTAGGGAGGATACCATCGTAGCTCAGTAATTCAAAACAATATACGAATTGTTAATCGACGTTACTCAGTTCGAACTGGGACTGAATCTAAATTCGGGAGGCTTAATTGAACTTCAAGTTGCTTAGTTAGTCGAAGGCAATTGACATGAAATGTATCAAATAAGGGTTGGTACACAAGGTAAAGATCATAGTCAATGGCACTTCACAAATTTTTTTTTTTTTGTGGTGGTACCACTGTTAGATTTTTGCAAATCATTGTAATTTTCATGAAGGTTGTAAACGGTCACATAGAAATTACTGGCGTTTTTACTTTGAGAGACATATATTATGTTAACGTAATCGGCGAAGAAAGGCAATGGTGATAAAACAATATCGATAGCAACGACTATGACAAATGAATAAGGTGATAAAGCAATAAAGATAAAGATTATTTAGTGAAGATATCTCTATACTCAAATTATCAAGAAAAAAGGTCATAAAAGATTAGCTAGCGAGTTATATCTACCACTATTGAGGTAGTCAGTCATGACTGACCTTATTGAATAGTTAAATACAATTATCAATATCAATGCTACACACGGATCCTATATATATATATATATATATATATATATATATATATATATATATATATATATATTGCAGTTTTCTCTCTTTATTTTATATATAATTACTTATAGTAGCAAAATAAAGTTGTTAATAATTTGGTGTTTGTCGTTAATTTATTATAAGCTAAAAGCTAAAGCTTAAATAACAAAGCATCATTTTGAGGTCATCCCCTCATGATGAATGGGGTTGTTACCACTTTTTAAATTTCTACTTTCATGGATGGGGTTGTCATTCATAATGCTATATTTTGTAACTTTCATCTCTTTATCTTGACATATATTTTTACTTTCAATCAAAATAAAAATAAAAAAGCATCAAAGCATCAAAGCATCAAAGCAAACTTAAACTATATATAAGGAAGATAAAAACCTTAAGCTCAAGGGAGTATAGCGTTTTCACGTCGGAATACTCTCTAAATCACCACCTGCTCAGCATCACAACTACCAACTTTCCGCCTTGCCTCACGAGTGCCTCAGATTAAAACCTGCTCACCATACTGAAGCACCAAACCACTGTACTGACCAACCTGTTGATTAAACCACTGACCCACCACACTCTTCCTTTGCTCATTCCTTTCCTTCATACCAGAACAAAACAAGCTTTTTGGGACCACAAGTCCCTCCCCAACCACTCTCCATTCACTGACCTTTACCTTCCTTAATTCCCTGCCTACCTCAGACACATGAAGGAACCTTTACCCCACTATCGGAACATTGAACAAGACATGTTCCTGAATATGCGATCCTCACTACTTCCACTAGATGAACAGATGGTAAGAAACACACGTGCAAGCATGGGAAAACTTTACTTGGAAAATTCCAAGACCACGTATGTTTTCTGAAAATAAGATTCAAGAGTGTCCTCATGCTGGCACCTCTAAGGACCTGTCGTGGTCACCAAGACCCCTTCTCTGTTTCTTTTTCAATTTTTGGAATTCTCTGATGCCAACCTAATTTTATCCAATGGTCCCTGCAATATTGTTGGAGCATTGCTATTAATGAAACCTTTGGTATCCACGTGTCATTTACTCCTCTGTAATCTTTTGAACTGTGGACTTGTTGATGCAAGTGAGTAATATCCCTAGCGATTGCTACCACTATTATCTAGCTAAAATGGTGGCCATGGCAGCCAGAATTCTCCTTAATATCGACTGGTCTGCACAATGTCAAAAAAATTGCGTCTATTTCCGTATCAAGGTCCGTCTGCTACCTGACGCTCCATTGTTACCTGGAGTTTTTATACAACTCCTTGGTAATCATGGAGTTCCATTGCTTCGATGCACATACAAGAGGGTCTTCTGCAATTGTCACCGCTGTAGGCGCATTGATCATGACAATGTCAACTGCAATGCTTCCTTAATAGATGTTGTCGAAATGCTTGCACACAGGACAGCCCACATTCCAGTACCCACAATCACCCAATGTTTGATACCCCTCTTTGTGTATTTCCAAACTCCGATTGGAATCGCACTTCGCGTATCCATATATTCAGAGACATCCAAGGGCTACACTCCAACCATCAATACGATGCCTTTTCCCCAAACCCCTCCATCGTCGATATCGATGATGATGACGACTTTAATACAACACCTACATAACTCAATTCCAGTTCTGCTGATAACTTGGATGAAGAACACCCAGATAACCATGAAGTAAATAACCCCATGGGAATGTAAGCAGTGGAAGAGAATAACAGCGATTTGAACCTGCAAAACAATAATCTAATTATTGATCCCCCTGCAAATCCTCTCGACCATTTGGAAAATCACTGCGAGAACAACGAAGGCATGGATGCAATTGTAGATGATGAGGACTAATTTAACAACTTACCTCCCATTGATGATCTTCTGGTTGAGCTAGCAAATCTTGATGTCACACACCCCATGGAAATGGAGCAATTTGGAGAATGATGTAGCTTTCGACAACCAGTTAATGGATGAAGAAACTGAACCTGTTGAAATATCTTGGTCGGAAGAATCTGAAGCAGTAACCCCATCGGCCGGTGAATCGAAGGAAACAGAGTCGATGAAATTACGGACGGATGACGTAGAAGATCTGTTAGACCACACGCCGACAATTATCTCTACCAATCATGACAAAATCCCTAATGAAAATATGCAAATATCTTCAAATAATATTGTGAACACATTGACCCTCCCTAGTCCAAGCACGTCATCACTGCTGCAAGTGGATCTGCCTAACCTTATCACTAATGGAGTACCAAATTCTGCAATATCCCCAAAATGATCCAGACAATCCTTTCTCCTCGACTAAAAAATCCTGGAGATTTGAGGTGGGAAATACGTCAAACACCTCTCCATAGCAGACAAAATAAAACACCTCCCTTATTATTAACGACGTTGTGCCTGGCCAAACATGTTCTCCTTTTCGAGCCAACCTAATACACCTATCAAATAACCTCTCTGATTTTGGGCTTCAAATGTTAGTCCACCCCATCAATAATCACTTCTCACAACACCTCCTTGCTAACCCAAGCCCTTCTCTACCTCAGCCAACCAAGCCTCATCTAACAATACGCCCATTACCTCATTCTTTATATTCCAACCCGCCCAACTCCAACTCCCATCTTTGACACCTGAAGCAAATAACAACACCCACATCATTATAGCCAAGACCTTACCTGTAAACCACCTCCCAACTACAGGAACCCATCACTCTGAGACTACAAACCACTGTATGGTAGACCTCAGTGCTCAGTATATCCCAACACTCCTTTCTAAATTATCAAATGAATCTAACACCCATGCTTATACACAAATCTCACTCTCACCCCTGGATCTCCAACGCCTCTAACAGAACATCGTACTGTACATCAAACCGAGGAATGGCTTAGATACCTCTAACTCGCTGGCTTACAAACAGTTGCACGCTAGACCCCACTTCCTGATCAAAAGACTATTCATTCTACGGTGAACATTCCCAATTCCTAAGGTATCATATTTTTGTCACCTGAATTTGATTGTAACAGTGAACAAGAACATATGGAAGACCTAAATCATGTACATTTGACCAGGCCAACAGAAATGTCAGACAATCCAGAACCTCCTCAACTGCAAGCAGCCCACCAACTGGATTGAATAGGGATTACCCAGACACTGGAGAGAACAACACGGACCCAATAGTCACCAAGTGTCCAAAAATACCAAGCAATGACCCAATCAATGATTCCCCAGATTCTTCAAGTGCTCTTTCCACTCCATGCCTTTCCAATACACCATCTCAAATTATTTTTTGCTCGGCTATTTATGTAATCCAGCATTAGTTTTATTATCTTTCGTTCTTGGCTTTGTACTTTAAAATGGAAAAAACACCTTACCTATGTCTTAAGAGAAGGAGTAGATTAGGCAGAAAGAGACGCATTAGAGAGGATGATTGTAACTTGAGCCTTAAGGAAGAATCTCTGGATCCCAACTACCACTCTCATGATTATCATCCATACAAAAAACTATGTGTATATGCGAAACAACCATCATGAATTGATATTGTTGATAACTTTGCAACAACTCTTTGGCCTTGAAAGGACATTCACTTGGACTTCTCTTTGATGAATCAATGGATCGAACCACTTTACTTCCTTGTTAAGAGACGCAAATAGGAGGTTCTGAGGCCTGACTTAGCCTTCTCGGTCGATGATCTTCTATCACCTTGGTATCATAAAGAAACTCTGGATGTGGTACTTGAGGTTGGTACTCCACAATATGGAAAGAACAAACTTAGGAAAAAATCCATTGGCTTTCGGGATAACCCTTTCTTAGGATTATCTTTAACAAACTACCTCAACCAAAATTGTCGAGTTTCAGGTGTTACCCCAATGCAACCCTTCACCCCCAATGAATATTCTCTGCTGGAATTATAGGGTTAGGTAAAGCCCCCATAGTTCGGGCATCAATCAAATTGACTCGAACACTTAAACCGATGTTCGTGTTCCTCCAAGAAACAAAACTTCTGATTGATCAGGTTTCTACCATAGTCTCTTTATTCTTCAACAACAACGATCCTACTGAAGTGCTGAGATCTAAATGAGGACTCTGGGTTAAGTGGACGGAGGATGTTAAAGGTTGTGTCCTACATAAAGATAAACACCTTACTCTTGTCTAGATCCAGAATGGATCTGTGACCCCTTGGATTGCGGGATTTATTTATGGACAACTTGTACTGTTCGAAAGAAAAATTGCCTGGACTAGAATATCACACATATTATCCTCTCTACAATCACCACTAATGTTGATGGGTGATTTTAACCAAGTGCTGGCACCCTCGGACAAATATGGGTATGATTATCTATGCATTCCTGGGCACAAGCTGTTGGATGTGTTTTTTGCAATTTCACCACCTAATGGAATTAAAATGGGTGGGCCCGTCTTTCACATGGACAAATAATAGAGAAGCACTGTCTTGTACCTACGAAAGGATTGATCGAAGATTTGCAGACCCTAATTGGATCATGTTCTTCCCTAAAGCACATATTCAAAATCTCGGAATTAAAACTTCTGACCATGCACTTATCCTCCTTGATCTTAAACCGAATTGTCACTTCCTTCCACGGCCTAAATGGTTTGAAGCAATATGGCTCAAGCACCCTCAAGGACAACAAATGTAATATCCCGATCTTAAGTTTGAACTTTTAGGTAATTTACAATAATTTTACTTTTTTTTAGCGGCAAATTTACGAGTAGGAATATTTGCGTCTTTTAGCGACGAACTCGTACCTAGCATTGGTATATTATTTTGAGTGACTTATAGCGACAAAATTGGGGAACACTATAATTACGACCTTAGCGACAGCTTTGAAACCATAAGTTATAATTTAACGATAGCAATTATGAATAACATTGATTGAGGTATTAGCGGCAATTAGCGAAACAATAACTTATGATTTTTTTTAGCGACAATAGTGAAGCGGGTTAGCATAACAGTGGTTAATAAATTGCTAACATATAGTTCATTGTAAGTATTTTATTTTGGACCATTTTTCGCAATAATAAGTTGAGCTAGGAGTTTTAGCGACAAATGGGCATGTAGGTTTTTCTTGCAAATTCTAACTAGGGTTTCATCTCACATATATATATATATATATATATATATATAAGACACAAGTATGGTAGCCACCCTTAGCCGTCAGACTCAACCTAGTGCCTGATAGAAGGAGATTTCAGGAGATAGAAGAGAGCTTGAAAAGGGATTCTCTGGCAAGTTTCCGGCGATCAATAGTAGATTCGGTAAGCCTTCTATCCTTTTCTATGGACATATCTCGACTATTGTTATTCATTTTTGCTAGAGGTGCATCCTTATGACTGTCATGTTTAAATTTATTCATTGGATTTGCTTAGATGGGGCTTGAATGAAGGGAAGGGCTAAATGTGAACTACTTGTTCCCACGCTATCTTGGCTACACCTATAGGCCCACTGGGGGTCCCAATTCTCATGACACGTCGGCATATTCAACGGTCAACTTTTCAACGCTCACAGGCCGATCAAAGCGACACATGCTCAAGTCACGCGTTTTTTTCCTTTGTGAAGCAGTCTTGATGTGCCTTCCCCCTTAAGGGGGTCGGCCACCTTAGGGGATCGGCCACCATGGGGGGGTCGGCCACCTTAGGGGGTCGGCCACCACGAGAGAGGGGAAGCTGTGGTTTTAATTTAAACTTCAAAGTGTCGCTAATGGTAAATTTTTTGAGAAGTTTCTTTTCGAATTTTTAAAATATGTTTAGGAATTTAATTGGGAAAAACTCAAAAGAGTAACTTATATTAATTTTGCAAGATCTACATACAGTAAAAAAATTAGATTTTTCGGAGCTCGGGAAGCATGCTAACTAATTTTATTCGTAAAAGAGATTTCAGTGTATTTTAGAATAATAAACTAAATTATTAAATTATGAAACTTCTACAATAATCTTATATAGCTAACATAAGATAGTTTCTAAAGTTTTGTAATTTTTTTAAGTCGTTTGCTATTTTTAGCACCGTTAGCAGCGTAACGCTCAATTGGCAATCGCGTAACACACACTACTATTATAACAGTTTACTAAACTATTTTTAAAGGGAATTTCTGAACAGATTTAGGCAAAATATAAAACTGAAACTCCCCTTATTTTTGGGAAACCTTCGACGTGGAATTTTTTCAGATTTTTCTGGACATGGAAAATGTCTCGAACAATTTTATTTTCAAAACAGGTTTTTGAATTATTTAACATAGTAAATAAAATTATTTTTTAGCCTAGAATTTTATAGTAATCTAAAATGTTGGTGATGCTTGAGTGTTTGAAATTTCAGTTCCGTTTGTTATATTTTTGGGGCTTGAGCATTAGCGCTCAATTGAATGAGCAGTTTAGGGTTCCGTGCGAGAAATTTCCGGAACGACCGTTCATGTTCGAAATACCCATCAGTGATTTAAAAAGGACTCTTTTAGGTTATATATCTAGGGGGATAAGGTACTTTAGGCATTAGGGGCAAATAGGTAATTATACAAAAATCGAAGGACGGTCGGCTAAAATTTTACTCATTTAAAAGAAACCTAATACTTAAACGTGCCCGAGCGACAATAAATGACATTCGTATGATTTGTTATTTAGGTTTTGATAGTCAAGAGTTAGGACCGGCATTTGAGCAAATACCTGAACCAGATTTTGAGCAAGGTAAGTACCCCTGTCACGTTTCTCCGTATACTTATTTGCAAAACATATATACGTACATATGATTTGATCAGATTAAAGTTTAAAGTTTTGTTCTGCTTATGTTTTATTTCTAAAGTATTTGATGAGAAATTTAGTTTAAAAGAATGCCATGGAATGCTATGTGAATCATAGAATTTTACTAAGTACATGTTGAATGAGCAAATGAAACTCGACTTGGTTGATGTGCCCATATCCAACGGGGGAATGTTGGATTTCGAGCCCTGTTCAACGGGGCTTTTATGTTGATGCACAATATTGTGGCTGGTGGTGCGCCCTTGCGTCCACATAATTATTTTTATCCCGGGTGTAGGAGGGATTTCGGGCCCTAGTCAGGGGGGCTCGTACGCTGATCGCAGCATACCTACGAAAAGAAATATGTGTTTGATGTGAATGGAATGAACGATGATTGTACTCATATTTGAAAATCTTTTCTTTTGAAATTTCATGTATATGTATATGAAAGAAGTTTTACGAATGACAATAATCGAATGTTTGATTTGTTGAAAGAAAACCCATGGCATGTTTTAGAAACTTCAAAATTATTTTAGGAACATGGCTAGTGTAACTCCTGGGCTTTCGCTCATTCCTTATTTTTCAGGTAATGACTTAAGGGAAGTGGAGTCGCATGAGCCACACGGGGGAGTAGTGCTCGAAGAGAACTTTTAGAATAATGAGTGCCCACTATTCGAACATTTTAGTCTATGTTAATTTACGTTATGCTTGAACTGATGTAAGGAACTTAGGTCTCCTCGAGTTTTCTTCATAAGTTTTAAAGACATGTAATGAGAGTTTTATTTGAATTTTTGGAAGTCCGTAAATTAGAATTAATTCAGAGTCATAGGATTGTAGTAAGGTATGGCAGAGCCCTGGCAGGTGTTTGAATGGGCCTGCGGCCAGTCACGTGCCTAGCACATGGGCTTACCCGTGGGTTCGATTCGTGACAACAAATTATATAGATCACCTGGTCTACTTTTATACCGGGGTTGCCATTATTCAAAGTTATGAACTGAGTCCAAATAATGATGTAAATCATGTACCTCTGGAGCAAGAAAGATTTGGTAATTGTGACCCAAACTTCGAATGCCAAAGCCCAACTACTACATTTTCAAACCCTCTTAACCCATGGGGATGCATAACTACTTGAACAAAATGCCAGGAAAACCTTGAATGAATTACTGGAGAAGGAAGAACTCCACTGGGCACAGAAATCACGCATCCGATGGCTTTAATTGGGAGATCGCAATACCAAATTCTTTCACATTGCCATTTTGATTAGAAGGAACTTCAACACTATCTCTTCACTCAAAGACGAATATGGTAACATTTGTGATAACCATCATTCAATCTTAGCCTGCCTGAACAACCACTTCATCAAATTTTTTCGTCCCCAACCACCTACCAATACCACTCCACTAATACAACAAGTTTTGTCTACTCTTTACAAAACTTTACTCCCTCAACAATCAAAATGGCTTGCCCAGCCTTTCACAACATCTGAAGTTAGTAAGGCCCTCTTTTCAATTCATCCACTAAAAGCGCCTGGTCCAGACGGCATTCACGTTATAGTATACCAACAATGCTGGTCATTTATGGAGCGACCAATTACGACGGCTATTCTATCTTTTCTTCGGTTGGTTCATCTTTTATCAGAGGTGAATAATTCCTTTCTGGTCCTTATTTCGAAAATTAAACACCCAATCGAACCTGGAGATGTCAGACATATCTCGTTATGTAATACTATCTACAAGTTCATATCCAATACTTTGGCATATCGTGTAAAATCTATCCTCAACCATCTCATCTCGGATGAACAATCAACTTTTATACAAGGAAGATATATCTCCGAAAACATCCTCATTATGCATGAGCTAACAAATAAGATAAGAAAGCAAAAAGGATCTATGAACATCCTTGGGCCCATTAAAATGGACATGAGTAAGGCCTATGATAGAGTGAACTGGACTTTCCTAGAGGCTACTCTCAGACATAACTTCCTTAACCATCTGATTCGACTTATCATGAAGTGTCTCTTCTGTTTCACATTAAAGGGTCCCCCTCCTCAAGATTTCCCCCCACTTGTGGGTTACGACAAGGCGACCCGATATCCCCATATATGTTCATCCTTAGCACAAAAACCATTTCCTTTGCACTAAATCATGCGAAGTCAACGGAATGATTAAAGGAATCAAGGCAAGTATTCGCAGTCCAACTATCAGTCACTTATTATTTGCCAACGACACCTTGATCTTAATGGAACTCTAAGGCCACTCTGGCATGCATTTGAAACATATTCTGAGCTCCTATTCTGCTGCCTCCAGTCAACAAATCAATCATCAAAAGTCCTCACTAACGTTGAGCCCCAACACTACTTTGGCAAGGTCTATTCAACTGACCAGACCGCTGGGCTTTACCACCTTGGTATGCTTTGGGAAGTACTTAGGAGGAACTCTGGATATTGCACCCATCGGAAAGAATTTTTCTACCTCCTTGTGGATAAAGTTCGACACAGATGTGCCGGGTGGAAAAGTATGTTACTAAATAAAGCTGAAAGAGCTACACTCATCAAATCAAACTCTCTCGGCCCTCCTACACCACCAAATGCATGCATATCTATTTCTTAAATATGTGTGCAAGCAAATCAACTCTATTATCAACAAATACTGGTGGTAAGGGAACGAAAATCGAATAAGTACCTATTGGATTAGTTGGCACCACCTATGTGTACCAAAGGAAATAAGGAGCTTTGGTTTCAAAGACACACAGCTCTTCAACAAAGCTTTATTAGCTAAAACTAGTTGGAGAATAATGACTGACCCAAATAACCTTCTTGCCAAAGTCCTCCTTAGGAAATATTGTGTTCGTAGTACATTCACCTTCTGCCCAACAAAAGGTAACTTTTCATGGGGTTGGCGAAGCATTCTGGCCGGGAAACAAGTATTATCCCTCGGTCTCATATGGCAAGTCTGGACATGATCGGATATTTCTATCTGGCGTGATCACTAGATCCCAAATACTGAGGACAACCTCGCTGATGTAGTGAGCAACTTATCAAACCTGGTTGCCCTTCCTCTATTGGTTTGTGATTTGATTGACCAAAACAATTGGAACTATTCTCTCCTCTCAACTCTACTGCCGCGGGTTCTCGTAAAACAAAATCCTTGTCATTCATTTCTCTGACCACCCAATAGCTGACCAACAGGTTTGGAAAGCAACAAGTTCTGGCAACTACTCGGTTGCTTTAGCGTACAAACTACTTTACAATAAAAAATTCGCTGACTGACGAGGAAACTGGCGACAACTGCCTGCCTCTTCCTCTGACAAGTCATTATGGACTAAATTATGGTCACTGTCCTTATCACTTAAAATAATCTACCTATTTTGGCAAATTTTATGGGATCGCTTACCAACACAATCAAAGCTTTATGACCTTAATATTATAGATAACCCCTTATGTTCCCTTTGCTTTCTTGAACCTGAAACCTTAGATTATCTCTTTCTTTGCTACTCTTGCATTCGACCCATTTAGTTTGGAGGACCAATGAGTATTAAAACAGACTTGATTGGTTCTTCCTTCCGTGAATGGCTGATCACTTGGATAAAAAATACCAAAACTTCGCATACAAATACCCATGGCTTTGTTAGTCTAGCAGTTACTGTTTGGTGTATATGGCTCACTAGGAACCAGACTGTCTTTAGACACAATACATTTAATCCTTTACTTACAATCAGCCAAAGCTCTCACCTCGCTCGCTTACCTCTCTCTCCCTCTCCCTCCGTTAAATCACATATCACTCCCCCATAATCTAAGGCTTCATGAAAGACCAGCCAATCCTCCCTATTTTAGTTGCACATAATACCCAACTTTGCACAAACCCCTCATTTACTCCTATCCATATGTTTATGGGACTTTCTTACAATTCTTCTAATCTCACAATTGTTCTAATTTGAAAACTGGTATTGGTATTTCTTGTCTCAATAAAAACAAAATCACATGTGGTGCGGCTGCTATATCTACAAGGGCTTCTGACCGAAATATAGCTCTTGTAGATGGACTATTTACTTGCAACAAAGTGGACCCACTCACATAATTTAATGCATCTCAATGTATTCACTGACTCTTCATTCCTACTTTTCACAGATTTCGATACTGAAGATATTATGGCCATGGTAAGCACCCTTTTGTACGACTTTTGCTATATAGCTACTAACTTTTACTACTATAATATGGCCAGGGCTTTACAAATAGATCTCAAAGAGGTCACATGTTTAACAACTTTTGCTTGTCAAGCCGGATTGATGTGTATCAAAACTGGTTACATGGCTTTTTATTACAACAGAATCTATGCCACCAACACTAAGGTTCTGTTTGACAACAATTTTTTTTTTTTAGTTTCCAAAAAAATAAAAATAAAATAAAGAGCTGTTTAAATATATTTTTTTTACAAAAACAAGTGGATGTTTGATAACCCAATTTTTATTTTGAGTTTTTTTTTTGGTGGTTTGCAGTGGCGGTGGTGGGGCGTGGTAGTGGCCGGATGTGGCTGCCGGCGATGGGAGGGTGGTGGTTGTTTCAAAAAAAAAAAAAAAACCAAAACTGAAAACCGAAACTCATTTTTTGAGTTTTAAAAACAGTTTTGATTTAAAAACTGATTTTTTAAACGGAAGAAAAAAAAAGAAAAATGTTACCAAACGCAACTTTTTTTTTCAGTTTCCAAAACTAAAAAATAAACTGAAAAAAGCCCGGTCAAATAGGGCCTAAATACCTTTTTTGGAACCTTTTGATGGTGTTGCATTATATATATATATATATATATATATATATATACTTCCTATGATGATGTTACATTTTTTGTAAATCGCTTTTTTATTAATGTTGTTATTGTTATTATTATTATTATTCTTGTCTTTTATCAAAAAAGAAAAAAAAAAAAAAAAAAAAACTTGCTTGGCTTCTCGGTAGACATATTATGGAAGTCTCATTGGGGCCTGATTCTGTTGCAGTGAATGACTGTTTTCGCCCTACGATATATTCTAACGATTAATTAAACAACAAACTTCAAAGAACCCTAAATTGGAAGGCCACGCGAAGCAGGCACCGCACCACTGCCGCCTCGAAGCAACCTCCACTGCGCGCAGCTATTCGCCGGTGACGGCGTCCACAACAGACGTAAGTCTCCTTCCTTCCTCCTTCAGTTTTCTACTCAATTCTTCTTATTTTTTTTCCTTTATTCGAACCAAGACATGGGTCAGCCCGACTTGGTCGATTCGACTCTAGTTTTACAATCACTTGAACGGAATTTGTTTCTTTCAACGATCCGACTTCTATAGTGGAATGTTTTAACTAAGAATTACAAAATTATAGATTTTACTGCCGGACGTCGGCGGCTTGGACGACTGAGGTGGGTTTGGTTGGGCTTCTTGATATAGGTCTGGACGGCTGAGATATTTGGGTTTCGATTTGGGTTTGGTCTTGGTGAATTCGCGATGCGATTTGTATCTCATGGGGTTTCCAGTGTGGTGCAATGGGTTGATGTTGCCATTTTTGGAGGCAAGTTTGCTTGAATGTGTTCCGGTTCAATTTAGGATTTTACTTCAGGTTGAACTTAATTGGTACTGGACTGAAGTTGGGCTAAGGTTATAAAGATGTTGTCCATATTTTGTGTGTGGACTTGAGTAATATAGAAGACATTGTTTAGTTTGTGCTTGCAGTGAAATTATTGTTGCATTTAGTTGTAATTTTTGGGATCTTTTAAATAGTAGCATCAATAAGTTGTTATGATTTCTTGCTTCAAACAAGTAGCTAACTTATAGCTTCTCGGGGCATTTTGGCCCATGTATAAAAAATAACAGCTTTCCAGCTGATTTAAACAAACAGTCCAGTGAGATTATCGACAAAAAAGTTGATTCTAAAAAGTTGCAAAGAAACGGTTTGCACCGGCTTTTTACTTAATCTGCTTAAAAATAATATGGCCAGTACGCTGCTTCCCTTTCAAGCTGGAGCTCTGACAAACAGGCCCATAGTATGTACGAAAATAAGCCTTTCAGAAAGAGTACTCTGAAGTATGTCTTATGTGAAACAAACAAGACCTTTGAGATTTCGTTTTTTGAATTTTGTTTCTCTGGTGTTTAGATTTGGGAGCAATTTATCTTGGTGTTCTACTTCCTTCCTCGTTCTTGCTTCAATATTGCCCCCCTGGTTCCTTTTTCGACACCATAAATAACTTGGAAATTCACTCTCCCTTGTTTCTGTTCTTGATTTAAGAAGCTCCATCTCTCCGGTAGGCTGACTTCCTCCCCTCTATTTTTAGTATGTTTGGATTCTAGGGTTTTTGCTTAATATAAATTTGTTCTAGGGTTTACACAGGTTTCTGTCAAAACATTATTCCGTCGTATCAATTTAGATTCATAAATCAATGGTTTTGCTGTTTCGAGCTACACTTCATACCTTCTATATCCAGTTATCTGCCCAGTGTTTGAGGTATACCTTTTGATTTCTGCTATTTAGGGTTCGCACAGTGTACGCGTGCGCTTAAATTAGTGCGTTATTCTAATTAGTGCGCTTAAATTAGATCTTCTTATATGCTATAGTGCAGAGTGTAATGCATAGATATACTCGAGTTCTGCTGCATAATCCAGAGATCGTGCATTTAGGGTTTTTGTTACACGCAGAGCTTGTACCTGCGGGTGCTCGAATTAGTGCATAAATTTTTGCTTTCAGAACTAATATGATTGTGTTTTTGGTGAAGATGTATAGTAGGGGTTTGAGTTTGGATGCAATTGCTTTTAGGTAGAAGTGTTACTGATAGCCCTGGCACCTTATGCAGTCTAGGATTACTGTTGTTTTATGAATTTTGGGGAGATCGTTAACCTGGGTTTCAGTTTTTGGTGCAATTTGTGCTTTTCAGTTGGAGAATCTGATGAAAATATGAGTTCTTTTTCAATTACACGGAAGAAGACGCCCTTTCAGAAGCACAGAGAAGAGGAAGAGGCAAAGAAAAAGGTAAAATGCTCAAATAGACATGCTCGACTCCCGGGCTCAATGTTAAAAGTAGAGGAGTTTGTTTATTTGTTGTGTTTTTGTTTTGCAGAGGGCGGAGGACGAAACAGCTCGTCTATATGCAGAGTTTGTGGAGTCATTTCAAGGGGATGTTGGGGCAAAGGCGTTTGTTAGAGGTGGAACAATCAATCCTAACGACAAGTTGAAGACTGATTCTGAAGGTCAGTGACGTAAGAGGATCTTGTATCTTCTTTATCTTGGAATGATTCTTTTGTTATTTAATGGTACTGTTTGTAACTTTTTTCATTTTTTTGTATACCCTAGGGTTAAATGAATAGTTTTATTTTTACTTGGACTTATTATTTAAAGTATGGGCCTTTTATTCATTCACGGATGGCAGGTGGAAATTCCAAAGATGGGGTATCTGGTTCAAAGAAGGGGAGTAGGTAAACAAATGCTTTTGATTAACCATGTTACAATGCTCTTATGATAAGGCATCCTCAGTTAAGATATTATGTGGTGATAATATCTTTAGATGCAGCTTCTATTTCTAGGGTTGTTTGTTGTAGAATACTAGAACTTCTGAGTTGCAGTTTGTCGTTAATATGATATACTTTTAAATGTATATCTTAGGAAAAGCCTTTGTTCATTCATACTATATTTGTTTCACTTTTACGCGAAAGGTTTTTGACGCGTTTAAGCTTCAGCTTAGTATTGGTAACATAGAGTTGGAATTGCCATGCTAAATTTTGATGGCTCAAGTAGTTCTTGATATGTGCTGGATAACCATTTGGTCAAGTATGTGCAAGTATAATTGCTATTGTGAGTTATGCTCTTCATTTCATATTTTTGGAGCTTAAACACTTTTGACGTGCCGCTGTGCTCAAATACAAACTTTTGTCGAGCACACTGTAGAAATGTGTTGATACAACTAATATGGTTTTCTGTATAGTTGTTCTGCTGTTACAATCGCACAAGCGAGCACTCAGCAGCAGACATTAAGTGCTGCAGGGGATTTTTAATAATTTGCAGAAGGAGAAAGGAGAAAGATTGAAATTAAAAATAGACAGATTCGAAGAGCGGGTTTAGATTGACTGAAGAACATGAAATTTTAGGTGTTTGAGAGGCTGATCCTCGCATTCTTTACTTCTTCAAATGGCAGCTTTCACCTGTTAGAAAACATTTCATTTGCTTTGATCTGCTGCATCCCATTGATCTATTATCATGATTGCACGAAACGTATCAAAAGTCCATCGACTGCTGGCAAGGAATTATGGATAAAATAATTTTTACTTGGAGTGTCTTACTTGTGTTTTTTTTTAGATCAAATGTAGTGATTTTCTATCTAATGTAAACCTCTTTGTCAGAATTTTGATGTTGTCCGTTAAGCAATGCCATAATATACTCCATCTATCCCTAAATACGTGATCTCTTTTCTATTTTGCGATGTACAAAATAAATTACACCTTCCATAGACATATGTAATTTCTTATTTCCATTTTTACCTTTTCTCTTCTCTCCTCCCTTTTTTCTCTCCTCTGTCTGGCACACTTCTCTCTCTTCTCTTTCATCAACACTCCCTGCCACATATTCAGTTGCACCGAACGATATTCCTCCATCAGCACACCACAACCGCACAATTCATTACGCTGCCACAGGTTTATTATCCAGCAGCCATCCATACCTCCATTAATGACCATAGACGATTATGAATTCAACTGACCACTACTGCTACCAACATCAAACATCACACACAAGCATAATTGCCCCAGATTAATCTAAACCCTTTTCCAAATAAAATTTAAAGGATTAACCCACATTTCACAGTAGATCTGGCAGCAAATTGCATAATTAAATCCAAAGTGATCCGAACATCTGAAATCTTTGTTGATGGCTGATGATGATTCCGATTAAAAGGGCAATGGCAGCGAAGATGTTGATGACTGCAGCGGCGAAGATGGTGATGGTTGTTTGACAGTGGCGACGATGTGTGGCTATTGAGGTGTTGATTTTGGGCAACTCGTGATGACGAGGGTCAACTCGCGTCAATGGAAATTGAACGGAACACCCGCTAGGCAACTGGTCAAGCTGCCTAGGCGATCGACTAGGCGGATCAAGCGTTCAGGGTGATGAGCGAGCTAGGCTTGAGTCAAATCACAAATGACTGTGCGGGCTGTGCCAACGACTAGGCCGGCTGGTGGCACAATTCCCCACAGCCTGCTACGAACCCTATTCAGTGTTTTTTCGATCCAACAGAAAAACGGGGTATCTAAGTCGCAAGAAACCAGGGTTTATATGCGCGTGAAATTTGGAAGCAATACTGAACTAAGTGCAATGATGATTCCACTTGATTTTGAAGCTATGAAGGATAGAGGATGATACAGCCAAAAGAAATGATGGAAGATGAGGATTAGATAGATGCGTGGAACTTCAGAAATTTCCTTAAAGCCCTTTAACAAACCTTGCCATCAGATTAGAAGGAGGAGTTGAACTTTAAAGGGTTTAGAATTCATAATTGATATCCCTTATGGAAATTTAGATCCAAGGTTTATGCCTAATTCGTCCAAAGCAAATGTTAAATCTGGATTAATGTTAAAACCATATTCGTTTCAGCTCTAAATGAAGAAGATGACCTTTCTCTGTTTGTAATGGGTATTTGTGAAGGAAGACAGAGACAGAGAGAGGAGGAAAAGGACGGAAAGACCTTAATTGGTGGTCCATGACAGCTGGATGGAGAAGCCTTGAAAAATTAAATTCAAATTGGTTAGAGAGGGTACAATGGGAAGGACAAAATTTGACTATATCCTCATTATTGGTGCAAATTGAAAGCAATCAGTTAATTTGGACGTGGGAACATAAGGTTATTCGTATTTAAGCATCGTCTCGAGTTATATAAATATACTTGGAGTCTCTAACTGTTGCATGTTCCGTATGGCCGAGTGGTAGGGTGGGGGACTGCAAATCCTTCCCTGATTTCATGTATGAATAAATTAGCACATGCAAAACCTGTTATTGGAAGCAATACTGTGCCGAGAGTTTTACGACGGAGATATGGTGCCTCGGAACCATGCTTCTGTTTATTGAAATGTTGAAATAACCATAGTAAGTTTGTGCAACTGCAATGATTGCTGATCATGTATTTGAGGTGGAAAGGGCACATGGGGGGTCATTTTCTTGTTAGGAAGTTGGCATGCATGTTTTCTTTGGAAACAAAATTGGCTTCAAAAGTGATAAACAGGGCTGTAATGTTCTTTGGATTGACCCCTTTCAATCTTTTCCAGGCGAGATATTCAGATATCATAGTATGCTTGCCTCCGTGTACCATCCCTGGTAGTCTTTGGCACTGACCTCAGTTGCAGGATCCTTCGATTCTAGTCACGCTCCCACCCTGGAACTTTGCTCCTGGATATTGCACCTGCTCCCGCTCCCACCCCAAACCCCACTGTAGTAGTGACGCTCCAGATTTGGAACCTCGCTCCCGCTCCCGCCCAAACTCCTTGCAACTAAGGGACATACATTAAAAGAAGGCTTAAGTTACAGTCTACCTTCGGCCTAAAAGTCTTTAATAAAAATAACCCATCCCCTAATTCAAGCCTGGCTCCATTTGGTTTTCTTACTCCTTGTGGAATCGCTTTTGTCTAGAAACAGCCACTGCTACCCATTACCCATCACTGTAAACCACCTGCACATCACGGGTCACCATTCGTAATGACAAGGAATACATTATGTTAGGACACTAATGAGCAATAGTGAACTCAACCCGTTCAGTGCATTGTCCAGTATTCTCAATTGGGGGTGGTTGCTTGCTTTGTGGTGTGTGGGGGGGGGGGAGCCATTATAAAACATAAGGCCCGGCTGGATCCAGAGACGACCATCGATCTGGACCAATGATGCCAATGCAAATATTAGTGGCTTTGATGGATCCAATCTACCAGCCTAATGCCTGTGAGACGGATGTGCAGTGAAAATTGCCATTGTTGACTGAAAGAAGACAGAATAAGGGGGAGCCATTATAAAACATAAGGCCCGACTGGATCCAGAGACGACCATCGATCTGGACCAATGATGCCAATGCAAATATTAGTGGCTTTGATGGATCCAATCTACCAGCCTAATGCCTGTGAGACGGATGTGCAGTGAAAATTGCCATTGTTGACTGAAAGAAGACAGAATAAGGGGGAGCCATTATAAAACATAAGGCCCGACTGGATCCAGAGACGACCATCGATCTGGACCAATGATGCCAATGCAAATATTAGTGGCTTTGATGGATCCAATCTACCAGCCTAATGTCTGTGAGACGGATGTGCAGTGAAAATTGCCATTGTTGACTGAAAGAAGACAGAATAAGGGAGAGGAAGGAGAGGAGAGGAGGCAAAATAGGAATTATAGGAGAAACATTTTTAAGGGTTGCAGAAATAGTTGATAGAGGTAAGGATATAGCCCCGCCCCATTATATTTCAGAAGTTGCAGATGTATGTATGTACGTACGCTGTGTGTACTCTGTGATTTGGTTGCAAATTGTTTGATTAGATTTATGAACATATCTATACACTTGTCACATTTACTCAACTCAATCTAAGTATGCGGTCCTTTCAAGCTAGTTGGGGATATACTTCCTACATTTAGAAGATGTTGAGTGGTTATAATTTGATTACACGTTAGATGGTACATGGGCGTGTCTGTGTGGGTGGCAATGATGTGATCTGCTGACATGTTTTGTATTAGATATCTTTGCGCTAAATTGGGGTGTGTAAATATGGGCGAAATGGACAGTTAAGGTCAGTTTTTTGGCTGGGACAAAAAATTTCTAATTTGTCTGCAGACGTTTGACATTCACTGATGGAGGGATGGGGTTTGATGCACATAGTAGGTGGACAATATGGAAAGTACTAGAATACTCTCATGCTACAACTAATTTACTAGAGGTCTGCCACGATTGTTGATCCCTTGATATTGATTATGTCCTTGTGCATATTTGACAGAAAAGAATATGCAGCCTTACCCCTACTCTTGCTGAGAGGTGAGAGGTACTTTTTATGTTGGTATCCATGACCTCCAAGTCACAGTGGAGCATACCAAACATTTGATACGAGGTTCTTATATGTATATCGGAATTTTATGTGTATTGGTATTGATAGATTGTAGGTAGTGTATGTGGGGAAAGCGGAGCTAAGCAGTTGCACTGGTAAACTTAGCTGTCCATTACCGAGATGACGTTTTTTGCCAATTTTCTTAAAGTTTCGCTGACACAATTACGGCCACGAGTTCCTTACGCTTAATAATTACAAATACCAAAAGGATCCCTAGGATTATGTCATCGGTATCTAAATTTGGATCTTAAAACTTTTAAGTCGTCAAAAGATAATTTGCCGTCACAATCCCTCGAGGGTAATCAATTTTACAAGATTTTGTTCTTTCGTAGTGCCGTCTTTTATGGAGTGAATCTGTTTTCATACTAACTTGTACCACTATTGAAGATCTAGATATGTGATAGTGTGTAAATGTGACGATCTTCACGAATGAGATGAATCACCTACCTGTATAATCTCCGATCAGTGTGTGGAGCTGCTATCAGTTATATAAAGGTGACATATTTCTGCCAATGAGATCAATTACCAACCTGTAAAATCTCCAATCAATGTGTTCTCTATGGTTTCCCACTCATTTCTCTGGAACTTATAAGTTTGAATCAAGGTTTCTCTAAATATGTGAGGCAATGAAAGGGAAACAGAGTTCTGGTGGCGCTGGTGGTAGCAAAGGGATGAGTGAGATTTGAGAAAGTAAAGGATGTCATAGAGAGAAGATGAAGTGAGGAAAGTAGGATGTAAAAAGGAAAGAAGAAAAGCCTGATAAGAATTTACCTCACGTACCACACGAAATACATTGATAAAGCCATTAAAAGAGTATTAGTATAAACTTGTCTTGCACAGGTAAGTTTACATGCGCAGTTGCGCAGCTCGGTTTTCCCTACATGTTTACATGTATGTTTGTGTATATATTCTGCACATGAATCACCATGCATGGTGGACTCGAAATGCATTTAAGGGAAATTGTGCATGCGGTTATGGAGATTTATGATATGTTTCTCATCATTAGCATCATAGTAGGTTTTGTTTGATTAATCTAAACCCTCATGTCAAGTCATCATCTACTAATTTCCAAAGCTGCAGTTAGTCAAATTATGTAGATTTATATGGCTTGTTAAAATTAATCATCGTCATCGCCATTATCCAAGCCTTTGTCACAAATTGGTTGAAGTCGCCTTCCATAACCCCCTGTCAAAGCACATTTTTTCTGATTAATATTAAGCAATCAAGTTTTTTTGTGATTACTTTTTCCCATGTTTTCCTCGTCTTACCCCTACCTCGTCTTACCCCATCTACTTGGCACGAGTCACTTCCTACACGAGCATGTAAAGCATGGTTCAAAAACTCAGCTGAGCCACTGAGTTTTCGGCGTTTTTGTTCTGTTTCGAAGGATACTTAAACGAAACCGAACCCGGAGTCATCTAAATGGCGAGATTATACATCTCGCCTAAATCTTGCTGGAATTGCTGATGACTTGGTTTAAACGTTACAGAACCAGAAATCGTTCAATTATCGGTCGTGAAAAAAGTGTTAGGAAAGAATCTCGTGCCTTTCTCCAATTGAAAATCGCCCACATGAAATTTTCTTCATATGGTTGAATAACACTCACCAAATAAACCCTGAATCTGCTTCGGTTATGAGGTGAGCCGAAGCGGGACGGCGTGGCTCTCTTCCTTGCGATAGCATGGCTCCTCCCAGTGACAACATGGCTTTATTTCGGGGATGGCATTCTCCTCCGGTGACGTTCTAACTCTCAGTCTCACACCCTCTCTCTCTCTCTCGCGTCAAACGGGCGGCATTGTTGTTTACTTGTATGAGAATTCCAGTTGATAATAAGTATTAGTTTCCAGGTGCTAAGTTTTTGTTTTAATTTTACTTTATATTAAGTCATTGTTTCTTTCTCAGTAATTTAGTTTGACAAACTTTTTTGCCGAACAATATAGTTTGACAGTTACTTGTTAGTTGTAGTTTCTGTTTTAGTAATATCTATGCTGCCAAGCTTATAAAATTCGGGTTAATGAGCTCGTTGTTTCAGAGTATTGGACATATATCATATAGTTATGGTGTAATAGTGATGAATACCAGTTGGTCAGCATTCTATATTATCATCTGTACAAGCCATGTATTTCCTAGTGTTTATATTGTTGATGAAAATGATCCATTTTCTTTTCCATATTATTAAGAATTTTTCTATTATTTTTTACAATATTTTTCGGGGGTCTATAAGTGGCTTAAAGTTGCATATCGCCCACTGTTGATACTATTTCAGCCGCAACCGACACCGGTTCCGAACCAAAAATTTGACTGATACCGAGTCTTTGAACCATGATCTAAAGGCTTATGATGGATACGGCCAAACCATATGCAAAGGAAAATGATTTTCAATGATTCGATCTTATTGAAGTTTCTAGAAATGGTAGGTAGTAGACGTGCTACTTGTCATGAATTTTTTGGATGCGCATGCACCGATGTCTGAATTGTCTCTCACTTTGTGAGTGAGACTACACCCCTCAAATTCACAGATGGTAGGAGCACTTGGACTTGCATCGGAGAAAATAAGTGATGGGATAATGTATGTTAGTGTCAGAGAAAATGCTGCAATCACCGCACAGTTTAAAGTTTCAGATTGCTAGGTTTAGTTCTCATATCAGTGGATGTTGTTAATGCTACCATGCTAAGGATACCTGCTGCACAGTTTTGCAAAGATTTCAATTGCCTAACATGAAACCTGTGTCACTAATACTAGTATTCTAAGAGCTACTTTCTTAGGACCAAAATAGTCACTGAAGTTGTTTCAACCATCTATGAAACTGAATGATCGGTTGTTATGGAATGGTTAGTTTAAGTAGTTATTCCCCTTTTTGTCCTTCCCTACCCCAACTATCATGCAGTATTGCCCCTTTCATCTGTTTCTGTAGTATGTACCTCCTCATCTCATTTCCCACCGTTAGTGGTTAGTGGTTGCGGCATGTGTCATCACCTTTTGATTCATTTCCCTTTTACTTATGGTCTTTGTTATGAAGGTTGGAGGTTACTTGATTTCAACGTCTGTTATAAAGGTATCTGAAAATTAATTTGAGAGGCCAAAATGATGAAAAGTTGTAGTGTAATGCAATGCAAAGTCTTTTGATAAGTTAACACAACATTCGACCTACTATACAGAAAACTGTGATCCATGACTTTGAGACAAAAGAACCACTGATACAGCTCTAGACTTTAAATTTCACTGCCATATTATTCGGTATGTATTTTTTTCGTGCTGCATACTGTCTGAGCAAAGAGTATTTAGGTCTTTTATGCAGTAGTTACTATATCTCTTAAGTCCTTTTATCATCAGGTCTAGTCTCTAGTAGTTATTCTATGTTCAGACTCTTTTCGTTTTTAGGTTGTGTTTAGTTTAAGTAATCTGCCAGGTTCTATGATGTAGGAATCCGTCACTTAGTAGGAACAAGCATTGTAAGAGCTACTGAGACAATTTGAGTTATACTCCTTTCATCCCACTTTAATTGATCATTTTTCCTTTTTGGCTGTCCAAAAAAGTTGCTCACTTTCCAGATTAGGAAAGATTCTGTATGTGTTTTTCCATGTTTACCCTTTTTACACTTTTCTTATTCTATTTCTCTCTCCACATTTGATCATCCACCAACCCATTTTCTCTCTCCTGGCCCACTTCCTCCCCCCCTCTTTCTGTCAGGGTAGAATGGAAAACACAATATATGAGTTATATCCTTTATATGCATGCCAAATCAAAGCAATTAATTTGGGACGGAGGGAGTATAATTTTACTGCTTTTGCTCGCTTTTCAATAGTGAGACTTCATTGAATCTCTTGTAGGTGAGACTCCTAGAAGGTCTCAGCAAGACTCTACAGTTTTGTGATTGTTTTCTTTTGCTCTTTTTCATGAATTATAAATCACCAAAACAATGTTCTTGGGTACTGTTCACAGCACCCTAAAACATCCTAAAGATACCCCTTATTAAGGTCCGTCCTACGTTAGTGTTGGCATCAGATAAGGAAGTTTCTTGTATCAAGTTGTATGCAATTAAGGAGTGGTGATATTTACAATATTATGGGCTCCAAACACAATTCTAGCTGCCACGATGCAAGTTCTTCAATAGAAGAAATTTCTGCTATTCAAAGCTCACTCCAGAGGCATGAAGAAGAGTTTCCAAACATCGATCTCTAATTTGATGACATTGTTAAGGTCTTGGAAAGAGGTCTAAGGTAAAAAAGAATACTGAGGCTGAATCTGACAATAATGACGATGCATGCTCTCTTGCAAGGCCATGAAGAAACAAGCGGGAAGGTCGAGGTTAAGTTTCATGGGAAATTGAGGAGGTTGGTGTGAAATCATTGAGATGCCTGATGATGTGACCAAGAAGGTACATCCTGAAGTTTCTGGATTATAATGAAAACGTAATCCGACTGCCTTCCTTGAGTGGCTTATGTCCATGGAAAATTACTTTGATTGGTGCTCTATGCTGCGAAAAGAGAGTATGGTTTGGAAAGGAGAAATTGAAGGGTGCAGCCCGCTAGTGGTGGCACAACATTGAGGATGTTCTTTCTGGAGCTGACAACACCGATTGATAGGTTGGACCAGATGAAATTAAAGATGAAAGAATATTATCCTCTGCCGGCTATGAGCATGCTTTATATTCAAAGATGTTTTCTCTTACGCATGGTAGTGGGTCGGTTGAAGAATATATTGAGAAGTTTAATGAGCTGACATTTTGAAATAGTGTCAAGTAAACTTCCAGTCAACTTGCTGCTTGTGACAAACCTAAGCCCCATCCTGCCATACCTGATCCTAGGACAGCCTTAAATACCCCTTATTATGGTCTGCCCTGCATCACTTTTAAAACAAAGTTTCTTTAAGAGTTCAGAAGTGAATACTTGCATATTTCCACAAAAGAGTACTTGTGCAGTTTGGATCTTGAGTTTCGTGGAATAATGATGGGTTATGTCAAGAATCAACTAGTTAAACTCAGTAATAGGAGAAACATATGACCTTTTCCTGAACCGCTTATGCTTTATGATGCATTGATGATAAGTGCTCATACGCGCATGTATATTCATGAGATGTTAGTAATAGAAGCCAACGAGTGGACAACTCCCCGTGGGTTGGTATTTAGCAAAACAGGAAAGTATTGGGGGGGCTGCTACTACCATATCCAGTTATGGGTCCCTTAGAGATTTTTGGCTGGGATCAATCGAGATGTGGATGCTCTAGTAGAATTTAAAGCATTCCACAAACCACTGCTACCATTGTATCAGTACGTATAAGAGCCGAACTAGGAGTAGGCTTTTAATGGCATCAGGTAACCATACATGAAAAGGGAATTGTGCAGATTTAGCTTTTGATATTTGGCGAAAGCAGTTGGTCCCTTATGATGGATCTAGTCTTTGTTTATGGTAGATCTGCATGAAATGTCGTTCCCGCCGGTATATTCCACGTGAAAGAAATATCAGGTGAAGAAGTAAAGATATATCTGTAGCCTTGCAAAGATTCGGGAAGTCGTGACCAGATTAACTAAATATCAAGAAAGCCATGGGACAGGTAACCTCGCAACCAATTAAGGGACTTGGAGATGCAACAAAAGTATATCACGAGATGGGAGGAGTTGTAGAGATGTCTCATCTTTGGATTAATTGGTCCAGGGGTTAGTTTGCAGATGTGTGCTTGAAGCAACTTTTATGTGGATAGCCTTTGCGGTCGATACAAGAGATGGCAAGCAGGGCAAAACGTGTGGGTGGTCATAGCTTGGGCATACGTGCCGAACCATTTATTTGAAAAGAATAAATGATTGTGGAGACAGTAATGTTATGTGAACGGGGCTACCTTTCCCCCCCCGCGAATATAAGTTCCAAACTCAATTTTATAGAGGTGGCTAAGTTTCTGAAATCAAATATAATTGGTAATGGGTTCCCAAATATAAATCTGACTGCAGAAAAGATAATCTCAGAGTTTACTGTAGTGCGTGGTTTCTAGATTAGAGGTATTGCATCTGAAGCATAATAAGGGGGCAACCTTTTGGTTTGGAGGAATAAAAAATAAGCAAACAAATTAGTATAAGACTAAAAGTAACATGATCTGTGTCTGCTGGCCATCAAGTTTGCTCTCTCTGTTAGCTAGAAGCGGGTGGGGGCTCACACTATTTTAGTGTCCAGAGCTTATTATGTTTTACCGAGAAAGGGGTGCAAATGAAGCATTACCGTTGCACAACTAATCAAATAAGGACAACTTTAGTTTGGTGCGAAATGGATCAATGAGTTCTGAAGGTCTTGATACAAAATCAGGCTAATGGAGTAATGTACTACGCTGTTACAGTGTTCTTATATTTCTCATTTTGGATTAGTTCTTGTTTTGAATTCCCTCCCCTGCCCCCAAACTTATGTTTCTGGCAGCATAGATTTTGTATTACAATGTTTCTCCTTGCAGGTATGTTCCCTCATTTATACCACCTCCTATGGCGACCAAGGGAAAAGATCATGAGAGGAAGGTACTAACCTTAGGATAGATACTGGCTTTTCTCCTTTTGATCCTTGCGGGCTATGCCTAATTTTCTTGCTTCGCTACTTTCAGAAGGAAGAAGAGAAGCCAAAAGAGAAAGAGAAGGGAAAATCGCGAAACATTGATCATTTTATGGAGGAGTTGAAGCATGAGCAAGAAATGAGAGAGAGGCGAAATCAAGAGCGTGAACACTGGCGTGATGGGCGTAATAGTGATATTCCTGCCGTTAGTAAATTTTCACCTTTAGCTGTTTGCAATGTGAATTATACTTTGTACTCTGATCCCAACTACTTCATCATCATCTAAATACTTCACCCTGAATGGTTGCTAGTTGCTAGTTAAGTTAAGGGGAACTATTTTTTTTGCATGCTCTACATCATGGCAACTGGGTTGATATCTGGGTCTGTTTTTAAAATCATTGGTCATTCTCTTCTTCGTTTGCTCTCTTGTTGTGTTCATCTTCCAAATGCATTTTGTTTGCATGCTAGTTGTTTATCTTACAAAAACTTATATTGAGGTACTCTTTCCCAGCCATCTAGTCGATTCGATGAGCTGCCTGATGACTTTGATCCAAGTGGAAAGCCTGGGTCATTTGATGATGGAGATCCACAAACTACAAATCTTTATGTTGGCAACCTCTCTCCTCAGGTTGAATTGTGTTCCTAAATGTTCAGATTTCTTATATATTTGCTCTTTCGTGGATTGTTGCTTTTGCAAAGTAATCTAATCTTGTTAAATTTCATGAACCATTCTCTAGGTGGATGAGAATTTTCTGTTGCGGACTTTTGGAAGATTTGGACCTATTGCTAGCGTGAAAATAATGTGGCCTAGGACGGAAGAGGAGCGAAGGCGGCAAAGGAATTGTGGATTTGTGGCATTCATGAACAGAGCTGATGGACAGGCTGCAAAAGATGAAATGCAAGGTTATCCTTCTCATTTACTTTATGGCGTCTGGATTTTTAAATGGCTAATCGCAAATCTATCCATTCCCTTTTACACTATTTTGGAAATGACTCCCCCTCCTTTCAAAACTTGCAATAGTGCAAATTTTTTCCTTCCGTTATTACACTAATTTGCAAATCTCTCCCCCTTTCCTTCCAAAACTTGCAATACTGTCCCTCTACATAGCCAATAACGTTGCCCGTGGCCCAAAGCGAAAGTTTCCTTTAAGAATGACCCGTTAAGCAGCCATGTGTAGTGCATATTCTTAGAATGATGATAGCAATGTCATTTCAGCCACATACCTTTTAATCAACATGTTGTTCATTGTGATTTTTATGTTTTTATTTTTCTTTTATCTTCCTCATCATCACCCTCTACTCGTCGCGACCACTGCGACCACCCATCAATCACCACAACTGCAGCCACCACCCACCCCACCATTGCCTAATCTACTCTTCCTTTACCAACCACCATATCTTTCCATGAACCCCCCCACCCACTAACGACCATTGTCCGATCATTTCAACCTCCACAACCACCGCTACTACCCACCAATGACCTCACCATTACCTCACTGTTCATCCATTAACCACCATATCCTTCAGGTCTGTTTCCAAACATGGGCAGATCGCTCCATTCTGACGTGGATATCAAGGGGTTGAAATGCAATAATAACCTTTCGAGGGGATAAGGATCTAAAGATTGATAGATTGAAGATGTAGAAAATTGCTCTCCCCTAAATTTCAGATTCATCATCCTGTCTCCTAGATTTCTTTTCTAATGTTTTTATTTGCAAAGAACTGCTTTGGATGTACATGATGTGACTATGATATGAACTCAAAATATCTTTGTGATCTTTAGTCTAAGAAGCACTGTTGTTTTTGGTTACTCTTGGCAGGAACTTTAGGGAGTAGTGTCACCAATTTTAACTGTCCATAACCGTTATACTAAAAGAAAATAATACCTTAAAGTTGCATGCTTACATTTTCGGGCACTTTTTAGTTTTTGGCATAATTAGCTTGTCATCTTTTATAGCTGGATATATCTATTTTCTCGCCAAAAGAATTGGTTTTTCTAAGTATTGCAAGGGTGTTATGGGACTGAAGGCATACTTTATGGTGCAGGAGTGGTAGTGTATGAATATGAGTTGAAGATTGGTTGGGGTAAATCCGTGTCTCTTCCATCACAAGCACTTCCTGCACCCCCGCCTGGACATATGGCCATCAGGAGTAAGGAGGTCTGTTGAACTGCGTCAGTTGGATATATGCATTGTTTTATCATTATTGATACTTATGCCTAGAGATTAGCTTCTCTTTGAAGGCGCTGTTGACTGTTTTGGTGACAAGCTAACAGGTTGGCACTTTCTCAATTCATTTATACTTTTCTGGCTGACAGGGTGCAACTGTTATCTTGTCTGGTCCATCAGGCCCTCCAGTTACCTCTGTGCCAAGTCAGAACTCTGAGCTGGTAGGTTAATTATTTATCTTAGCTGTCTTGTCCACCAGGCCTCCAGTTTCTAGTTAGATATTTATTTGATTCCTGTCACGTACTCTGCAGTTTAAGATCTCTTTGAAATTTAATGGTTAAGAAAGGTTGAATTTTATGACCAAGCCTCTGTTGAACCACTGAATAGGACGCTGGCATGGTGTTCTTATCAGAGTGGAAGAGGTAGGGATTAACTTCTCATCATTATGAAGGGAGAGGAGGGGGAAGAAAAGGAAAATACAACATTCTCTTTCCATAGGAAAACTGTATCTTCACATGTCCAGGGTGTTTCATGGCATACTACGCAACTCACCTTGGTTTAGTTTATTGTCTCCCAGCTCTCTACAGATACAACTTGCCACTAATGAATTTCAGAGTTCTTAAACAACTAACGGGTGTATTGATGAGCTTAAAAGAATTGTTGGTTCAGTTATTAAAAGTGCATGTTGCTCTGACAAGGTTTGGACTTGTAAGACGCCAATTTTTATTTATCTATGTGATCAAATGCACAATCAAGTATAGTCTGTAATGGGGTTTCAAGTGCGTTACCAGAGTTTTTCAAACCAATGGCTAAGGAGTTAGTTTCGTGCTTGTCCTTAAAATACTGTGAGTTGTGTACTCTTCAACTTATTGTCACTTACGTGCCATATGATGTTAGCTACATATCTGATTGATCCTTTCCATTTTTCCTAGTATATGTGTAGTTGAAGTTTAACATGACCGGGGAGTCACAAAAAGGACCTTCTTTTAGGGGAAGTTAATAATTGCTAGTTGGTGTTATCGACTGGGCAGAGGAGATGAACCATGTCTGACGCGGAGTCCGTGCAAGTCTGTGCAATTCCGCTTAACTTACTAGCTCAAAACTTGCCTGTTCAGCTTGTTCTTGCGCTTAGGGTGTTAACCTATAATTGGTTGAACTCGAGGGGAATAAAATGTTTTTTTCTGGCCTGAATTTTTCCAATCAAGTGGCTTAAGCCGTGGCTTCATCTTTTGTATGAGACTTGAGGCCTATCCTAATGATCCTACACACACACGAACCTGAGAGCCAGTCCATAGCTGTAGGCTACAATCCTTGAGAGTTTTAGTTAACCTTCTCTTTGTGCATGCATGCTATCTTCCATTTTCATATTTTTAAAAAGACCAAAAAGATAAGCATAGTAAATTAAAGCCTCCGGACATAATTGTTGTTGTCTTCTTGTTATTGTTTTATCATTGTTGTTGATGTCTTGACCTGGATATGTAGGTTCTTACTCCAAATGTCCCGGATATAACTGTTGTTCCACCTGAAGATGATCATCTTCGCCATGTGATTGATACAATGGCTCTCTTCGTTCTTGATGGAGGATGTTCTTTCGAGCAAGCTATAATGGAGAGAGGCCGTGGGAATCCTCTTTTTAGCTTCTTGTTTGAGCTTGGCTCGAAAGAGCATACGTACTACGTGTGGAGGCTGTATTCCTTTGCTCAGGTACTTCCTATTAATGCTTATGTGAAACATGTAATATCAATGTTGCATTGCTATATGAGTGTTGGGTTTCCATCTGTAGCATATTGTTACCCCTTGGTGTAGCAGTTGACATTCATGTTTAAGCAGTTATGCTGTGTGTGACTGTTGTCTTATGTTATTCCGTTTGGTATAATAAGATTGACTTACCCTCTGCTTTTTGATGTTCCTGGCATTCCACCAGCTAGTCAGCAAATTGACAGCCTTAACAGGGCTGCTGAGTTTACCAATTTACCCTAGTAATTTACACACAGGACTGGCGTAATTACATTATTCGGCACAAATATGATCTAGCTCATATACGCCAACATGTACATCGAGATATAAGTTCTTAAACTTGATTTATAACTATATGTATCCACATGAGTGATCCATTTACATAAACGCAGAGTTATAAGTATTATTTGAGAGAAGTGTTCAGACAATATATTATTAGTTCATGGTTTTCGAGAGCAAGCACTCGGTCTTAATTATGGGTACACGAATCATGTTGAAGTCCTGCGTATTTAACTCTTCACAAACAATTGAATCTGACAGGTAAGTGGACTCAGTTTGGGTTGGTCTTTTTTTTTTTTTTTCCTTCACCACTTTCTCTATCCAAACTCATGTTCTCTGGCAAATTTCTCATAAACATGCTTTCCTCCTACATTTATTCATGTTATTTAAGTCTTACCTACCTCTTCTTACTCCACTGACCTGAAGTGCATCTAAAGGCCTATAGATGCTCGAGTTGAGGACAGACATGTTCATTTGTTTTTAATTTTTTTGGCACCAGTGGCGCGTCAACTATTGTCTCGTATAGGCATCTAAGAAGTCCTTGCACGAGGTCAGGCACATGAGCTTTTCCTCGTAACAATTTTGATCTTGAGTCACATAGCTCGTGAGTCAACTCATAAGTTAAGAGTGAATGATAAATAGCCTCCTCACCTTAACAGAACGGCCAAGATTGACACAGCTCACTAATACAACGGCGATGTAAATACTTTAGGAGTTGAGCACTCATTGACAGTGAGACAAGAGTTTAGGGAAATTTCTTGCAAACATCCCAACTTTCTACTCATTTTCTGTCATATAAGAATATGTAAGAAGCAGAATACAGCGGGTGGAAACTGGTGGTTGGTGAGATAGACGAGGCATTGGGCGATGTGCCATATACCAATATTATGTACTTTATGTGCACGGACTGAGAAAGATATGGAGGTTATTATCTTCAGTGTAATTCTCTAAATGCTGATGGAGGGCTGGGAATCGGCAAATCTAAACATGTTTTCACAAACAAGAAATTGATGTGTCATGGTATACAAAAATGCTAATGTTGGAAAAAGGAAAGTTCTTTTAGATGTTGGGAGGTGCTGGGAATTGACGTACTTTTAGAGTCCCCACAAACTAGATTCTTTTAAATGTTGGGAAGCGCTGAAATTCGACATATTTTTAGATTTTCTTATAAATAAGGATTTGATATATGATATCACAAGTTATTAAGAATGCTGTTAAAAAGGTGAAGAAAGAAGATAAAAAATAAATGGTATTTAGTGGCGGATTATCTATATTTCCTCACCCCTTAGGTGGTTGCTTTCACCTTGAGCATGCTGCACTATGTTTAATTGTTACTGTAAAATAGTCGAGTAAGATAATTAATTTCTCAAGCCGCATATTCTCTCCCAGTTGAGATGTCTGTCTTTTGTATGTTGGCGTAGAAAAAGAAACTGAAGATCTCAGCTCTCTGTATTGCAGGGTGATACGCTTCAGCGGTGGCGAACGGAGCCTTTTATTATGATAACGGGTAGCGGGAGGTAGAACATGCTTAGAAGATTTTGTATTAGTTGTATTGATGCTAATGAGCTATCTTTATGTTGGATTAATGTTATTCGATAAACAGTTGGTTTTATGCCTATTTCGTCCTGTTTTTTGTCCAGATGGATACCACCTTCCCTTCCAACTGCAAAAAGCCCAGAACATGAGGAGTCGGGAACCACATTTGCTGCTGGAAGAAGCAGGGTAATATTTTCCTCGTCTTTTATACACTTAAGTGAACCCTTTGTGGATTAGTATATTTGCAATTTGTACAGCAGTACACGCTAATCTCTGCATTTAATCAATCTATGCAGCGTGTGGAGCCAGAGCGAACACTTACTGATGCACAAAGAGATGAATTTGAAGATATGCTTCGTGCCTTAACATTAGAAAGAAGTCTGATAAAGGAAGCTATGGGTTTTGCATTAGACAATGCTGATGCTGCTGGAGAGGTACTGCTGATATTCCTATCCCCATCATTTTGAATTTGGCTTTAGATTGTACTATTGATGTGTGCCCATTTGCTAACTCGAGGTCAAATGACGGCCGTTGAATAATATTCTTCAATTTTTACCTCCTGCACTCCAGACTCGACTTTGAAAAATGCCTTCTTGTGGCACTTTTGAGATCCTTACTGATTAGTGATGAAGTGGAGGCAACAAGTGAAGAGCGGACTGCTGTTGTCAGTTCCTAATGTTTACTTTTTTTTTTCCTTCATGATAAGCTTTTCCTTTGTCTAATTTGGCGAGAAACGGTGATTAATCGCTTCAGGGTTTTGAGTCTCCTAATCTTCACTCTAGTCTGAGCTTTCTGGTCTAGTATTCATCATTATTTAACTTCCACTTGGACTTGCTTCTGGCAAGCATGCTGTTAAAAATGCATTAAACATAGTGTTACTCGGTTATCTAGTCAATCAAAGCAAATCCAGGCTCAATTACTTTTAGGCTTTAAGATATGCCAATTCTTCACTACTTGGATTGATAAGAAGGCTTCTTCACGTTGCAGATAGTTGAAGTGTTAACTGAGTCGTTAACACTGAAAGAAACCCCCATACCGACTAAAGTTGCCAGGCTCATGCTCGTCTCAGATGTTCTTCACAATAGTAGTGCTCCTGTAAAGAATGCATCTGCTTACCGTACCAAATTTGAAGCAACATTACCAGACATAATGGAAAGCTTTAATGACTTGTATCGTAGTATTACTGGAAGAATCACTGCTGAGGCCCTTAAAGTGAGTTCTAATTATTGAGGATTATCCGTTTGTTTGATTGGTTGTGTTTTGCTTCCTTATTAAAGAGGTGTTTCTCTATCTTGACATATTGCAGGAACGAGTTCTGAAGGTTCTACAAGTATGGGCTGACTGGTTTCTGTTTTCTGATGCATATGTGAATGGGCTACGAGCTACATTTCTTAGATCTGGGAACTCGGGGGTAATTTCCTTTCACTCTATCTGTGGTGATGCACCAGAGCTAGAAAAGAAGATTGGCTCCTTTGATACAGGTGATGGGGTAAAGACCGACCAAGATGCGGCTTTAGCAATGGGCAAAGGAGCAGCTATGAAGGAGCTATTGAGTCTTCCCCTTGCAGAGCTTGAAAGACGATGCAGACACAATGGATTGTCTCTCGTTGGTGGTAGAGAAACGATGGTTGCACGACTGCTTTATCTGGAAGAGGCAGAAAAACAGAGGGGTTTTGAACTCAATGATGACTTAAAATATGCTCAGAGCAATCCAACTGGTAGATTCCCCAGTGGCCAGAAAGAAACAAGCAGTGGACTGGAGTCCATGGGTTTGTCGGTATGGAGTCGGTATGGGGACGATGAGATGCCGTCGCAAGGCAAAGGATCCGTACCTTTGACTCCAACCATTTCCATTCCACAGCCTGGGCTAAAAGCATTTACAAAGAATGTCCCAGTTCTGCCCGCCTCTAAGTGGGCCCGAGAAGATGATGAAAGTGACGATGAACAAAAGAGAAGTGCTAGGGATCTGGGGTTATCTTATTCATCTTCTGGCAGTGAGAATGCTGGTGACGGTCTAAGTAAGGTTGAGGAGATAGAGCCTGCCACTGATGCAAGCACTCCAGCGTATCTCGATAGTGGAATGAATGAAGAACAGAGGTATTGTTAGCTTCCTTGTTACTAGAAGACATGATTGTTTCTAGAGATCGTCTTATTGGTAATTGGTAATTAGTATAGAGCTTGGGAGGTGTTGATTTTCTCTTTTGGATTGGATAATACTTGGTACTAGTAGTAAAAGTTTTTTTCGTGAAAATTTCATTCGTCAATCACTTACTCTATTTTTTAATGTTTGGGGTGTAAATTTCTGAGGAGTTTTTTCCAATTTATTATTTGCTAGAGTGCTGCCCTGCGAAAATGAGAATGCATTAAAGCTCTCCCTTAGTTTGATATGTTATACAGTGCTGTCCATGACATGGTAAAACTTAGAATCTGCTGCTAACTGGTTTCATCTTTGCAGACAAAAGTTAAGACAGCTTGAGGTTGCTTTGATGGAATACCGTGAATCTCTTGAAGACCGTGGAGTCAGAAGTTTGGAGGAAATTGAGAGGAAAGTTTCAATCCACCGGAAGCGGCTGCAATCTGAATATGGTTTATTTGATTCTCTTGTAGAAGCTTCAGGCAAGAGTAAGTTAACTTTTTGTTTTGGTGTTGTCTAATGCCTAGGTTGTTGGCAGCGTCGGTCTTCTGATAAGCTACTATTAAAGTGACCTATTTTCCTAAAAGCTTTAAGTTGTTAGGATAAGGCCAAGGATGTATATCGAATATCTTACAGTTTGTGCAGCCCCCCAACCCCCCCCCCCCCCCCCCCCCCAACCCCCCCGTCCGGATCTTCTGGCTCAGATCTTTTAAGCTACCATGCAAATTAATCACTCTAATTTTATTATCAAAGGCCTTTCCGATGTCTGGTATGTGTACAACCATTGGCTCATTGCTTCTTTATTGAGGGTAGTGGAGATGGTGGAGTTGATGTAGAATCAATAATTCTCTTCTCCTCCCGAAATATAAGGTTCTCTAGCCTAATTTGCAATTAATTTGAGTTCATACGTAGGCTCGGTATAAACATGTCTGAAGGCACTATGCTCCTCTTTATTGTCATTGGATGGAAGATATTGCATGTTTCCCTGTAAGTGATTTGCTGTTGACTGTTGAGTATCCAGCTTCTCACTTTGGCAGAATGTATCATAACTTTCTTGCTTAAAGGGAATTATAAGACTATCATTGCAAAAGATGTATTATTTCTTCTGTGACTACGAGACTATCCACTCGTCCTCTTCTAATACAGTGATGTTTTTTCCCTCCTTCCACGGGGGAATCCTGAAGTGATTGAGCAGAAAATGACTGTTGGACTTTTTCGGGTGTTGGTTTTACCTTTTTCTTCTCAAGCAAAATGATGTCCTGCATTGACTACAATTGACTTTTTCTATGAGTCGCTTAAGCTTGTGTTGCATCAATCAGAATTGGAAGTTGTAAAATTACTCGATAATTTTGTGTCCTGAGTTTCCTGAGATGCATATTCTTCACCCCACTGACAAAACTTGAAGCCAGTGATCTGTTTGACTACTTGAGTAAAATGTATGGACGACAATTTACTTTCCAAGTGGCGCGCAAGTCATAAGAAGCAAGCGTGTAAGTCATATTCTTTACTGGCGCATTTGTGGAATAGCGCTCTGACTTGATACTTCTGAATCTAAAACTGCAGAGAGATCTTCTTTAGAAAGGAGGGACAGAATGGATGATTCTCGCGAGTCTTCAAGAAAGCGTCACCGTAGTCAGAGTGGAAGTGAAAGCCCTCAACGGAAATCTTCTAGCAGAGACAAGGAAAAAGAAACTGAGGCTGACAGGGACAGGGAAAGACACCGCGACAGAGACAGAGATAGAGCTCGTGAGCCAGAAAACGACCGAGGAAGGGACAGGGACTGGGAGTGGGATCGAGAAACAAGTGGCAGCAGGGAAAGAGAGGATCATGAGAGGGACAAAGGTAGAGAGAGAGACAGGGACAGAAGGAGAAGGGTGAAATGAAGAACAACTGATCCGGAACGAAATGAAATTTGAATTTAACTGCCAAGGATCAAATTGTAGCTTGCAGACAATTCAACAGAAGTTGCGGGATTGTACGAGGTGGGTGTTATCGGTGTTTCATGGAAAGTAGTCTGTGCAGTATTTTGATGGCATTTGGTCCATCGATAACTATGTGAAGTGGTGTAAAACGGAATATGGATCATTTACCATTTATTGTAACCATATTTATTTAGCGGTCAATTTCAAGAAATGAGCACTCAGGCAACCATTTTTTGCAGGCAAAAATCTCGTGTAAGCTGTGATTCAAAAATCCCTCTAAACTCAGAATCCCATGAGTTGCAAATTTTTATTTTAGGACAACTTATCGTGATGTGGGGATTTAGACTGTATATGTGGTTTTTAACGCAACATTTAAAAAGTAGATGACACCAGCCCCAGTCAATGAAGAATCTCTTCATCCGCCGACTAAGAAAAACCAAAACTGTGGCGCCAACGTGAACCGACTTCAGGGTGCCTAACCCTCCACCGGACATTTAATACTCCCTTCATCCCTAATCATTTGATCGTGTTTGACTTGCACGCTTATTTATGATTTGAGTCATGTTTCATGAATTTTTCTTTTTGCCGTAAGAGAGAAATCTACTTGGGAAAAAAGTGGGCCAGGAGAGAAAAAAATAAATTGGCGGAAGATTAAATGTGGACAGATAAATTAATTAGAGAAAGTGTAAGATGTGTAAACATAGAAAAAAATACATATAAGATCTTTCTTAATCTGAAAAGTAATCAATTTTTTTTGGGACAGTCTAAAAAAGTAATATGATCAATCAATAAGGGAAGGACGTATAAGATTAGGAGGATGCACGTGCATTAACTTGTCACAAAATAAGATTAAGTTATATAAAAGTCATTAATTTGTGTATTCTCTATACTATGACAATCAATTTCGGTGGTTCAAGTATACATGAGGAGGCCAAACGCCAAATACACCATTTCCAACATCAATTGCCCCATCCTGACGCCCAACTCATGGAACAACGGTCTCGGCAAAAATTGAATTGGCTCCTAGATTGTGAGGAGTCTCTCTGGGTTCAGAAATCTTCTATTCGATGGTTACAATTGAGTGACAGAAATACTCATTTTTTTCATATATCTACCATCATCCGAAGACAGCACAACCGAATTTCTTATTTGGAAGATGAAAGAGGCAACATGTTGCAGACTCATTCAGACATCTCTAACAGTCTTTGTGCACACTTCAAAGGAATATTTTGCCCTTCCTTTCCCTCGATCTCTTCTACGTGGATGTTACGAACTACCGTTGGAATCACAAAAAACCTCACACCAAACCAAATCTCTTGGATTTCTAAACCTTTTACCGCACGAGAGATTAAACAAGCCCTTTTTGAAATTAAACCCATCAAAGCCCCTAGCCCTGATGGCATCCCTGCCATTGTTTACCAACGATGCTGGGGATTCATGGAAACTCTGATCACATCGGCTGTCCTCTCCTTTCTCCGATCGGGACATCTTCTTATAGAAATTAACCGATCATATCTTGTCCTAATTCAAAAAAAACCTCATCCGAAAGTTGCCGCAGATTTCCGACCCATCTCTCTTTGCAATACTATTTACAAAATCATTGCTAAAACTCTGGCCAACAGAATTAAACCATTATTGCCCTACCTCATTTCGGATCACCAGAATGCTTTCATCAGCGGTCGACACATCTCCGATAATATCTTTATCGCTCAGGAACTAGCCAACAAAATTCGAACCACTAGATCCGAGAAATCAGTTTATGGAGCTCTTAAAATGGATATGAGTAAGGCCTATGATCGGGTGAACTGGACTTATCTGGAATCAATTCTTACCCAGTCCAAGTTCCCTGGCTATTTTATTAGATTAATTATGGCCTGTGTTACCAGTGTATCCTATGAAATCTTACTCAATGGCTCCCCCACAGAAAGATTTCACCATACTTGCGGCCTTCGTTAGGGGGACCCCTTGTCCCCGTATCTATTCCTCCTGTGTGCTGAGATGCTCTCTTCATCCTTACATAAGGCCCAAGACGCCTGTCACATTCCGGGCATCAAGTTGGGGAGATACTGTCCACCAATTAATCATTTGCTTTTTGCGGATGATATTATGATTTTCACCAGACTGAACCAATCCTCCTGCTGGCACCCGAGACATCTTCTTCACCAATATTGCGAGGCTTCGGGACAACAAATTAATCTTGAAAAATCCTCCCTCACCCTAAGCCCAAACGCTTCCACATCTGACGGTCATAATATAAAGGTTTGGTTGGGTTTTCGAAGTGCCGATTCCTTTGGTCCGTACCTTGGTACAACGCTGGATATTATCACTCACAAAAAGCTCTACTTTCGTAACCTTATTGACAAAATTAAAGCAAGATGTGCAGGATGGAAAGGTTGCCTTCTAAACAAAGCTGGACGTGCCACGCTCATCTCTTTTGTCTTGACCTCCCTACTTCTTTATCACATGCAAATCTGCCTTTTTCCTAAGTATGTTACAAAAAGATTAACAAAATCCTTGGCAGATTCCTATGGTCTGGTACAGAACTTCAACGAGGTATACACTGGATCAACTGGCAAGCTCTTTGCGCCCCAAAGAATTATGGAGGTCTTGGTTTTAAGGATACAAACTTATTTAACAAAGCTCTTCTCGCAAAAACTAGTTGGCGATTATGGACGGATCCTCAGTCACTCCTAGCCAAGCTTTTATTGGGAAAGTATTGCTCTAACTCTAATTTTCTCCTTAGTCCAGAACATGGCAATTTCTCTTGAGGATGGCGCAATATCCTAGCTGGCAAACAATTGCTCAAAGAAGGCCTCCGATGGCAAGTAGGAACAGGGACTCAAATACGGATTTGGCAAGATGATTGGATCCCTAACCTTGACTACAAACCTAGTCCTCCGGGTAGTGGGTCTCTTAACCCCCCTAGCCTTGTCAGCGACCTTATTATTAACGGTACCTGGGATCAGCGCGCATTAAAACAGTGGTTTCACCATTCCATAATTCAGCAGATACGGGCTATACACCTTTCTTCGTACCAAATCAAAGACCAGTTAGTTTGGAAACACACATCCATTGGGAATTTCTCGGTCCATTCTGCTTACGAAAAGGCTTATCTTGCAAATTCAGCGGAAACCCGGAGTGGAGGGTTTGGTTATTACACTGGGGGAGATACTAAAATTTGGAAGATTCTGTGGAATTTAGCACTACCACAAAAATTTAAATTTCTCATTTGGTAGGCCATCTGGGACAGACTTCCTATTCAAAGTAAACTCCACCGTTTCAAGATCTCTGATACTCCTTTGTGTCCGCTCTGCCACGCAGAACCTGAAACACTTGATCACCTCCTTTTCTCATGCCAGTTGGTTCGACCTATTTGGTTCGGAGGCCCTGCAGGGATCAGACCTGATAAAATATCTCGACCCTTCCGAGAATGGCTTATTGCTTGGATTCTCAAAAAGAAAAATAAAAGCAAGTATAGAACTCAAAATATCTCTATTTTTACCACTATCTGGTGCATTTGGATCCATAAGAATCACTGGATTTTCAGACTCTCAGTTTTCAACCCGCTGCTAGTTATTACCGACATCAAGATCTTACTGACCAAAATCCAAAACTTCAAAATTACCAACCCGAGCCTGAACCCCATCTCTTCACGTCCCTCCCCCACTTTACACCTACACTTTTTTCACCATAATATCGCGGCCTGCTCTTGTCCACAACCACTGCCCATATCAATTTATATGACCGTTGATTTTTCCAAAGATCGTCAGAAAGTAGGGGTTGGGATCACCTGCAAAAATCATCAAAATATTAGATGTGGTTCGGCAGCTTTCTCCTCTAGAGCATCTGATTGGCTTGCAGCTCAAGCCAAGAGCCTCCTACTAATGACACAGTGGGCACATTCGAAACACATTACTCACTTACATACACTACAAGGAATAAGGCCTTTAGCGACGGGAAAATCCGTCGCTAAAACTTTTCGCAACGGAATTACGGTCGCTAAAAGTCCCTCGTTTAAAAGGCCGTTACTAAAAGTTCTGCGACGAAATTATAAAATCCGTCGTCTAATATAGAACGTTTGGCGACGGATTTATGTCTAAATTAGCGACGGAATATCCGTCGCTAATTCAATTTTACGTACTTTAATTTATTTTCTTTTTTACGAAATTAGCGACGGGATTAAATTTTTAGCGACGGAATTAATTTGTCGCTAAAAGTAAAGTCATTTTTTTTAATTTTTTAATGCCCAAACCTGTAATAAAAAAATTCAAACCAATTGGGTCCCATCCTCCGTCAACAATCTCAATATCTCAAATGCACAATTAACAATCTAAAATCATCAATTAACAAATCATTGATCAATAATCACAATTATCAAATGCATAATTAACAACCTAAAATTATCAAACAAATAGTCAATGTTCAAATAACACAAAATTGTTCAAAATGTACATATCCGATGCGATTAATTTAAAATATTGTCTAATTATGGCTCAGAGTTCAACATTTGGGGAAAAGTTTTTCACAAGTGCTTTGATCAAACACTAGCACTTGAAAACGCATTTGCCCAATGTGTTCAAAGATTACAAAGTCTCCTAGATGGAGGTCATGCTGCTGTACGAATTCGTTCCAACCTTCTTCGAAGCAAAGAACGTCTTGGCCAACCTTCTTCTTCAATTTAACACGCCATGACCCCTTGCGGCTGGTTAAAGTTGCTTCAAATCTCAATGTGGTAAGCAATCTCAAAAATGCTACCGGTATGGCCTAACATATTCATAATACAATAAGACATGTAAGTTTTTAACCAAAGAAAAAACTTTTAACACACACGAAAACACAGAGAAAGCGGGATGACATACAAGTTCTGTATGAAAACCAGGCAACATGACCTTGAAGAAGTGCCTGCTGACTGAAACGTCCCTGTTCACCGAAGCAGAAGCCATTTAACCTACTTTAACATGAAAAACCAATCGAGGATTATTCAATCAACGAGCATCAATTTCATAGCTGAATTAAATATATCAAATTATGTTAAAGTGATGCTAAAAAAACAGATCCACAGTGAGTTGTAGCTAAAATGACTACCACAAAAATCTCAACTACGCACATCATCATTTCACCATCCAAATAACCACCTATACTGTTGAACGTCACTCACATATTACAAATAACACCCCAAAAATCTCAAACCAATCACTGAATGAAACCTAACCCTAGTGCAAATCCAATCACTGGATCTCAACGAAGACAAAAAAAAAAAAACCCACCAAAGTTCAAAGATTTGCTAATTAGGGCTAACTTGGGGTAATTATAGCTAATTTGATTTTCATTGGGTTCTTAGGGTTAATTAAAACTAATTAGGCTGGTTAGACACGTGTCCGACGCCTACCGACATGTGTCCGACACCTCTGGACACATGTTCGACGCCTACCGACAAGTGTCCGAAACCTCCGGACACGTCCGAAGACATTGCTTTATTTTTTAAGAATCTTTCATGCTACACCCATCAATGCATGTACAAACTCAGTTGCCCTTGTATGGAATACCTAATAAGAGTCCAACGTCACTGACATTTACACGTTTCGGTTCAGTCTTGTTTATACGCATCTTGCTATGGGTCAAATCTTTCAATAAGGGCAAGGAGGAAACTCATTGGAAACATCGAATAACTCATATTTAAAAAAGACTGAAAACCCATTGCCTCAATTGTAGAGGTTTTGGCGGCATTTTCTTTTAATGACCCGATCAAATCAACAACCATCTTTGGGTTGCACCGAGTCACGAAAATTGGCAACAACAAGTTAAGAGGTGCAAATAAGTATATATGCAGTACATCTCCATATAAAATCTTTGTAAAACAACATTACCATATTATAATGAAGACTAATGCTGGCTCAAGTGTGTGCTTGGTGAGTTCATAGAGAAATTCTTGTGCTTCTGCATAAATGACTTATGTCTCTGCAGCTTGTTAAATAAATTTTTTGGAAAGTTCTTGTATAGCTTAGCATTGTACTGCTGTTTTGAACTTCATGAATACATAGGACCTTTTCCCTTATAAAAAAAAAAACTTTATTTCCAGGGTGTTATATGCTAAACTCATGTGGATGTGCTTTGCGACTTAGCTATCAAGGCAATAAAGTGCAATGGGCAAGAAGATCAACTTCACATAACGCGCAACAGTGGGAAAACTTGTTGCCACTTTGGCAACATGCATTGCAATGAAAATAACCACTACACTAATTTGGTTTTGGGATGAGGATCAAAGAGTCCGATAGATAAGACGGATGTTAGATAACAGGCACGAACTTTTCGTGTATGAGATACTACATCATGTAATATAGGCTAGGCCGTAGCCACATTTTGAGAGTCAATTTACTGGATAAACTACATGGTCTAAATGTACCAGCAAAATTATGCACAAATGAAGGAAAAAATAAAGAGTATAAAAGGAAAAATGTAATGTAATCACTAAATGTAATCACTATGGTTGTCTAATATTTACGATTGGTGTTTTTCAACCCACTCTTTGTTCTCTGCTTCTTCTTCCCTGGGCCAAAGAAAGATGGGGGAGGTGTTGGGATGTTCGTTAGTTTACGAAGGATCGAGGTGCTACCTCAATTTCCTTACATATATGCTTGAATTAAGGAAAGGGTTTCCTAGCTTTTTGTTGTGGTTTGGGATTTCCTATCTCCTTAATCATATTCTAAAATTGGAATTCTACTTTCGACTCCTTCGCAATAGATTTGCGCATTTTAGTCATATTGATTTCTTGAACCATTAATTTTTTGCACAAACTCAGTTGCCAAAAGCTTTAAGCCATCAATTCGATTGTTGCCAAGTGGGTTATGAATGTCATTTACAGTTGGACTAGGGCACAACATTCCTGTTTTGTGAAAACACAGCTGTTGTGGTGTATTTGATGGCTGTTCCTTTGTGTTTAGCTGATATCAATAAGATTTTCATCTCTTATTAGACTTTATCCTTTCATCTTGGTAGTGTTGCACTGAACCGTGTTGCATGCCCAATACATTCTTTCATACCATGCAAGCGTGGTAGTGTTTGTCCTTTTCCAAATCACTTGGTTATTGAGTTTTATTCACTTGTCATAATATGTTGCCTTCCCATGATAATACAATGGCCACCTACTGTGTATCCATTAGGTGAATTTGTGTTGTGTCATTAGTTTTATAATGTGTAACATCTTTAGGAATTTTTGCAATCTGTAAACTTTGTCCGAGTATTGTTCTCTTAAGCTCGTCATTCAAGAACATTAAAAACACATCATATCTCGCTGTAACTTTACCACATAACCACACCCTCATAGCCACCACTCCAGCACAAAACCACCATCGATCTTTTCTCCATCACCGTAAGTGATCCACTAGCGCAGTCGCACCACTGCAACACCACCCTCAACGACCAATACAAACCACCAAGCGCGTAGATGATTAACCACCAAGCACGTAGATGATTAGAGGACTCATGACTAGCGTCGGCGTCAGGAATTAATTTTAAGTCGAGCATCAAAATATAAGAAAGAAATCGAAAACTGAAAAACTCTATTATAACCTTACTGAAGTTCAAAATCAAATTAGTATCAAAGCAAAGCATGTTTGTAACACAGCCAAACATTTATTCCAAGCATATACAGAAAATTATGCACAAAATTTGTAGGGAAGAACAAAAATAATTAGGTTTAGTGGACTTACCTTATAATAAAGAAGACAGGAATTAGATGGCGGCAGTGGTGGTGCGGCGGCGGTGGAAAGCTTTTCACGCAGCGGCAGTGGAAGGGTCACCGTGGAGGGGGATCGCCAAAGCTGAGAGGTGATTTTCAGAGAGAGAAACAGGGAGAGAGAAAGAACCAGATCTGGGTGTTTTAATCGAGGACTTTTAGCGACGGAATTACCCGTCGCTAAAAGTCCGTTGGTGAATGACGACCTTTACTGACGGAAGTTTTAGCGACGGTACAATTCCGTCGCTTAAACAATTTTATAAAACCCTCCAAAAAACTAATTTTGTCACTAAAAGACCGCCGCAAAAAAGTTGTCGGCAAAAATTTTTGTCGACGGTTCATTTCATCGGTAATAGTATTTAACGACGGACTTTTACTGACGGACTGTTCCATCGGTTAAAAGTGCATTTACCGACGGAATTTATTCCGTCGGTAAAAATCCATCGCTAAAAAAGTATTTTCTTGTAGTGATATGCTGACTGACTCCAATTTTCTTTTTTCACAGCTCACCAATAGTGAAGAAGTTCCTGATACGGTGGCACCAATTATGTATGATTTTTGTCAAATGGTCACTTCTATGCATCGTTTCAGTATTGCTAGGACAGAGAGACTACATCTCAAGGAAGCCAGATCACTAGCAGCTTTTGCATGTCATGCTCGCATTGCCGTTTACCAAGACTGAGTTAATGATTCTCTGCTGTAATTGATCTACATTTCCTTTCCTTTTGCTTTTGTAATTTTGCGTATATTATTGTAGGTCTCCGTACTATCTGTTCCTTTTTTTACATGACAAGCATAGTCATGACCTATTATGTATAGCCAACTGGTTAGTCTGTAAAACTTATCTTTTATTTCAATGCAATTCTCATTCTACCAAAAAAAAAAAAAAAAAAAGTATACATGTTAATTTGATTGAAGTCAAAAGTGTAAGTTAAATTGAGATGTAAATGCATAGGGATTACTTTAAAAATGTTGTGACTCAATGTAAAGAATGTTAATAGTCTCCCAACCACCTTCATCTCGCATAACTTTTTATAAAACGTAAAAGGTGTACGTCAATTTGATGCCAATGATGACTCATCTCGTCCTCATGGTCTTAGCTACCATTCTTTTGAAATAAAAACAGCTCCTTTAATAGAGGAGGAGTAGCTGGACGAAGTAGTTAAACTGCCCGATCCGTTCACGAAAGAAGGGTTTTGTATTGTATTCTTATTTAAATTTGATGCATTTAGTCTCAAGTAAAAGGTTTAAAACTTATTAATCAACAAATCAATGTTCATATTTATACCAATATCCATATAGCCTTGGTTTCCGACTTTTACTTTCAACTATTTTTTATCCTTTCCTAATATCTATTCTGTAGCCCAACTTTATGAACGTAATAGTTTTTGTAAATGTATCACATTATCCTTAGTAACCTTATTTTGTATAATAGTTTTCATATCTAATTTAAGAAAGATGTTAGTATAAGATTAGTATCTAACACATTTACTCTTTAAAAGTCACGACAATGAAAAGTTAGTAACTTCTAACCCACCAAACATAAAAAATGCCTATCTTTTTGCAAATACGCGACCATTTCTAGAGTTATCATTGTTATTAGGGATTTCCTTGTTAAAAAGAAAGGATTAGACACTGTATATTAAACAATAATTATGCTCAGTCGATTCCAATCCCAATACACTAATGTTTTGTCGCCTAGAGTGCTTTAGTGGTACTTTAACTGCTCCTGTTTCTCGTTACGAGCAAGTGATAAATCCTTCACTCCCTTACTGATATGGTGGTAAATGTAATTTTGATTGTAGAAATATGCAATATCAAAAGATAAACAAATAAACAGAAAAGAAAACAATGACTCGTACTGTCGAAATCATTTTAATTCGTTCTCTTCTCTTTCTGGCGATATTAGAAGTGACATACAGAAGAACTTTTATTATTTTAAACTTAATTTCTGAGTACAAACATGTAGAAGCGTCTATTCATGAAGTATCCAATTAGAGATTATCTAAACGGATAATGGGTAATGGTAGTATACACAGACAAATAAGAAGTGAAGCCATTATAACTTACTCTTGTCAAAGGCTGAATGCATTATGTTTCTTCTAGTGAAAGCAGGATGTGTTTGGCTAGATTTTATTAGCGCATAATGGTCCACCACATAATTTTAATCTTAGCCAGAACCATTAATAGATAGAATGATAATGAGAGTGCTCCATAACAATCAAAAGAAGAAAAAAGAAAAGTTAAGTTGCTCATTACTTGGAAGTTTGGGTTAGAGAATTACTAATATTTTCATGGCAGACTTAAGACATGCAATTAGCAAAACATGTATATAATACAGACACGCTCACGCGTACTTACATACATATGTAAATAGACACACGACTATAATATCAGGTTTTAAAGCTGGATAAAGGAAAGCTGAAGAAAAAATTAAGCATGTCTAGTTTTTTTTTTTTTTAATCATTTTTGTTTGTTGAACCATGCATATTACAAATTTTCATCGGCAATGTAAATGGCTGAACCAATTTTTTTCTTCTGATAAGTATAAAGTGATTGACAAAAACTGCCAGAAAAGGAGGCGGGGACCCCCTACCATATATGCTTTACACATACTAATCACATATCTATACACAACAAGAAGTTGTCTATAAAGACTAACAAGGCATCATCAGACCTAGAAGAGCCGTGCTTCGCCCAACAAAAAAGCATGGACAAAAAAGAAGCCTTAAGAATAGACAAAGGTTGTTCAACTCCCTCACACGCTCGCACATTTCTCTCTCCAAATACACCAATTATCCATAGAACAACACGAGAGTAAAATTCATCTATCTTGAAAGAAAACAGTTATAACTAGGTCGTCATTATTAGAAAAGTTAATTACTCTACTTATGTCATAAGATATTATCATCATCAAGGTCTTCCATAATCTATTTTAAGCATCAAGTTTTGGATGACAATGAATCTACATCTATATATTAATGACAAATTTTATCAGAAATGAAAAAGACATCTATGTATTCATTGTAGCCTTTATGAGTAGCAGAAACATATGAATTTGCTGAAGAAGTTTAGATACTATATTAACAACAATGAACATGCATCCATGTATTAAGGGTCTTTTTAATGGTAAGGTAGTGATTTTTAAACATAAGACGGGTATTATGGCTCAAACAGTGATTTTTAATGATCACACACTTTTATATGTAATATAGATAACAAGACATCTAAGCGTGATGTGGTGAGTGGTTAATTTTATTTTTACAGAGTGGTGGTTCTAGTTTCAATTATATTAGATGATGAAGCACCGGTGGTTTTGTTGTTTACTAACCGGTGCTGAAGGGTACTTTTGTCCATTACACCCAATTTTTGTAGTTTTATTTTATCTTTTATTTATTTATGTCGGAATTTATTAATAGATAAAGTTTATTATTTAATGTTGGGTGTAAATCTGATAATAAGTGAACCGGCCGGTTTTCAACAAACCAGCCGGTTAGGTGACTTTTATCAATTTGTGATTTTTATCAAATATTCTGTCTTATCATTAAATCACAAACCGATATGATCATCTTTACCATTTCTGGCATCCCAGACCCCTTTGAAAATCATCGTCAGTTGGATTCTTTTGAATCATTTTGTAATTCCTTTGATTGTCCTTGTACGACCTCACTGAGCTCTCAAAAGCTCACCCTTCGCTTGACTCCCTTCTGCAGGTAATGATCAGTTGCAGCATGCTCGGGAATGGGGTTTAGAGTCTGTTTGAGATTCTGGTGAGCCCACCACTACTGTGTAGTGAGACCCCTACGTGGGTAGGTACCGTCAACTCGTTCTATAAGGACTCAAGCTTATAAAGAACCTAAGTTTTAATAGTTTAAGTTTAAGCAATTTTCAAATATTGTATTTGAAGGATTTGAGTTGATATCGGATTAGATGCTTTGAAATATATGTTAGTTTACAGGATTTGACAGGTTTTATGTGATGTGGTAGATTAACATTTCAAGAGTTCGGGGCGATGGAGCTACGGATTTTCGAGCTGTTATAGATACCAACCGTAACAACTTGTAAATTTTGAGCCCCGTCGCCCTGAACTCCCGGAGCATTATCCTATCTCATCATATCAAATTATATCAAACCCTGTTTACTGACACATAATTCAGAGCATTTGACTAGACATTAAGTCCAATTCCTCAAAATAAAAGATTATAAAAAAACTACTTAAACTTAAACAGTTAAAGCTTAAGTTCTTTACAGAACCACAAGCTAACAATACTGACCCACGCAGGGGGTCCTATTATACAAAATAGTGGAAGGCTCTCCGCAATCTTACACAGACTCTACACCCAATCCCCAACATGATATAGTTGATCGTTACCAGCAGAAGGGAATTAAACGAAGGGTGAGTTTTTGAGAGCTCAGTAATCTCGTTCAAGGACAACCGAAGGAATTAAAAACGACTTAAGAGTCCATCCGATGATAATTTTTCAAAATATTTCAAACAATCTTAAACAGTTTGATGATTTCGAGAACAATCATAATCAATCATAAAGATACTAAAACGATCATAAACAATCACAAATAGATACCAAAACAAATATTAACAATCATAAACGGGTACCAAGACGATCATTCGAAGATCATTTCAAAGATCCCAAAACAATCATTTGAAGATCATTTTCAAAGCCATCATTTTCAAATACAATGATGATTTTTCTAAGGATTTTGAAACAGCACAAATACTTCAAAGGCAATATGGGGAAGAGTTTACGATAATCACAAATAGTTTGATCACAATATGGGGAAGAGTTTCAACTAAATCTCCTTCAAAAAGATATCAGGATATTCATTTCCAATCATTTTCAAAATAATAATTGTAAGATACAATCTAGGGTGAATTACACTAAACCCCCTGAGATTTACACCCGAGTCTCACAAAGGATCCTAAGGTTTCAATTTCAACAACTAACACCCCAACTTTGCATTTTCGATCCAATTGGACCCAAAATCGATTTTCCGTTACAAGAGCTGTGGATGGCCGTCGCCCATGAGGGGCATTTTCGGTAACCAACAAAAAGAAAGCATTTGGAGGGAAAATATGGTTATTCTAGCCATTCTCTCTTCTGCGCGCACACGCACACACACTGAAACACAGACCCAACCACACACGGTGGTGCCCCCCCTCCCCTCTAATCATCCACCCCCCAGCATCTTCCCTAATCACAAAGTGCACACACTACACACCATTCGAGGTGAGAAGATCGAATGGCTTTTGCCGGCGAAAACGATTGGAGGGAGGGGGAGACCACAATCATCACCATTGCGACGAAGAAGAAGCCGGAGAATCTCATAATCCAGAGCATCCTAACACCGTCCGCCTCTTCTTTTTTTTGGATTTGAAATCGAAACGATCCGCTAGGGTAGAAATCGAGGAGATGAGGAACGCTAGGGTTCCCTTGAGGTCTGCCAGTGCCAGATTTAGAAGGGAAGAGGAGATTGCAGGAATCAATCGCACTTTTCGTCCCTTTTTGCCCCTCTTTTCTCTAATCGTATGCCGTGGAAACGAAACGACCTTCGATTGTGAGACAAAAACCAGAACCCATTAACCATAACACAAAAACAGAGGGGGAATCAACAAAGGAGTTCTTTGCACAAACCCTCGAGCTGACGCGCGCTACAGTGCAGTTTTGCTCCTCATAGTCTCCCTCCGTTCTCTCTCTCTCTCTCTCTCTCTCTCTCTTTTTTTTGGAGAAGGTGAAGAAGCAGTACAGAGGAACAATCAGAGTGTATCAAGACGAGAGAGAGAGAGAGAGAGAGAGGGAGGGAGAATGGGGAGGGCTTTTCAGTTTTTTGTTTGGGTGAATTGCACGATGGAGAAAGAGAGAGAGAGAGAGAGACCCCCAAATATTGGTTACCCAAAATGCCCATCAAGGTGGACGGCCATCCACAGCTCTTGTAATAGAAAAATCGATTTTGGGTCCAATTGGATCGAAAATGCAAAGTTGGGGTGTTAGTTGTTGAAATTGAAACCTTAGGGTCCTTTGTGAGACTCGGGTGTAAATCTCAGGGGGTTTAGTGTAATTCACCCTACAATCTAAGCAAATTCAAAAGATATTGATTCTGGGCAGAGGCAATGCCATTTAGGTAATGCTCATTGAGTACACATGCATGATGTACAATAACTAGCCCTTTCCATCGATCAAGGAACTAGCCCTGCATAATTACGCATGTTCAGATCATCCTTATAATGCCTCCCTCAAAACCGACCCCCAGGTCAACACAGAAGACAACAATCAAGGAATCAACTGGAATTCAATGCTTAACTTGCAATACAATTGAATATCAACATGAATTCAAATAATCGATATGAATTAGGTTTCAATGACAATTAAGTATGCTGATATTAATTCATCACTCAAAATTCCAGAATAACCACAAACAAATAGCAAAAAAAGAATACGAACAGTTATTAAATCTAGGCAGAGCAATTCAAAACAAAGAATGCAAACAACTATCAAATTTGTTCAGTATGCAATAAAAGGTGAGCAATGATAAGATTTTCAAATAACCGATTCAGGTTCGATGTTCGGGTTTGCGGGCAATAACATGCTGATATCAGTACATATCTCAGTGTTCGACAATAGTCGTAAGAAAATTGAAAGAGTACTTACGAACATGAGTTATCAAAATTAGGGTTCAGACAGAAGTCGTTACCCAGAGTTCAGATAAAAACCTTTATCTGGATACGAAGCAAAATTGTCCTAATCGGAAAGTCTTATGCTTTAACCTAAACGGAACAATTAAATGATATTATAAACTCAATACTGACTCACGCGTGCTCCCAGAATGAACCCCCCTCACCGAGTAGGTAAAATTACTAAAAGCACCCCCTTATACAGAAATAACCAAAACGTCATTCCCATAAGTGAAATCACTAAAATATCCCTACCGTATGTGAATTGACCCGAAAGTACATTTTGTAGGTTTAATTACCAAAATACCTCTTATGGGTGGCAAATTACCAAAATACCCCTAGGGATTGCCACATTGAAAAAATCTAAAAAACACATCAAAACACTATTTAAAGCATTCTGAAGTCATTTTTTGGGCTAAAAAATGTCTAAGATAATTTTCGCCTGAAGCAATGTCCAGGCTGATCGCTCAGAATCTGATTCCGCAAAAAATAACTATCAGCCTCGGAATGGCACAAACTTTTAGATACTGAAACATATTTGTTATATAAGGTCTAAAATTTTCAGATTAAAATAACTTGATTTGCTATGTCAAATAATTTTGAGATTTCTTTTAATTGATACCCTAATTTAGCGTCCTTCGTGGATACTGAAAAATCCAAAAATTTTCCACGCCGTATGTCTTGTAAAAATATTGGGGTCTCTTTTTTGTACTTTGTCAGATTATTATAAAAAATATTTATAAAAATTCGTATAAAACTTCTAACCTAACCCGTCCTTTAGTGACAATTACAGTCACTATAAATGATTAAAACTACACACAGTTCATCAAAGTACATGGCCACTCAATTCTCATACACACTCACTGATTCATCATCAAAACACACATTGAAACACTTGAAACACATCACACAATTTGAAACACACATATAATCATACAATTTCATACACATCTAACACATACTCACCCACCCGAACACACGCACGCACGCGCGCGTGCACGCACACACACACACACACACTCTGCACACACAGTAGAACACACACACATACACAATCCCATGCACACACTGAAGCACACAGATTACACATTATCACCAACTTAACACCTCTTAATCACACACCCACATATAATACGCCAACAAACACACACACCTCTCTGTTCTTACATACAAACGCACACACACATTTCACACACAGCAGTAGCCATCCCCTTTCCCTGTCTTACCCACACATACAAAATCTCGCGTACACTTACAAACACACAAACTACAATTCCCCCATATATATATATATATATATATATATATATATATATGTATGTATGTATGTATGTATGTATATATATATATATATATATATATGTATGTATGTATGTATGTATGTATGTATATGTATGTGTCTATATGTATACACACATACACACGCTGCACTGTAAAATTATGCACACTAAAATCACACACTAAGGGAGAATTACCCTTGAAAATTCTTCCAAATATCTCCCTCTCTTCTCTCTATTATCTTCTTCTCTCCCAAAGCTCTGTTTTCCTTTCTCTGATTGTTTCTTCTTTCTATTTTAATTTCCTCCCCCAAATTTCTTTTTCTTTTCATTTAATTTCTCATTAATTTAAAATAAAATCAGATTATTCACCTTTTTAAATGTAAGAGGTGGCATCTTCTTATGACAAATTTCTCTAAAATTTGACACCTAACATGCCATTTTTGAAAACTACAAAATGGCCCCCAAAATTTTCCATATTTACAAATTGGCCCCAAAAGTTTTCAAAGTTACATTTTGACCCCAAAATCATTTTAAGCTTCCATACTCTACTTATACTCAAGCATTGTTCAAAATCATCAGCCGTTTATTTTTCGGTCACAGATAGTTATTTCAAACAGCTCAAAAAGTATCGGATAATTTGTGTGTGTGAGTAGAAATGCAAGTGTGTGTGTAAGGGGGTAATCCGAAAGTGCTCAGTGAGAGGAGTGTGTGTGTGTGAGTTAAAGGTTCAAAAGTGTGTGTGTTTGATTTATGTGTTAAAAATAGAAAGTGTAAGTGTCACTAAAGGTGCCTTCCTTTCAACAGTCCACTAAACAAAATTTTTAATACTATTTCTAGATTGATATTGACAAAGTGATATAAAATGACCAATATTATTTTTACGAGACCTACGATGTGAATTTTTTTGGGATTTTATTGTATCCGCAAAGGATGCTAAATAATTATATCGGCAAGAAAAGGGGTTTTTAATTTATTTGGTATACAAATCAGCTTATTTTGTCCTAAAATTTTAGGAGAATCTTATATTACTGTTATGTCTCAGTTTCTAAAATTTCGTGGCATTTTCACGCCGGTAGCTAGTTTTAACGGATTCGGCCTCTCACTACAAGAAACAGTCCCTTTAGCGACCGCGTCTGGCGGTCGTTAAAGGTGTCAATGCGGTCGCTAAAGGGTTTTAGCAACCGCGTTAGAGCGGTAGCTAAAACGGTCGCTATTTTAGCGACCGCTTTTAAAATTTGGTCGCTAAATTTAGCGACCGCGTTGACTACATATAGCGACCGCCTAAGGCAGTTGCTAAATATTTTTTAATTTAAAATTTTTATTTTTTAATATATTTTATTAAATAATATTATATTGGCGACCGACAGTGGCGGTCGCTAAATATTTTAAAATATTATTTTATTTTTTCAAATTTTTTTTAGAAATATATTAAAAATATGGGCTAATTACACTAATATCCCTGAGGTTAGGGTGTAATTACAGTCAAGGACACAAAGTTTTAAAATGTAACATTCCGTGACCAAACACTTTTAAAATGTATCAGCCGTGTCCATCCGTTAGGGTTCCGTCCAAAAATTATACTTTTTTAATGATGTCAGCAATACGTATTTTTAAAATGACGATACTACCCTTTTATATACAGAATATTTTAAAAATTTTAAATTAAGATTTTAAGCCTTAATTTAAACTTACAAATTAGGGTTTCAATATGTAATTTCTGAATCTTCCAATTAGGGTTTCAAAAACCTAATTTACAAATTAGAGCTTCAAAACCCTAATTTGCAAATTAGGGTTTCAATATGCAATTTTTCAAAGGGTCTCAATCTGCCAATTAGGGTTTCAAACCCCTAATTTGCAAATTAGGGCTTCAAAACCCTAATTTGCAAATTGGGGTTTCAATATGAAATTTCTCAATCTACAATTTCTCAAAGGGTCTCAATCGGCCGAAGATTGCAACGATCTCTTGCCGCCGAAAAGGGACCTGAACTCTATTGAGCGATGGAGCTATCGGCAGCGTGGGGTGATGGAGCTGTTGGCATGGGGTGAGGCAGTGGGCTGCTGTGGGGGAGGAGAGAAGAGATGAAGGGGAAGAGTGACGTCGTCGGCGATAGGTTTCGACACATGCATGAAATTACACGCGGTGGCTTGGGGTGGCATCGGCTTGGAGGGAGAGGGGACGAGCGTTCACACGGTGCACGATTCCATGGTTCTGCTGTCCCGACATGCACCCAGCAGCTCCAACGCCCCACACTGCCGGCAGCATATCGACGGTGGATGAGTGTGGCTTCTACACCGATGAGGACCCATTCATGCAGGAGTGAAAGAAATGGGGTTGGGGGGTATGGGGGGTATGGGGGGGGGAGGTAGACGGGGTGGGGGTGATGGGGAAGGGGGAGGTAAACAGGGTGGGCGGTGACGGGGTGACGAGGAAGGGGGAGGCAGGGGGGGTGCGGCGCCGGGGAAGGGGAGGGAGACGTGGTGGGTGGGTGACGGGGAAGGGGGATGCAGATGGGGTGGGCGGGGGTCGGGGGCGGTGGGGGTGGGGTGGGGTGGGGGGGTTTAGAGTAAAGTAAAGATGAAGTAAAGTCTTTTTTTAATGAAGTAATGGCATTAGAAAAAAAATAAGGTTCCAACTTAGGGGGCAATACAGTCTTTTCATTAAAACCGTTAGGATTTTTAGGCTTCCGTTTGGTCAACGGACACAAAAATAATTTGTCCAAACTATTGTCCTTGCCTGTAATTATACCCTAACCTCAGGGACATAGGTGTAATTAGCCCTAAAAATATTTAGCGACTGCACTTATTTAATTTAGCGACCGCTATGTGCGGTCGCTAAATATTTTTTTATTTTTTTAAATATTATAATTAGCTACCGCTTTTTTTCATTTAGCGACTGCACATTGCGGTCGCAAAACCTGGCTTTGCAAAAAAAAAAAAAAAAAAATGCAGGTCAAATAACCTGTCCAAAACCTGTCGCAAAACTAATATCAATTCATAAGCAATTCACATCCAATCCAATCGATCCAAAAACCGATTTAACCTCGGTTGAAAAGATTTTGAATGAATGCGTTGAAAACTTTCAACGCATTCATTCAAAACCGTTTCAACCCCCTGTCCCGCATTCATTCAAACAGCTTGTCGCATTCATCAAAGTATAGATAAACGTTAACATATGCATTAAAATAATAGAATTCATACAGTTAAGTACCGATGATCAATTCAAAACAATAAAATAACATTATTGCATAAATCAAACCAAACCCCTATCTAAATAACTCGTCGATAGAACAACCAGCCCCGTCATCATCTTCTTCATTCCTCGATGAAGAAGGCACGTTCGATCCAACAACATCTTCATCGCCCCGGGGGTCACTGGCACTAGGATCATCGGTATCGCCTTGCACGAAGCCATACAAATGATTCAACATCATATATCAAATCAAGATCACATATAGAGCACAAAATACATAAGTACTTGAGCAAATTTGTATTACATGAAGTTTGGGCCCCTTTAAAATTACATAACCATTATCGAGCATCATCCGAATGCGCACATCAAACATTGTGTTGAAGCGCTCTTGCTCCGTCGCATTCGTCGTATCTGCCCGAGGACTGCTATAACTGGTCTTGCCTGACGATTGAGGTCTGCCGGCTAGCAACGCTCGTGCGGACTGACGAGGGTGGCCGAGTATACGGTCCTTCCTAGGACCCCCCGTAGCGTCTGACCACAACGAGAACTTTTCCACTGTCTGGCTACCGTCTGGCTGGGAGTTGGCCTGAACTCTCTCTCTAAATAAACTCTGTATAAGAAAACAACAAAAATGTTAGAGAAATTCTATTGGCCGCAATCGCAAAAAATGCAATAGGAATACAAAAGTAATACATGAGTTACGTGCTCACCGCAAACTGCTCGGCGCTCTCAGACACCCACTTCCCATCACTATTCTAGTGTGTGCACTCAAAATGGCGGAGCCTCGTAAGGGGCCTCCTGTCAGGGTCCTCCTCTATCAACCTCAGCTCGTGCACGGCAAATGGACGGGAACATGCACTGTGCTTCATCTTCTTCCTACTGTGAGTCATCTCCATGCCTCGCTCACTCAGCTTCGCCCAGTCTGGAGTACTCCAATGCGACACCAGCTGCACCCACATGGTTCTGGAGAAGTACTCGGGGTTGTGGTCCCTGGTCATAGATATATCTGTCGTACCCGCCCGAGCTAGCACCCACCTCCTCGCATTCAGCATCCATTTCTTATAGTTCTCGACACAATGCCACTCCCATGCTTACCTCCCGAGTTCTCGGTCTCCGTCCGACTCAAATTTGAAATAGTCATGAACATAATTCAACACAATTGAAAAACACAGTTAGCAAGAAAAATTCAGCATTAATGTACTTCTAAAACTGCGAAAGTAAAGCACATAAAAAATACTTGCTCCTTACCAAAAACTTCTCCCAAACAAGCTCTTTGTCTGATTCCGTCCACGACCCCCACGTCACATAAGGCTGTGGGAGGTGAGCCTTGATAATAGGACCGATCTTGGTCCTAACACAATCCTCAACAAAACCAATTACAAGAAATCACAGAGAGATACATCAATCCCAATATAAGTGCATATTACAATAGAATTGAGCTTTGAAAATTAAAAAGATACTAATTGTTTCGGACATGAGCAGTAATCCTCTGCTCCGGGGTGGCTGGAAAAGGTATTGTGCGGTTGATACCTCGCGGTACAGATGAACTAGACATTGCAGATGATGAAGAAGGAAATCATTATATTTATATTTATATATATTGCAAGTAATTGCTTTCAATCCGACACAAAACTAATATCGTCTCACCATGGTCTGAAGCAATTGATGATGAGTACGGCTGCTCAGTAGTAGTCTCATCACCAATCCTAGGGAGGGGGGTTGACTGTGCCGAAGCAGCTCCGCGACGGCCACCTCCACGACCTCGGGGTGCACTTGATCTCGGCATATCTACAATGTAGTTCGCCCGAATAATAAACAACTTAAGTGCAAAAGAAAATTAATAACAACGTGGTTCGCCCGAATAATAAACAACTTAAGTGCAAAACTTAGCATGCTAACAATGTGGCACTGCCGACTATAAAAGACAACCCAAATTAAATAGTCAACCACCATCAATTAATAACTAATTCAATTTAAATAATAAACATGCATGTCTAAAAGTACATTGACAAGAATGTTTTTACTCTACACCGTCAATCACTATCACTAATAGACAACGAAACGTCTTCCTCCTCCTCGTCATCTTCGTCCCTTTCATCTTCATCGTCTTCTTCTTCATTATCAACGTCTTCCTCAGTATCGTCGTCATCGTCATCACCATCATCATCACAGAGGGCTTCAACATCGACCTCTTCTCCAGCATGGCCTAAATCGCAAAGAGGCTCATCAACAACATCGTTATTCTCCTGAAGCGGTATCACTGTGGGAGCATCATCCTCTTGGTACATCTCAACGAACACATCATCATCAACAAAGCCTCTTTTGGTCTTGATAATAGTATGCCAATTTGGATCCTTCCTCTATTTCCCTCGCAAATAATTGATCCACACACTGAAGATTGATTTTTTTCCTGAATTTGAAGGTCAATAACTTCTTTAATTCGTCACCAACTTGCCCTCTGCTTCTTGTGTCCCTTTTTTTTTGTAACTTTTCTGTTAAAAATTCTCCAAAATTCCCTCTGAATTTTCTTCTATTCTCCCTTAAACAGCTGCTTTTAAATACCTCTTCAAGCCAACTCATCTTCCACTTGGCTTCATATGCAACATTCCACCTCTTGAGAGTTTGAGGTTTCATTCTCTCTTTTTTGTGGCTGTCTTTGGCAGCCACGAAATTATGCAAGGTTTTTTTTTTAATTTTTTCAATAATTATTAAAAATAATTTTTTATTTTAAACAAGGATATGACAGTGTGTGTAAGACGTTAATCTGGGAGTGCCGAATAACGAAGGAGAGAGTGTGTGTTCAAGGTGCAAAAGTGTGTGTTTGATTTATATATTAAAAATAGAATGTTTTAGTGTCATTAAAAGTGCCTTCTTTTCAATAATCCACTTAACAAAATTTTGACCAAGTGATGTAAAGTGGCCCATTTTTTTTATGAGATCTACGACGTGGAAATTTTTGGGATTTTTTTGTGTCTGCAAAGGACGCTAATAATTGTATCGACAAAAAGGGATTTATTTACTTATTTAAAAATATCAAATCAGCTTATTTTTGTTCAATAATTTTAGGAGAATCTTATATTATTGATATGTCCGTGCTTCTAAAATTTCGTGGAATTTTGATGCTAGTAGTTATTTTAAATGGAACCAGCCACTGAGCGCTCGATCTGGATACCTGTTAAGAATTTTCGAGCAAATTTTTTTTGAAATACTTTTTAGTCTAAAAATAATTTAGGTTGCTTAAAAGGGTGTTTTAAAGTGTTTTCAAGATTTTTCCAGTGCGAGGGTCACCAGGGGGTGTTTTGGTAATTTTTCAACCAAAGGGGGTGTTTTGGTAATTTTACCTACAAGAGGTACTTTTTGGTAAATTCACATACGATAGGAATATTTTGGTGATTTTACTTATAGAAGGACGTTCTGGTGAGAGGGGTATTTTTGGTAATTTTACATACCCGGTCAGTGGGTCATTCTGGGAATAGGAGTGAGTTAGTATTGAATTCGTAGTATCGTAGCGTAGACTATATTCTAATTGTTGGATTGTTTTATTTAGTTTAAAGCAAAGGATTTTCCGGTTAGGATAGCTTAGCTTTGGATCCAGGTAAAGATTTCTATCTGAACCCTGGTGAAGGATTTCTATCTGAATCCTGAGGAGAGGATTTATATCCGAACATCAAATTCATTAGATTGTTTTCGTATTTGTTCTTTGTATTTGTTCATGGCTATTCTTGAACTCTGAGTGCAATTGATATCAACATGTTTATTTGCCATTGAAACCCTAATATCAAGCCTTAATCGATTATTTGAATTCATGTCGATGCTCATTTCTTATTGGATGCCGAGCATTGATTATTTGTTGATTCAGTGATTGTTGATCTTGCTTAAATTTTTGTCTTAAATATTGATACATATCTTGGTTTTGATAAACATTTTGTGTGATGTGGCTTAAGTAATTTCGATCAATGATAGTGCTCCAGTGATTTGTTTGTGTGCATGATATGTTATGATTATGATACAACTGAGCTTTGGCGGATCCGTTTGAGGATACCGGAAGGAAGATGCTGAAGCGTTATATCTCATGTGAAAAATGGATATGAATTGATTTACTAGTTATTCGGGCGACTAAGCCTCAATCATTCTTCAAATGATTGTTTTGGTTTTTGATTGAAGGGGTTTTAGTTGAAACTCTTCCCAATATTATTATCAAACTGTTTATGATTGTTTGAAACCCTTCCTCATATTGTCTTTGAACTATCCGTACTCGTTTTGAAGTTCCTCGAAAAAATATCATCAAGTCGAATCTTAAATCGTTTTGTAATTCATTTGTTTTGTTCCTTGAGCAACCTTACTAAGCTCTCAAAAGCTTGCCCTTATTTGATTTCCTTCTACAGGTAATGGTCACCCATAGATTTCTTGGGAATGAGTTTTGAGCCTAACTGAGATTCTGGAGTGCCCACATACTTTGAGTAATAAGGCTCCTGCGTGAGATAGCATTGTTAGCTTGTTTTGTAAAGAACTCAAGTTTAAGTTTTCATAGCTTAAGTTAAAGGTTTTTCTAGACTGTATTTTTTTGGATAATTTGAATTAGTGTCTATTTAGAAGCTATAAGCTTGTGTAAGAACAACGTTCGATGTATTGTGATGTTATGTGCTAGGTTAACGCTCCGGGAGTTCTGGGCGTCGAAGCTCCGGATTTCCTGATCGTTACACCTTAGGTTGCTGATCGGACCTAGAATTTTCTTTATGCCCTAACTTTTGCCTAGGCCACCCTTTGCAGGGTTTTCGTCCTAGCGGGCTATTTTTACTTTATTTTATTTTTGATTTTTTTCTTTCTTTCCCCTAACTTTTGCCTAGACCACCCTTTACAGGATTTTTTTTCTTACAGGCATATTTATTTTTCTCGGGAATGTAGTCTATATCTTAGCCAATGGAATAAAGGACTTTTATTAAAAAATTGACTGCACCCGAGATAACTTTACAGGCTGCCTACTACCTCCATCGAAGTGTTACATTGACATGTGTATGCTGGATAATGTTCTTAAGGTGGACCAAGTCATTCGTAGTTCAATTACAATTTTCAGTCAAACACAATATTTCTTTGGTCGGTCTAGATTAAGTAATCGTGCCAATTCGATTCCATCTAAATCAATTAATAACATTGCACCTCGAGTCATGATTTGCTCGATCATATGGGGACCTAACTAGTTAGGTCCGTACTTTACTCTCGGCTTCTAGATTTGTCAAATATTTTCCCTCAACACCAAAATCCTTCTTTCAACCACGTCCTTTCACCCTCTAGTTAAAGCCTCGGGCAACTCGCTTCTGAGATCCCTGAATATAGTATACGACTTTTAATCTCTTCTTATCTGCCAGTTCTAGCTCTTCGAATTGGTATCATATCCAATCTTCATCAGCTATTTGGTTCTCCAACAATATCCTTAGAGAACTGACTTCCAGTTCAACTGGAAGTATGGCTTCCATGCGATAGACTAGTGAATATGGGGTAGCTCCGGTTGACGTTCTTACTGATGCCATATGGTCTTAGAGAGCGTATGGGAGCTTATCCGGCCAACTCCTACATGAATTCGTCATCTTATGGAGCATGTTCTTAATATTCTTATTGGCGGCTTCTACAGCCCCAATGGTTTGTGGACAGTAAGGTGACGTGCGATGTCGGATAGTACCGTACTCCTTGGCTAGGTTTGTGACTTCTCCTTTGAAATATAATCCATTGTCTGAAATCAACTCTCGCGACACTCCATACCGATAAATCATATTGATCCGGATGAATTGGGCCACCTTTCTAGTGTTGAGTACGACATACAAAGTGGCTGCCACCCATTTTGTGAAATAGTCTATAGCTACCAGTATGAACTCATGTCCATTAGAGGCCTTAGGACTAATCTTCCTTTCACATCTATTCCCCATATTGAGAAAGGACATAGAGATGTCATGTTGTATAACTCTCGGGAGGGAAAGCTACAGGTTGGCATGCACTTGACACTTGTGACACCTCCTTACATAATCGACACAATCCTGCTCCATTGTACTCCAAAAATATCCCTGTTAGAGAATTTTCTTCGTTAGCATCAACCATTCATATGTAGTCCACACTCTCCTGAATGTATATCCTCCATGGTTTGACTGCTTTCTCTCTCGATCACACACAACAAGTGTTCTCCATTGTAATGTCTCTTGTAACCGTCGATCGCACACGATGAACTGTGTCGCTCACCTTCTCAAAGATACACGGTCTTTAGCAAAACATCCACCATGGTATTTACAGTCTCAAACAAGGTTCTGAACATCGGTGTACCATGGTTCGGTAATTCTGTCCTCATAAATGGGTGTTAATATGAAGCAATAAGCTAGTCAATCCCCTTTCTGTATCACAAATGGTTCTACTTCTTGTCCCTCGGGAATATCCACCAACGATGTGAACGTGGCTAAGGCATCGGCAAAATTATTTTTAAGCCATAGTAGGTCATGGATTTCTACATCTTCGAACTGATGTACAATTTTCTCCAAGTGAGCATGGTATGCCTGCAGACATTCATCTCTGATTCTCTACATCCCTTGAATCTGGCATATGATCAATGCTGAATCACAATCAATTGTAATCTCAAGAACTCCTATGCTTAGTGGCATCTCTAGACTGATGAGATAAGCTTTGAATTATGCGGTGTTGTTAGTACGGTCAAAAGTCAACTTGATGGCTATAGGTGAATGGGCTCCATCGTGAGATTAACAATGTCCCTACTCCAATTCCCTTGCCATTCGCTACTCCGTGACAATACAACTGCCACCTCATCTCTGATTCAGCGACACAAACTCCTTTATCCGAGAATTTTGCCTTCTATCTGCTAGTATCTTCTATCGGATGATCGACTAACAAGTTGGCTACAACTTTTGCTTTGGCTGACTTTTGGGTGATATAAGTGATATCAAATTCTGAAAACAACAAAAGCCACTTGGCTATATTGTTGGATAGGATTGGTTTCTCAAACAGGTATTTCATGGGATCCATCCGAGTCAACAGTCTGAGAGGCCAAAACATGATGCCTCAATCTCTGTGTTACCCAAGCTAGAGACATACACGTTTTTTCCAAAGCTGAGTAGTTCACCTCCCCTTGGGTCAATTTCTCCCTGACATAGTAAATGTCTCTCTTACCCAAGGAATTCTATGAATGTTGGGCTAACGTGGCTCTGGCTTCGATATCGGTTACGTTTAAGTGCAACAATAAGAGAGTACTAGGTATCAAATGGCTCAGGAGTGGAGGGTGGCTGAGGTATTGTTTGATTTTACCCAAGGCTGTGTAGTGACCTTATACTGCCTTAGTCTCACATTATACTGCCTTAACCTCGTGTAATACTTCCTCAAGACTGTGTAGTGACCTTCCCGTTTTCTAGACTTGATGATCATATCATCTACATACACTTCCACCTCCTTATGAATCGCGGCTCATTGGTGTGTAGCCCCGGCATTCTTTAACCCAAAAGGCATCACAGGTTTGGCTTCGGGCAGGGTAGGTAGGTGGTGTTCCACAATCGAATCGACGAGTCTCTACCGAGCATGTCACTATATGACCAAGCAATTACGTTGTTGAATTCCCTTAGAAGTGCAGTGATCTCTCTATCTCTCTCTCTCCCTATATATATATATATCTATATATATCCCTCTCTTATCTAGGCTAGCCCCTATTTTGATTTCTTTTATGTTTTCGGGCGTACTTATGTTGACTTTGACTATTTATTTGGCCACTGGCTTGACACAACTAGATTTTGGTTTTCTATTTCTTTCATCTTTTCTCTTAAATATTTTTTCTCTTCTAGGTCCATTAGTTGTGACTCATCATTAACCGTGTTATTTAATTCATCATAACCTATATCAGCAACCAAGGAGTAATCAAAATCAATCATTATATTATCTATTAAATAGTCAGGGAGAACATAGTAAGCGAGAAAATTCAAATTGTCTATAGTAACATAAGAATCCAACTTGTCCGGTTCAGGAGCAGCTTTGGCAGCAGGACTTCCTCCGATAATCTCTCCCACAGTCAACGGTTCATGCTTGATCATCCAATTTCATGCATTGCCCTGTGCTGGAGTGATTAAGCATGCTGGGTTCATAATCTGGTCGTTCACTTTGCAGATAAGCAATAGGATAATGCATATCATTAAAGCATGACGTCAATTCTTCTAGTTCCATCTAATCCATCCAATATGTAACATCTTTGGTACCTTGCTTCGGTCATGACTGACAGTTCCTCATCTTCAACCCATTCACAGTCATAGAATATTTTCCATCCTTTGATCAGCTTCCTTATTTCGATGGTGTAGATAGGTTCAGGAAATCAGTAGAAGGGCCCACTCTCTCCTTCTTTCATGAAGCATCCATTCATGGTGGGGATCTTGGTTGTGCCTTCGATGTTCATGTGATGCCTGCTTTCGTTTTCTTTCTTGGCCTAAACCATTTTTTTGATGACCTCTTTCTTTTACCTCTTAGTTGGCTTATACCCCAAACCAAAGTGATCCTTCTTATTTTCTATAACTGGAAAGCTGGGAATTCCATGAAAATTTTGGCCCAAACCTTTTTTGGGCAAGTAGTGAAGCTTTCTCATATCATAAGGAGCACTGCATTGTTATTGTCAAGGGAAAATGTGAGGAAGTTTTCATCGTGACAAACTTCCTCGTACTTCCGACACTGTACCTAGACAATCCATTATAAAGCCACTGAGTAGAACATCCAATGAGTCATGCGGCACCATAACATTGTCGTTATCCTTTTCTACCTGCTCGATCTAAGGTACATGCGAATCATCCACAATTGTGAAGATGGCCTTGTCCAAAACAAACTTAACTTTCTGGTGCATTGTAGACAGGATTGCACCTATAGAGTGTATCCATGGTCTTCCCAAAAGAAGATTAAATACGACAGGTATACCCAAAACTTGAAACTCAACTTTAAAACTGGTGGTTACGATGGTCATCAGAAGCTTGACTGTACCAATCACTTCGCTTTGGGTATTTTCGTAGGCTCAGACGACTTGGTTGGAAGGGAAAACTTTAAGGAGTTAATGTCGAGACCTTGAACAGTGCGTAAGGGGACAACATTCAAGGCTGAACCATTATCTATAAAGATTAAGGGAACTCTCTTATTAGACTCCCGCATGGTGATACAGAGAGGGCCGTTGTGGTTAGGTCTTGATTTGGACAAATTTGATTCTGAAAAGGTGAAAATATTCCCATAATGAATAGGCCCTAACACTTGGGATAAGTCTTCAGGCTGGGTTTGGATGGGCCTTGCTAAACAGTTTGATCATGGCTTGTCGATGAGAGTATGAAGCGGATAACAATCCCTAAATGTAAATGTTTGCCTAGGTTTTCTTCAATTGTCTTGGAAGTTCATTATCGGGTGGATCTTGAGAAAACAAGGGGGTCAGATGTAGCTGGTTGGGGGAAAGTTTGGTAAACTCGGTCTGATCGGGTTAGGTGGGATACCTCGGCATTGGGCCTGAACATAATCCATGTTCCTTCATCATATTCTTCCTCAGCATTGAAGGCCTCACCTTTTATCAACTCCTCCCATGTGATAACATCACGCAACTGCGGCAGATAATCAGATACTGAAACTGACTGAACTTGCTGGCTAGCTAGAACAATAAAGGTGGTCGGATCCATAACTGGAATGCTATCACCAATGAAATTAACATTGTGAAGTGGTAAGGGTTCTTTCTGGACATTGGGCTTGGCATGAGGGGAGACTTTGCCCTTGTCAATGAGGTCTTGGATGGCATGTCTGAGCGTTATGCACCTCCCTCCCTTTGATGATAAGCACAAAAAGCATGAACGTCGTATCCTTCCGATATTACTGCTGGCATTGGAGTAAGTGGCAACTTGGATATCATATCCCTCCTTAGCAACTGCTCAAATACCAATGCATTATCTGGCATGAACTTCCTCCTAGGCTATAAAGCGGCCTATGATGACATTATCTGGGGAGTTTGCGTATTGTTGACATTGTTGACTTTGGTTGTGCATTAGAGCTCATCGATCTTGCGTGATATACCCATGGCTTTGATTCACGAGAGATGGTTCCCATAAGGGCTTTGAACGATGTGTTATAATGACCAAAGATGTAGTCATTATATACTGGGAGCATATTATTTCTAAAGATATTAACTTGCTCCTCCTCCATAAGATGGTTCACCATCTGAGCGGCCTTATTCCTCCACTTCAGAATGAAGGCAGATACTGACTCTCAGTTCTTGCTTGGTGATTTCTAAATCTCTTCGGGTAGCATTGAATTCAACATTATATTGGTACTGTTTCATGAACTCTCTAACTATATCCCAAGTTCGTACTCAGACTTCGTCCAACGTTAGGAACCAACAAGAGGCGGCTCCCTTTAGAAAACGGTAAAACAACTGTATTAATTGGTTCTGATTCAGTCCATATGGAACTAGTGCAAACATGTACATCTTGATATGGATTTTAGGGTCTATGGTCGCATCGAATTTGTCCATCTCTAGGTTTTTGAACTTAAGGGAAAGCCTATCCTCGGGGTTCATGATTAGGGCACTAAGGTCTAAAGGGTCATCGACTCTCCTCATCATGGTGATTTGAGATTCAAGTGCCGCTAGTTTATCCTTCAATTTTGGGACTACGGGTTTCACTTCTTCATCCTCGGACTCATACTGCCAGTCAAACTCCCGACCTTTCTTCTTGTCATCCTTCTTTTTCCATTCTAACCTCATCCTCTTACTCTTTCCTACCTCTCTTATTGAGATTGTCTATTTCTTCGACTGTCTTAGGTTACTAATCTGCCAAGGCTACGAAACCATTATGAAAATCCTTATATAATTCATAGAAAATACATACCATGTTTGCCATATATGAGAATTCTTCAGCCATTAGGGTTCGTAAGAGCTTTCCGGATGAGTCTCGATACCAACCACGTTTAGCCTTAATTGTATAAAGATTTTTTTTAAAATTTTAATCACAGACCACATAGATTGAGCCGACTGGTTCATACCCAATGAAAAATGGGAAGGTAGGATTTTCTGGCTATCAAGGTGTTTTTCAAATTTCAAAAGTTGGGAGGTAAGAGATTGACCAACCATCTAGTATCCAAGATGGAAAACCGGCCGATTGATCAGTGGGATTCAGGTTTCTTTTGAGGATTTTTCTGGGAAAATAAGGTTCTGACTAACTGTCCAGTTATCTTGGTGGATAAATGGGCCAAGTAGTCAGTGTGATTAAGGTTCATTTCTAGGGATAAAAAGTTCTAACTAACCATCTGGTCATTCAGGCGGATAAACCGGCCGGTTAGTTAATGGGGTTAGGGTTTATATCTTGGATTTTTTTTTGGGAAAATAAGGTTCTGAATAATCGTCCAGTCATCCTAGCGGTCAGTTCATCACTGGGGTTAGGGTCTATATCTAGGAATTTTTCTGGGAAGATAAGGTTCTGGGGTCATTTCGTTGGATCAGGGTATAAACTAGCCAATTTAAAAAAATTTCAAGCAATGCACATACCGACTAACCATCTGGTTAGGAGCGTGGTTAACTAGACAATTGGTTAGAGTCTCCTCTATTTTACGAGATTACCAGTTATCGTATAGAATGTTGGTTGGTTTCCTTGCCAACATGCCATAGGCCAATACATGTATTCTCCCAACAAAGGGCAGAACACTTAATTGTCCGAGTGTGTGGTTTTCTCTCAGTGCTGGTGTAAGGGTCATTCCATCGGCTTGACCGTACCATATACCTCCCGCCTACAACTCAGGTATTTAATAATGGGTGATCATCAGAACGCATATAAGCTATTTGATATAGCAAAAGACTAGGAGGTCCCTTTAGTACAAGGCCATGGAGCCGAGATTACAATCAAAATATCGCCTTTAGACCAGGAGGTCTAAGGGCTTCAACTGTTGCCTTCGAGTGGGTGGTTAGGGTAAGATGTGCACATGTATGAGGGAGGAAATAAGAGTGCAAGTACCATAGTTGTATCACATTGTACATGCCACAAAATTCAGAGAAAATACAAGAAGGCCAAAGATCAATACAAAAATTTCAAGTCTAGTTCTCTTTATTATTTTTTGTCCCCCCCAGAGTCGCCATTGTAGCAAACCACCTTGGAAAAAATCTCTTGCTAAAAAGGATTTTATAGAGTTGCCATATTATTTAATAAGAAAAAATAAGGAAAAAAACCGAAGAATGACTCTAAAATGTCCAGAATGACGACTAGTCTATGAAAGGGAAACATGTTGGAGAACTAAGTTATACAGCAGGAAGGTGTTAGGCACCTACTGTATCCTTTTGGTCACTAGTTCATTTCTATTGATTTTTGGCCTTAACAACTTGCAACATGTAAAATGTAGTAAAAATAACCCTTAGTTTATTTTAACGATTTTGGCTTGAACTCAACATCAAGGGTCATATTGCCTACGTATCAAGTCAGACTAGCCGTAATCAAAACCAAAAAAGGCAGTTACAAATGTCGTAGTCGTTAGCCATCTTATGCTGTGGGGGTTTTCTATCATCCCCGTAGCTCAAATTTGGTTTTATGAGAAGTATTTTTTTTTTATCTACATTTCGATCCTACATTTGGCCTGAGAGATGAAAATACTATTTTTGTTTTTGTAGTAGTAATGCGATTTAATAGGAATGGGAGACAATTCTAAGGTGATTGTTTAAACTAGAAAGACATTAAAGTTACCTCAAGAAGTTGCTTGTTTAGAAGACTTGGGGACGTTATCTTAATGATCCACGATGCAAAACATTAAAAGACTTTTGAGTGAGTATAAATGGATAAAATTCTTGAGAGACATAGTGTATCATTTCATGGAAAAATGGTACACAAACTCTAAAGAGAATAAAAGTTTTTGACCGGAAGCTGGAGACCCTTGAAAATGAAGGCCAAGGGCCTTATTTATAAAGCTCTGGGGCACAATATCTAATAAGATTGGCAATTTCAATTTGCAGTGCTGAAGATAAGTCAGATTACTGGATAAAATCAGAGATTGACAAAAGTCAATTAACCGGTCGCTTAGTAAAAAACTGGACGATTCATCTTACAATTTAAAAATGATTGTTCCCCAAATTTCAAGGCATTATCTGATTTTGCAGATGGATGTACCATATTCGGGATTTATGCTATCTAACCATATAAATGATTGATTTAATCATTGCATTAGGGATGATTCATAGAACTAGCTGGACAACGAAACTATTATTGGTCTAGAAAAGAACACTGGACTTGACAACTGGAGTTAGACACTTAAATTATTAGACTGGATTGAACTAGATTAGTTAATTAAGTCAAATTAATAGGCCTAAATTCAATAATGCACTCTAATTAATAATAAATCCCACCATTTATCTATTAAAAATAACTACAAAAATGGGGTGTCTACAATATGTTTTTTTTTCAACCCTTTTATTTAGGAAAGTTAAAGACAGAGAGGGAACAATAGAGTGAAAGCTAGAGACATTGGAGCAGTTTAAATATGAATGGGTTTATTTTCATTTTCGTTACTTTGAACACACACACACACAGAGCAGAAGGGAAAAAAGGAAAGGAAAAGAAAAAGAGTTTCCAAAATTAACCAGGGACTATGTGTGTGTGTGTGCGCACGCAAGTTGTTTGTGCAAGAGTGCATGTCTGTACTATATGCCGTGTGCATTTTTATGGTGTGTGGTGTGTGCGCGTGTTCTGTGGTGTGCTGTTTGCATATGTGCATTTCTCTTATGGTTGTGTAAGAGTGCATGAGTGTGTTGCTGTGTGTGATGTGGTGTGTGTTTTAATGCTCCCCGCCGCCATGCCTAACACATCATCCAGTCAATTTATAGCATAACTCACCACTTTGACTTCTTCCACACATGACACATGGGATGGGTGAAAAAGCTGACCCGCCACCCTGACCAGTACTCTATGTAGGTTAAACTTAAGAACTCTGTGATAGTTTAACTCTAGTACCCTGAGATGATCAAGCGCCTATACCATGCGCTCCCCTAAATTCCATATCATGCCCAAATTGGATTTCAAAACTCTGTCCAGATCACAATATCACTAAGCCGAAGTGGGCCTGAATATCTAATTCTACCCCAACCTTTAACCTTGGGCACCATGCTGTGCCGATTGTAAAAATTATTGACGACTGTCAGTTTCTACAAATCTATTCGGGGAAAATTCTTACTTATCTCTCTTCTATCCGCTTTGTATTTACTCATATCTTCCTTCATTGTTAGACTTAGACTGTACCAAAACACATGCCAAATAAAAACATTCCATATATCTCGTTAATCGAGCAGAAATCACTCCATCCCTTAATCCTGGCCTAAGGCCCCACTCAAACTTCCGACACCTATCTTCTTCAGTTGGCAACATCCACACTGCAAATCTGGCAAGGTGTGAAAACCTCATTTCGAAATCATCTATCAATTCTTGATCTCCTTGCATCACAATGACAAGTTCTCTCAACATTCGTTCACAATAAATCGTCGAGAAATACCGGTGAAAGAACAATTTCCTGAATTGTTCCCAAGTCATCTCATCCAATTGTTAGCGAGTCAAACTCTTTTTCACCATTTTCCAGCATTGTTTAGACTCATCTCTAAGTTTATAAAAAGGAAATTCAACCTTTTGCCTCTCACTGCAGTGAATGGCTCGAAAGTATTTCTCTATTTCATCAATCCAGTTCTCTACCTCCATAGGGTCCAATGACCTCTTAAAACTAGGTGCATCTTGTTTAGCAAATTCGCCTAAGGTACTCGCATCTTAAGGTTGTGGCTGTGGTTGAACCAGATTCGATACACCTTACTGCTGGTTAACCAGATTATGTGCCATCCCGATCAAATTCTGGTTCATAGTGTTTAGAACTGCAACCATCGGTTTTTGGGTTCTGCTCACTACAAGAAAAGAGGGAATTAGCGACGGACTTTTAGCGACGGACAAAATTCCATCTCTAAAAGTCTTTTCAGCGACGGAATACACCCGTCGGGTAAAGTCCGTCGGTAAAACTATTTAACGACGGAATAATTCCGTCTGTAAAAATAACCGTCGGTGAAAGTCGGGTTTTGCCGACGAACGTTTATCGACGGGTGTGTTCCGTCGGTAAAACTATTTAACAACGGAATAATTCCGTCGGTAAAAATACCCGTCGGTGAAAGTAGGGTTTTGCCAACAGACTTTTACCGACGGGTATTTTCCGTCGGTAAATGCCTTAAATAGATCAGATCCCCTTCTTCTTTTCTTTCTCCCGTTGCTCTCTCTCTCTCTCTCTCTCTCACCGGCGATTTATCCTCCGTCGCCATCCCCGGCAACCTAGCCCCCGACGGAATATATCCTGCCACCGCCTCCGACGCCGCCACTGCCGCCCATCTTCAAAACCGAAGGACCGCTGCTGCGACGCCACCACCACTGCTGCGCCGCCACCACAACCACGCCGCCCATCTTCAAATCAGCCCAAGTTTCTGTAAGTTTAAATATTCCATTTCCCTTCTGCTGTAAAGGTGCTCCACAGTTTCTCTTGTGACGGTGTTCCATTGTTTCTGAGGGTAGTTACTGAAGAGATGGGGTTCCATGGTTTTCATTTCTGATTTGTATTGAGCAGCCAAGATACAACTTGTATAGTTGCATCTTGGCTTTAAGAATTGCAAATGCCAGTATATTGCTGACAGAGCTCACTTTCATGCATGATCTAGGAACTGAAGGAAGCTTAGGAAACACAGATACACAGACACACGAATACTGAATATTTAATCCCTTTTTACAACTTTGATCTTAGTAGTTATAGCATTTTGCTTGGCTTAGCGGGGTTGATCGACTCTTGGAGGAGGGTTCACCTTTTGGTTTTAAAAAAAGGCTTGGGGAATACGATAACACCAACACATAAATTAGCTTCATGGCCCCTTATCTCATCTCAACCAAGTAACCATCCTTCTACTTCATTCGGTAAGGCCTAATCCCTTCTTATTACACTGTTTGGTTTTTAGAAAGAATAGCAAGTCAAGTCGAGTGCAAATGGGTGTGATTAGAAGCAGTTTCACGTTCATGGTTGGGGCTATTAGTAGAGCTTATATTGCCCAAAACTATCATGTACCCAACATCAGGAAACACTACAAAAGTGAATGTGTCATTGCCAAGCACGTTCAGGACTTATCGTAAACCTGAAATGGAAAAACATCTTTACAACCAGAACAAGGCTTCGACTGATTAAATAGTTGGTTGCACATGTATCGTACTACCCACCTAACTACCTACTCACGGCAGGCGCAAGTTTTCATCAGGATTAAGGAAGTTTGGTGGTGGCTTTGTAATTTAGGTAGATGTCGATGGTTGCTATCAGGGCGTGGTACGGGTGGATCTGTTCGTGATACATACGTCGATGGTGGTGGGGAGAGAGAATAAGATGATGTGGGTGCAAAGGTGTTCAAGAGTTAGAAGTTACGAATTTTCCCATGATAAATTGGTAGATGTTAAAGAAAATGTGGTCTTAACCCTAAACCCTAAACCCTAAACCCTAAACCCTAAATTGAACTAATTGAACCCTAAATTGATTGCCCCAATCTAACCGAACCCTAATTGAACCCCAAATTGAACCCCCTAATCCAACTGAACCCTAAATTGAACTAATTGAACCCTAAATTGAATGCCTCAAATCAACCGAACCCTAAATTGAATCAATAGAACCCCCTAATTGAACCCTAAATTGAACTAATTGAATCCTAAATTTAATGCCTCAAATCAACCGAACCCTAAATTGAATCAATAGAACCCTCTAATTGTACCTAAATTGAAGTAATTGAACCCTAAATTGAATGCCCTAATCGAACCGAACCCTAAATGAAACTAATTGAACCCTAAATTGAATGCCCTAATACAATCGAACCCTAAATTGAAATAATTCAAGCGCATCGGATATGTGAATTTTGAACATTTTTTAAAAAATTTGAACATTGCTCATTTGTTTGATAATTTTAGGTTGTTAATTGTGCGTTTTATAATTGTGATTATTGATCGATGATTTTAGGTTATTAGCTGTGCATTTGAAGTAATTGCGATTATGAATTGATGATTTTAGGTTGTTAATTGATGATTTTAGATTGTTAATTGTGCATTGAGCATTTGAGATATTGAGATTATTGACGGAGGATGGGACCCAATTGGATTGAATGTGTGATTTTTGTTAATTTTTATTGCATTGAGCATTTGAGAATTGAGAATTGAGATTGTTGACGGAGGATGGGACCCAATTGGATTAAGATACCTGTTAGTTAGCGCAGACACGGACACCACGTCTGATCGACGGTGTCCGACATTTAGAAAACAAATTAACGTATGTCGATGTGTCCGGAGGTGCGTGTCGCTGGGCATCGGACACGTGTCCGGAGGCATCGGACACGTGTCCAAAGGCGTCGGACACGTGTCGATATGTGTCAGACACGTGTCGGTATGTGTCTGACACGTGTCCGGAGGTGTCAGAAACGTATCGGACACATGCATGCATGCATAAAAACATGCATGCATAAAAACCCTTAGTTCCCGTTCAAAGGTACTCATTACAAAGTAATGCCTTGTAATGAGCCTTTGGATGTCCAGTTTGGACAGTTTGGAAAAGCTAATTGTTTATAAAACAGTATTTTGACTCATGCTTTATGTTCTATGTCGTGGATATTTGGTACACGTTCTCGTGTGTTTCTCCGGGTGCATACAGATCTGGTGTTCTAACATTCGTCAAACCTTCCTGAGCAAGGTTAGATGAATGTTAGAACACCTAATCGATGTGGTGTACTTGGAGAAATGCGGGGAGGTGCTGCCGAATTTTCCACAGACATCGGACTAAGCATGAGTTATTCACTGTTTTATAAACATGTGCTTTTCTGAATGGGATAGGACCACTACCTGTTCAAGAGTGGAGGGGAAATATGTAGACGTGTTGTAACATTCATGCATTGATATTTACATCGGCAATACTTAATCACTGGTCATTATTGAAGGTGGTATACAGTACGATAATTCAGTCGTCATGTCAGTCGATCGAAGTTGGATGAAAAGGAAGAATGCTGAAGATTTTGAGTGTCGCGTTGACGAATTTCTCGACTTCGCTTATGCGCATCCTGCACATGTTGACCTTGATAAGATAAGGTGACCTTAACGAAATTATATTATGTGTTATATACAGTTCTGTGGCCAATTAGTATACTGATTTATCCTTAATGTTTAATTTACCGTCATCTACAATAGGTTCAGTCAATGGATAGACCAGTGGCCTCCTGCTTGAAATTACTAGCCGAAGGCCCTAACAAACAAACATCCTGTTACGGAGGTTATATCATCAACGGGTTTAGGTTTAACGTAAAAGATGATGACCGAACAAAACAAACCCAAAACAGTGGAGTCTTGGTCAACGGCGACTGTTATGCCGAGAATTGCATAGATTTTTACGGAGAGTTAGATGAGATTGTTGAGCTAACATATCTGGGTTCCCAAAACCGCCTGGTAATGTTCAAGTGTACGTGGTTCGATGTCACATGCAGCAGAGGAATCCGTGTTAGCTCTCAAGGGATTGTAGATGTCAATGTCAAGTCAAGACTTGCATCAGACGAGCCCTTTGTGTTTGCTAGTCAAGCTGTACAAGTCTTTTTCGCGGAGGACGTCGCCAATCCAAAATCTCATTGGTATACAACTATCAAGTCCAAGAAATTGCCCGTGACATATGACAGTGAGCTAGACTCCTTTCAAGTCGACCAACCACGTGTCTTGTTCCCTGTTGAGGTCAACAACGAGGAGGACGATCTTCCTCTTCCAACAACACTTCTTGTGGGAGAAGAAGTCGTAGATAATGACGCGGAAGATGTTGAAAGTGTTGGAGATGATATGACCGAGTCTACTGATGAAGAGGATGAATTAGAAGATGAAGAGGACGACGAGTCCCACGAAGAAGAGGGCGACGAGGATAGTGATGAAGATGATTCGCAAACTGAAAATGATTGACTTGTAATGTTGTAACATCACGGGAAAAATGTAGTAACATTTTAGAACTTGGTGTTTATTGATGTGTTTTTGCACATCCGTTCATATATATATATATATAGTGCCGATGATGATTTATGCCAAGATTATTGTTTTTCACGTGTTAATGTCTTTGTATATAATCTATATGAAGTCAGATATGGATAGGATACGGGCTATTCGTGGCCGGGCTGGACGCCGAGCTGCTTCCTCCCCGGTTAGTCCCACCTTGTCATTGCCTACTGATGACGAGGCACAGAGTGATCGCGGACAGCCATCGGGGGCCCAGCCCCAGCTGTCGCCGTCACCGCCGCCCCAGCCATCGCCGTCGCCCCAGCCGTCTCCATCTTCCGCGGGTTCTACCTCAGGTATAGTTGATAACGGTGTTTCTTACATTTTCGCTAGCCCCATTTTAGAACTGTATTAATGTCTGTGTTTTGTAGGATCTCGACGAGGCCGTGGTCCGACACGCGGGGTACGCATCGACCCCCAGCGTAAACAGAGAGTTACGCTCACGCAGGAGGGCCTGTAAGTACTAAAAATATCACCTCATGCCAGTGGGTTAAAAATTTTGGGTGTTAATTTATATTTGAACTGTATTAATTAATTTAATTACTTCTTTGGCAGGATCCTGGAGAATATGGCGAGGACGAAGATCGGCGTTCTTGTGAAGGGCCGATTCTTCGAGCCACGCCTGTACTGGAAGGAATGGGATGCCGCTGCGAGGGAGGCCCTATGGAAGGAGTGGCTGGTACGGTGAAGTATTTTTTTCAGCGTTAGTAAATGTTAAATTACAGTTTGTTTTATGTTGTTAATTTGTGTTATTGAATGCATTACAGGAGGGGTTCACGTTTGATACGCCTGAGCAGCAGGGACTGGGGCAGCAGGCTTTCTTTGCCTACATCGGCAAGAATTACCGCCGATGGCTCCACGATGCACGGGACCGGGCGAAGAGGGCGCTGCCCGCGGGTGCCCCGATGACGGACATGACGAAATATCCCCCACATTGGATATCTCACCGTGTATGGGGGGAGATGATAGATCGGTGGGCTGCGGATCCAGGTTGGGACGCCAAGAGTAAGAGCGGGGCTGAGAACAGACAGAACAGAGATCCGACACACACGGGGGGGGGGTCGGTGCCACACGACATCGTCCGACATATGAACGCGGTCGAGCACCCGGATCTAGAGGAGGATGAGGTCATAGCTCTGACCTATACTCAGACGCACGTGTGGAAGAAGGACAAGGACGAGACGCACTAGACGGGCGACTATATTTCAGATATTGCCCGGCGGATCGATGTGAGTCAATTTATTTAAGTTAATCTGTTTCTTTCTATCCTCGATGTCTGTTTCGTTAATTAATGCCATAACATATCGTTAAACCACTATTTTTGCAGGCCTCGTATGAACAGCTAAGGGGGTCCGAGCAGCAGTCCGGACAGCCATCAGCGTCCACTAGTACGGCTGCGAGTACTGGGGGGTTGAAGCGATGGCTGGATACGCCAGAGGTCGTGAATCGGCCGAAAGGCCGCATACGCGGCCTGCCTAGCACGACTCCTCGTGCCGTGATAGGAGCGTCCTCACCCCCTGCTGCCCCTCCACAAACACCGGCTCCTCAGCCTCAGTTGCGCGAGGAGGATATCGAGCGCATTGCTACAGTGGTGTGCCGGATGATGAGGGAGCAGGGCACTGCTGGACCAGCCGCCCCGGCCCCGTTCAGTAGGATCCAGATCCGGGACTCGGGAACCCCTGATGAGCCCCTTCCCGTGCCCGTTTCTAGCTTCCCCTCCCCCCCCCGGCGCCCGGGTTGTACTCTTCTCCCCTCTCCTAACCGGCTATCTCCGGTTCCCGGCTTGTACATGTATTAGTTTCTTTTATAATAAATATTTTTTATAATTGATTATATATTTTTTTTTCTGTATTTCGTTTATTGCGCGTTGTTGTTGAGAATTGTATTTCTGTACAGGTTTAGGTAATTGAAAAATAAAAAAAAAAATTTAAAAAAATATTGACTTTTGGCGACGGATTTATTCCGTCGCTAAAATATTCCTTTTCAATTAAATATTTAGCGACGGAATATTCCGTCGCTAAATATCTTAATTAGCGAGGGAATATTCCGTCGCTAAATATTTAATACGTCGCTAATTGGACAAAAAAGAAAATAAATTAAAATTTCTAAAAATATAATTAGCGACGGATATTCCGTCGCTAATGAAAAATAAATCCGTCGGTAAAAATCACATATTTAGCGACGGATTTAAAAATTCCGTCGCTAAACTATTAGTGACGGACTTTTATACGAGGGATTTTTAGCGACGGTGAATCCGTCGCTAATTCTTTTAGCGACGGATGTTTGGCTTTTAGCGACGGATTTCCCCGTCGCTAAAAGCCTGTTTTCTTGTAGTGGCTGTTCCTCTTTATTAGGTCGAGATACATCTCTAATGGGGACCTCCTGGCCCTCCCTACTATCTTTGCTGCCAGTGCTATGAGTACGCGCCATGCTAGTACAATGAACAGTTATCAGTGTTACACTACACGTGTCCAAAGATCAGTACAGTTACAAGTTAAAGGCAGACATCTTAACTCTACCCTTATCCTACCCCACTCTCATTAATCGGAATACAATTCTACAGAATCGTGTTACCTACACTCTGTGATTTCGTGCCTAAAGAATCATATAACCATACTTTTAATACCACCAGACCGAACTGCTCTGATACCAACTGTAACGCCCTGGGAACCTATCACCCCGAACCACCAGGTTGTTAACCTATCACTTCAGTCACACCTGTCAAATCATGTTTACCAATACATACTTCAAAGCATCTAATCCGATATCAACTCAAATTCTTCAAATACAAGATTACAAAATTGCTTGAACTTGAACTATTAAGCCTAGGTTCTTTACAACCTCGAACATCTACGGTACGGGTTGACAGTACTCGTGCAGGGGTCTTACTATATAGTGGTTGTGGGCTCACCGGAACCTCACACGGTATCTAACCCATTCCCGAGCAATCTACTGCTGATCATCACCTGTAGAAGGGAGTCAAATGAAAGGTGAGCTTTTGAGAGCTCAGTAAGGTCGTACAAGGACTACCAAAAGAATTACAAAATGATTCCAAAGAATCCAACCGACGATGATTTCCAAAGTACTTCAAACGATCAAAAACTCATTAATTTCCAAAATGCTCAAAATTCATCATATATAGATACCAAAATAAGCAATAACAATCCTGACGATTCCCAAAAGATCAATAAAAGATCATTTCCAAAGCCATCATCCCAAAACACAATGATGGTTTTTCAAATGATTTCAAAACAAGCACAAACCATTTGAGACAGTCCTTTCTCAATCATTTCCGTAACAGTCACGGTAAGATACGGTGTAGATAAAATATAAAAAAAACATTGATCCTGGGCGGTTGCGATGCCACTCAGGTAAAGCCAGTAGTGTACAAATGCATGATGTACCAAAGTAATTACTAGTCCCATTCGGTACTAGCCTGCGTTTCATGCAAGATTCAAACCAGCCTTTTAACGCCTCCCAATAGTACGGATACCCAGGTCAACACAAAAATCAACAATATGAATGAGCATTAGCATGAGCTCAAATCACCGAATCAATTCGGGTTCCAATAACAATAAACATGCCGATATAAGTCATTACTCAGTATTCAAGAAAAAAAATCATAAATAAACAGCAAAAATAATTGTGAATAGTTATCGAATTTAGGCACAACAATTCAAAAGAATGGATACAAACAATTATCTAATTTGCTCAGAATGCAATAACATGCGAGCATCAACAAGATTTCCAAATAATCGATTCGGGTTCAATATAGGGGTTTTCAGGGCAATAACATGCTGATATGAATACATAATTCAGCATTCTACATTAGTCATACGTAAATCAACGAGTATTTATGAGTACGAGTTATCGAAATAAGGGTTCAGAAGAAAGTCCTTACCCAAGGTTCAGATAGAAACCCTTACCTGAATTTGCAGCTAAATTATCCTGAGCGGAAGTCTTTAGCTTTAACCTAAACGGAATGATCGAATCATTAGAACACAGCCTACAACACAATATTATAACTTAATACGAACTCACACATACTCCCAAAATGAACCTCCCTCACCGGGTACGTAAAAATTATCATAATGCCCTTAGGCGTAAAATTACCAAAATGCTCCTCTCAGACTTAAATTACCAAAACGGCATTCCCGTAAGCAAAGTCACCAAACTAACCTTCATGTGTGTGAATTTACCCCAAAAACACCCTTTATAGGTAAAATTACCAAAATACCCCTTTGGGTGACAAATTACCAAAATACCCCATCTCACACTTAAATTGCCAAAATAGCCTTTATGTAAGTAAATTACTCAAATAACCTTACTGTTTATGAATTTACCTCAAAATGCCTTTCATAGATAAATTACCAAAATACCCCCCGGGGGTTCCCGGCTGTAGAAAAAGCTCAAAAACTATTTTTGGCATCATGAAGTCATTTTTGGGTTAAAAAGTATTTTAGAAAATTTTCGTCCGAAAATCCCGAATCGGTGTCCGGACCGAGTGCTAAAAGGCCAGTTTCACGAAAAATACCTATCAGCCTTAAAATGGCACGTTAGAATAAGAAACATTTCAGTAAAATAAAATTTTCCTAAAATTTTTAGATAAAAATAACTTGGTTTGGTATGCAAATTAAATCAGGAATTTCTTCTAATTGATACCCTAATTTAGCATCCTTTACGAACACCGAAAATTTCCAAAAACTTCCAGAGTGTAGGTTTCGTAAAAATATTAGGGGTTACTGTTTTAGACTGTCTAATTTTGATCGTAGCTATTTATAGAAAATCAGATTAAAAATTGCCTAATTAATTTCTACCTTTAGCGACAATTACAAGTACTGTTCAAATTAACACACCTACTAAACCACCTTAAAACACACACTTGTCTTCCACCTTTCTGCCAAGCACACACTTGCACACACACTCATTTTACACACACACACACGGCCACTCCCAATGTAACATCCCCGGAAAAGCCGGTACTCTGCCGCCCTGAACTCCTGGGTCATTAACCTACTGGATCACATCAAACCTGTCAGACCTGTTCACTAACACATATTCCAAATCTTCTAATTCAGCATCAACTCAGATTTCTCAAAATACCAGATCACAACTGCTTAGCTTAGACTATTACACTTAGGTTCTTCGCAATTCAAATTCCTCAGAACAAATTAACAGTACCGACCCGCGCAGGGGTTTTACTATACAGTGGTGATGGGCTCATCTGAATCTCACTCAGACTCTAAACCCTTTCTCGAGCATTCTACAGCTGACTGTTACCTGCAGAAGGGAATCAAACGAAGGGTGAGCTTTTGAGAGCTCAGTAAGGTCGTACAAAGGACTAACAAAAGAATCACAAAACGGTTCCAAAGAATCCAACCGACGAAAATTTCCAAAATACTTCAAACGGTAAAAAACTCAATGATTTCCAAAAGGATCATAATCCATCAGAAATAGATACCAAAATAAACAATAATAATCATGATGGGTTCCAGAACGATCAATAAAAGATCATCTTCAAAGCCATCATTCCAAAACACGATGATGGTTTTCCAAATGATTTCAAAACGTACACTGGTCATCTGAGACATTTCTTTCCAAACACACTGAAGATTTCTCAAAAAGATTTCAACACGAGCACAAATTATTTCAGAGAATACTTTCCAGTCATTTCCGTAACAATCACGACAGTATACAAAGCAGATAAAATAAAAAATCATCGTTGATCCTGGGCGATTGCAATGCCATTCTGGCAAGCTAACAGACTATACACATGCATGATGTACCAAAATATAATTACTAGTCCTATTGGGTACTAGCCTGCGTTTCGTGTAGGATTCAAACCAGCCTTATACCGCCTCCGCACAGAACAAATGCCCGTTTATTCTTTGAAGCTTCCATTCTCTACTAATGCCCAAACATTACACTTTGCCCAAAGTTCGAGATATTACATTCGCCCCACCTTATAAAAATTTCATCCTCGAAATTTGATCTCAAGTTTCCTATCACTCATAGCGTCCAGGCACTACGCTTCCACTGTGCCACTCTGATAACTGTCGCACCGTAGCTAAGCTATACCCAATCGTCATGCCCATATTCATTTCCACGAATACCTGAACACTACAGTTATATTCTAATCGTAATGCTACACTCATTCCGATCAGGTTATCATTCGTGCTCTAACCGTTCCAGTATTCCACGAACAATGACTTAGTTAATACAAAACTCACTGAGCTGAACTTATACCGCTCTGAATTCAACGCATATGATTCAAACTAAATCAAACTCTAATACCAGCTCCCACCGCATTGCACTAATACTATACTAGAGACGATATCGTTTGTACAGTCCACTTAAAGATGGTAAGCTTAATCTTAAGCTTAAAGTGTACTGAAATACCAAATGATGGTCACACATGACTTGCACCCTACCAAAGCTACATGGATAGTATGTTCAATTCCTATAAGCACTTACACCTCACAACAGACAGCAAAACTGTAGCTACTAGGCTTCCACTGTGCACTCTAACATATCAAAACAATGAGTCCGAACTATTGCCGAATTTTTCATCGAGGGACATGTTATCTTAACATAGTTGCATACTGCCCACCAATGATGCTACGTACACTTCACAGAGCGACATAGAACTGTATCCCCTACGGTTTCGCTGCATACACTGGTGTCTTATCTCAACAAGCCCAAGCTGTTACCGAATTCGTCATCTAGAGATGCGTTCTCCTAACATAGCGCATCATATGATTCCAGATACCTATGTATTCATTTTCACTAGAGTGTAAGGCTCTATGTCATCACATCACCTCCGATTCAAAGTCACATTATTTACAAAAGTCTCATAGCCTTATTTATCCTTCAATCATCCGTTTCAGTTAAACAGTTAAAACCTTTCGGTTCCCAAAAGCAAGTAACATATTGTCTATTATCATGTGTTCAGCCAAGATTTCAATCATGTACCAAATCATCGAATCGCTTATCCAAACCTAATCCACATTATCAGAGTCTATTCTCACTCACAGATTATTTGAGGCTTAGGAATCTACCTAACCTCATATCCAGGTAGGGGAAACTGTACCAATAATGATAACAATAATCGCAATCAAGTAATCAAAATAAAAAAATCATGCATATTGGCTCTCGGGGTTCACAATAGAATTCTGTGACATTCCAGAAGAAACGACGGACACAGAAATGATGATATAGGTCTGGCGAAGCAAAGTCAACCCAACGATCCGGAACAATCAGAATCGGAAGGAGTTATTGGTTCTTAATAAGATTCGTAGTTTCCCATGGCCAGTGGGTCAGATACTACCTCATTAAGTCCAAATAGATTCGAAAGGATCAGATAGATATCCTGAAAAGGAATAAGACAACTCGGCATGAATGACATCTTCTCTGACGTCTCAGCGTAAGTTTTCATTCAATTAAATTGTACTTGAGTTCAATATGCAAAAGAATGAATGAGATGGCGGAGTAAAATTCCAAATTTCTTCTTGTACCCTTAAACCAATTTTTCAGTCTTAACACCAGTCATTTTCCAAAACACTATTCTTACTCATAAATAAAATCACCAACTTAACTACTATTCATACCTTATAAACTTCCCAGATACGACTAGGGTTTCCCCCGACAATACACGGATGCATGATTAGCAAATCACCAATTCATACCTAGTATGATATCAAAATCCTGAACAACAAATGGAATGAGGTCCATAGAAGGATCTCTATCCCAAACATAGACTGTATATTCACAGAGAACTACAAAATAGTCGAAGACTCTCCCAACGGAGTACTTATCACAATATCAGTTCTTAAAGGACGGATCTTCATCCTCAATCTCTATGCCAGAGTAACAGATGTAAAGAAATATGACGCTCCAAACTTAAATAGTATACACGCATCTAATGGGTTAACCTGTAAAGTGCCTGACACCACGTCATAAGATGTGACAACATCCTAAGCGGACATTGAAAAAAATTTAGCTGATGTTCTGGGCCAATGCCCCTACCAACCTTGTCCTCTTTCCTGTCGAGGTATACTACTTGCTATTACACTAGCTATAGGTGCATGAAAAAAGAAATTGACTGATTATTTCTGGCAAATAGACAGTTTCGAACTTAATGCTCCACACTGCCACACCTAACACATCATCCAGTCAACTTATAGCATAACTCACCACTCTGACTTCTCCCATACATGACACATGGGGTGGCCAGAAAAACTGACCCTTCACCTTGACCAGTACTCTAGGTAGGTCAAACTTCAGAACTCTGCGATGGTTCAACTCTAGTATTCTGAGCTGGTCGAGCGCCTTCACCCTGCGCTCTCCTAAATCCCATATCATGCCTCGATCGAATTTCAGAACTCTATCTAGATTTCAATACCACCGAACCGAAGTGGGCCTGAATCCCTCATTCTGCCCCAACCTTTAACCTTGGGCACCGTGCGGCGTCGACTGTGAAAACCTTTTTTTACGTCTGTCAACTCCTACAAATCTGTTATGGGAAAGTTCTTACTTATCTCTCTTCTATCCACCCTGTGTTTACCTATGTCTTCCTCTATTGTTAGACTTAGACTGTTCCAAAATATATGCCAAATAAAGACATTCCATATTGCTCAACAATCAAACTGGAATTACTTTATCTCTCAATTTAGACCTAAGCCCCCACTCAGACTTCTGGCATCTATTTGCCTTCGTCGATAACATCCTCGCTGCGAATCTAGCGAGACAATAAATTTCATCTCAACCTTGTCTATCAACTTTTAATCTGCTTGCCTCATATTAACAAACTCCCTTAACATCGGTTCATGAAATCTCGTAAACATGGTCGTAAACATTTTTGAATGTTTCGGTCGAATGAATAGTGGTTTCATTCGAATCAAAATGGGAAGGGTAGTGATGTTTTGAAGTCTGAAAGATTCGTTCGAATGAAAATAGTTTTGCTTTGAATGAAAATGGGTTTTGCTTCGAATGAAAATATTTTTGCTTCGAACAAAATGTCTTTAAACTCGTGAAGAGCGAGTACTGAAGTTTTCATTCGAATTAAAAGTTTTAATTTGAATGAAAATATTTTTCGGTCGAATGAATTTTTTTTTAATTCGAATGAAAACTTGTTTTCCAAAAAAAATTTGAGGAAGCATTTTCGAATCTGTCGGATTCAGTCGAATGAAACTATGTTTTCGGTCGAATGAAAACTTAAAATTTTTGTCCCATATAAATAGTTGTCTTATTTCCTTTCCAACCTTTGTTGGGGTTCTCTCCTCCTTTTTCTTTTGTGGTGGAGAGTGAGAGAAGAGAAGGCTTGGGAAGTTTGTTTCTTTTTCCCTTGCGGTGGAAAGAGAGAGAGAGGAGAAGGCTTGGGAAGCTCTTGAATTCTAAGGTGGTGCTTAAGGATTTGTATTCTTAAAGGCTTGATTAAGGCAAGGGTTTACATTTCAAATTTGAATTAGCGATGGGCCAATCATTCATGTAAGTCCTTAGTTCTTTTTGAAATCTGAACTTCTTCGAATTGAGTTAAGTGATTCTTCTCCTCCCTTTGCTTTGTACTTTGTTATGAATAACTTGTTCTCAATGTTATGACTTGTGGGAATCAAATTTTCGTTGAATTTGTTTGACCTAAGAATTTTCCATATTGATATTGTTCGTGTCAGGGATTAATGATTATCATTTTTGTAAACTTTGTATATTGTTTGACGTGTCCGATATTTGATAACGGTGATCTTGAGATTTTTGTTTTGGGAACTCTATGAGCCATGTCACAGTGTATGTGACTTATTTCCGACTTACCCACGTGGATTGGAACGTGGGCTAGCTCAGCGGGAATTGAGCTAGAGATCGCGATCTTACATTCTGAACCGGCCTCATGTGTCAGTAATGACGTAAGTAACCATTTTCTGAATGGTTCTCTAGTGTCTGTCTCCGTACTCTGATATATTTTGGCATTTGACCACTTTCTGAATGGGTCTTTAGTGTCTGTCTCCAAATTCAGATATATTTTGGTATTTGACCACTTTCTGAATGGCTCTTTAGTGCATGTCTCCGTACTCAGATATATTTTGGCATTTGATATTTGGTCTGACCTCTGTTCAGTCGAAACTGGTGTGCCTTTGAAATCTGTCTTTCAGATATAGTTTGACATTTGAAATTTGGTTTGATGCTTATTTCATTGAATCTTTTGTGCTTCCGAAATTTTGCTTCTCATATATTTTTGTTTTTGTCTGATTGGTGCTTTGAGCGACCTTACTGGGCATTTGGCTCATTCTCTTATTGTTTTTCCTTTCAGGTGATCAGTATGTGGGATTTTGTATTTGAAGGACTAGCTGTGTGACCAAGAGTTATCCTTATTTCAGAGTTAGTATTGACATTTAAGTGTAACAACTAAGACAAGTTAGCATTATTTAGGTTTTATTTTGAAACTCTGTGTTGGAGAAATTTTGGATTGTATATAAACTTTAGTTCATCTTGACAGTTATTGATATACTTTTGGGAATTATTAGTGCATGCTCTGAACGACCGTTTGGGAGATTCATGATATTTTAAGGTTTCCTCCGAATTCCATTTATTCGATCATTTACACTCCGGGAATTAAATTTCCTGGGCGTTACATCTTGTTCACCATATTTTTCAAAATTACAAAATAACCCTAAAATTTTCAAATATTGCATTTTTGCCCCAATTTTTTTTTAAGCTTCCATTCTCCACTAATACCCAAACATTACTCAAATTTAATGCCCGTTTATTTTTCGATGCCCGTTTATTCTTTTAAGCTTTCATTCTCCACTAATACCCAAACATTACACTTTGCCCAAAGTTCGGGATATTACACCTGAACACACTCAAAACACCTACATATATATAATGACACCTAAACACATACAGTACTACACAATTACGCACTTAATATACCTAATCCCACACACTCGTACACATATTCACACACCCGAACATACTCTGTAAACACATACATATACGCACTGATTGACGCACATCCACACAGTGCACCTACTTCACTCACTAATACACCCACAATCTCACTCAATTTCCTCCCACAACACACAATTTACACACCATTACACTGCATACCCACTTATACACATACAGACTCACACTGCTACACTCACAGGCACACATACATACACTGGTAAACCCACGACACACATGGAGGTGATCCAGTTTATAACAATTATGTGCAAGAACAAGAGAGTAAAAATAGGAACCTAGGAATCCAGGGAGGGTAATTATAAGCTGATATAATTCACTGTTATGGGTAGAAATGCAAGAAAGCATAACCCAAGGTACCTGATAGAGTTGCCTTCAGTATGAAATGCATCAGGCTTTGAACCCAATTTCTTCCCACAGTACGCGTTGAATTTCTACAAAATTACCACCCAAATAAACATGCCACAGCTCTCCACACAGCCTTAAACCACGCCAACCAAGAACTGGAAATTTCAGCTTATTTTCTCCTTCTAAAACTCACAATACTTCACCCATAAATCTCTCCCTCTTTCTTTCTTTTTCTCCTCTTCTTTTCTTTTCCTTCTTTTCTTCTTCTTTCTCTTCTCTCCCCCTTTTCTTTTCTCTTTCCCTATTGCCCGAGTTGTTCTTCCTCTCTCTTTGTTTTTTTTCTTTCTTCTATTTTCTTTCTTTCCGAAATTCTTTGCTTTTGTTTCCTTTTGTTCTATTTCCTCTAGTGTCTAAAGTGTTCCAATCCCATCCCCATAGTTTATAATAAACTTAATTAGTCACCGATAGTTTAAGTAGGAGGTGGAATTTATACATAAAATGGTTTTCAAGAATTTGACACCTAATGCCATTTTTCCCAAAATTGCAAATGAACCCCGAAAATTTCCATAATTACATCCCAAACTTTGTATAATTACATTAAGCCCCAAACTTTATTCCAACCTCCATTAATTTTATTGAATATCACTCATTTCTTTAATATTCATCACTAAAAACGTTAATTACATTTATGCCCCCAAAGTTTTTTTTTCAAAAATTACAGAATGACCCCCAAAATTTTTCAAAGAATTATATTTTTGCCCCAAAATTCTTTTAAGCTTCCATTCTCTACTACTACCCGATCATTACTCAAATTTATCGTCCGTTTATTTTTCCGAGCACATATGGTTATTTATGCCCCCAAAAGTGCGGGATATTACAGCTCTATATTTTGCAACAAGGGTCATCACATAATAATGATAGACTTCTCGGCTCTGGTGATGTCTTTAGGATTGAGGGTGTCACATATTCCAACCCTTATCATCTCTAGAAGAGAGTTGAGCTATCTTGTTTGTGTCACTCAACGATCAACTACCTGTTGGCATTGTTGGCTCCGGCTTTGAGCGGCTCATCTACTGTTCTTCCCAGTATCTCTTGACGACCAACCTCTGAAGTTTGGTATCATTAGCTCCTGCACCTAGATATGTTTCTTTCTTTACATCTAAGTGGCCAACCTTTGTTGATTCGTATTGTTGGCTCCGGTTCTTAGCCATGAGTTTAGTACTCGTAAACAACCAACCTTTACCATTTGGTATCGATGGCTTCGGCATCTGTGCTCTATTATTTTGTATTGTTGGCTCTGAATCCCTTTTCTTGAATTCCTAGACGACTAACCTTTGACGTTTTGTATTGTTCGCTCAAGCATCTAGGGGTGCGCCTTTTATCTGGTAACCAACCTCTGCCATTCGGAATTGTTGGCTCCTGCTCGAGATAAAGATGATACCATTTTAGTATTCCTAGACAACCAACCTCAGCAATTTTGTATTGTTGGCTCCAGAACCTTGTAATACCCCAAAACTTTATTTCCTGTGTTTAAAAAAAATGTTTATGAAGTTTTCAGTCGATGAACATTAACTTCCAGTCGATGAACAATAACTTTAAGTCGAATGAATAGTACTTTTAGTCGAATTAAAAGTGTTTTTGGTCGAATTAAAATTATTTTCGATCGAATTAAAGGCGTTTTCAGACGAATTAATCCGCTTTGCTTCGAATGAAAACTTGGGTTGATTTGAGGAGGAAAGTTACTGAAGTTTTCGGTCGAATGGAAATAGTTTTCGGTCGAAAGAATAGTTTTCGGTCGAATGAAACCTTAATATTTTGGGGAAGGTATTTTCACGGCTGAAGGATTAAGTCGAATGAAACTTGTTTTGCTTCGAATGAATAGTGTAATTTTTTTACCTTCATATAAATAGCTTCTTTATTTTATTTTTAGTCCTTTTGTTCTCGGTTCTTTGCTCCTTTGCGGCTGAGAGAGAGAGAGAATAGGAGGCTTGGAAAGCTCTTTTGGCGCTAGAGTGGTGCTTTGAGGTTTTCTTTTGTTCGAAAGCTTGTTTGAGGTAAGGGATTTTATCGCTTTTTGTTGTGGTAATGTATTTTCGAAATCCGAAAGCTCATTCTTTGTCCAATGCCGTTCATCTTTATCGGTTTACTATTGGTTTGTTTAACTTTTCCTTTCATTTATAACATTGTGTACCTTCCTCCATTTGAGCCTTGATGAGCACACCTTTACATTTGTACATTTGTGACCGTTAATTTAAAATTGACATTGGCTATGTTGAACAACTCTCAAAATAGAGAGGGCCCTTTGGACACATGTTTGTTATACTAGAGAGCCGAAGCCTCCTAGTACGCTCTGGAGCACACGTTTGATGTTTATATATTTGGTTTGACATTTGGGTCTTATGACCACCATAGTCATCGCATGTTTGTAGCATACCCTACATATAACTGAAATGTGTTTTGGGTTAAATGTTAATCTTTGATACTTTGATATTTGATAGTAAGACATGATTGGTCCGTTTCATCTAATATTGTTATTAGATTATGCCATTATTGCTTGACATCTTACCATTTGTTTACCCTATTGGGCTATTTGAGCTCACCCCTTTGTCTTCTTACCTTGCCTTTGCCACAGGTGAAGGAAGTGACTCTTGATTCTTATGGCAGCTTTGGGAGCTATGAGATTTTACTCTTGGTTTGATAAACTTTGTAGTTATATTCTTTTGGGAACTTTACCCGGTTGGGGTAATTTGATAGAATTGTTTTGTATAACCGTTTGTCCGCTGCGATTAAAAGTTGTTTTGTAATAGAATACTCAGTGTAAGAAATACTTGTGAATGGATAGCTTTTGTTCAATGGATATATATATATATATATATATATATATATATATATATATATATATATATATCTCATTTTGGAGGTTTTAGTTGCTCTGTTTATACCGTTATCATTAAAAGGGTAATAGTATATCATGAGGTTTGTTTTGTTGTCGCGGCCACCCGGTTTGGGGGCGTGACAGGGTTGGTATCAGAGCTTAGATTTGTGATTCTGTAGACTCGGGTGAGCCTAGGTTTAAAGCATTATGAAATGATTGTGCGATTAGATTTGGTCTATCTTGATTAGTGTGTATCCTTGTGCATTTGTAGGCTTATAGAGTTTTGTTTGATGTGCTAGGAGTACCATGCCTCCTAGACGCTCTAATCGTAATGCCAACGAACCTCAAGATCCACCAACGAATGATGGAGTTGCGGAGGCCATTGTACATGGATTTCAGAATTTGGCAAATCTAATTGCAGGTGGTAACGGGGTATCGCTACACCAAGATCAAAACAATGGGCAGAACGGTGGTGTTAAAACTGGAGATGTGGAGAAATTTAAGAAGTTAGTGCCCGCTTTTAGAGGGGAACCCAATCCAGAGAAGGCTGAAGCGTGGGTGAACCAGAATAAGAAGGTGTTTGACCTTTAGGACAATAGTGACGAGTGAGATCCCCCAAAGGCTATTAGTTTTCTGGCAGAGATAATCTAGCAACACAGACACACACACACACACACACACACAGACTAGAAATCATTTATCCCTTCTAGTTGTGTGTGTGTGTGTGTGTTCACAGTCGCATCGTTGATAATCTGGAGTCGACAGTCAGACATTCTAAGTCAAGAGGTGCAATTCTCTACCTTTATCTTTTTATACATATCTTCTTAGATTCATTATAGAGTAGATTAGATCCCTTTCTTGCGATCAAATTTTTATCCATGAAGAGAATAAAAAAAGTTTTATAGAAATAAATTTCTCTACGTGAGGAGTTTACATTACATATGATCTATATCCTGAAATAAAACATTACGTATATCTCAATTTAGAAAATAGCAAGAATGAAGATTTAGCTTACATCCTAATTAAAAAAAGTGAGCCATGAGAGCATACACCATTTCTACAAAACAAATGTCAGGTTATAATAAATCGATCGATGACTCTAACGAATCCCTTAATACATGAGACTTTTGCTCCATCAATATAGACATATTAGATGCCCTAAGAGCAACAGTTTCTAAGACCTTTATCTATCACATACATATTGCATGCATCATGTAAAAGCACATCCACAATATCACCAGCACTTTAGTCAAGAGCACAGCTTGGTTGGCGACACTAATACTCCAAGGCAGAATTTTATTCTGTTGAGTGGTCATCGAGAAGAAAGACTCAGTAATCATGCCTCGAGTCTGCCAAAAGTCCAAAAGGTGGATAAAAATATCAAAGCTAACATTTTGATAAAGACCCAGATAATATAAGTATTGTTCAAAATTATATTCGTGCGGTAGTGGTAATTCACATCTTAATAAGCATTGGCCGACATGTCCACCTAATCATGGCCATCTTGATACTAGCCAAATGCAATTATCTTTTGATGGTAAGCTATTTATTTATAACGAGGGAGAAGAAAGAGACAGACTTGTTGAATTTACTGTGCACGATGAACAACCTTTTAATTTTGCTGATAATGATAAGTATTCTAGTTATTCAAATAATTACGTGAAAGTTTGGTATGCAGAGGTTCATAGAAATACTACTAGGTCTGATGCACTTATACAATATAATGTTGCTAAAGAACACTTGATTGATTATTGTAATAAATTTGATGGTAGATCACGTCTGATGTTTGGAATAACTCCTTATACTACAGTTAATTATTCTTGTGTGACGGCACACTGGATTGATTCTGACTGGGTTATGCACAAGAGAATCATAGCTTTTGAAATCTTTCTGTATCTGCATGATGTATGAGACATTGCTGAAATTATACTCTGAGCATGTAACACCTTTAAATTAACAAGATAATGAGTGTCAGTTTTGATGATATTTCTAATAATAAAGTTGTTGTTCAATTGTTAAAGACGAACCTTAAACCAATACTAAATAGGAAAAGTTTTCATTTTAAATATGTTTGCCATATAACTAATTTAATTGTTCAAGATGATTTAGCTGTTGTAGGACCAATTATTTCCAAAATGAGGGGTATGGTTATGTTTGTTAATTCTTCAGGTTCGAGAATAGAGGAATTTAAAATTTTGTATGCTTAATATAGTTTGCCTCATGACAGACCTTTTAAAGATTTTGTGCACGTGTTGAACTGAACATATTATATGTTTTTAAATGTTATGGTATATAAATAACTGTATATTCCTTGGCTAGAAAACCATGTTCACACAAGGCTTTCCAACTCCTGACAAATGGTAGTTAGCTGCACACTTGGTTGAAGTTTTGGATTTATTTTACACGTCTACCGTTCTATTGTCTGGTAAGTACTTACCCACGTTCTCTTTCGCTGTACTAGAAATTCTTAAAATGGATAACATTTTAGAGAAATGGAGACATATGGAATCTTTGGTGAAATAGTGGAAAAGATGGGCATTAATATTAATGAATATGAAAAGAAATTGCCTATTATTTTGGCTATTGCCACTACTTTGGATCCTAGGTTCAAGTTGCATGTTATAACTGTTTCAATCTCATAAATATGTGCAAAATGGGCCACAGACAACATGGGGTAGTGTCAATAGATGTTCTCACTGATATTCTATAGCCTCAAAGGGCATAGAGAAGTTTATCTGGCTAAATCTGACAGGAATTTGTCAGCTTACTCAGAATGTTCGTAATATTATTATTGGGGGGACTCTACAGCCCCATTGGTCTATGGATGTTATGGTGAAGATCGCTGTCAGACGATGCCATATTCTTCGGTCAAGTCTGTCACCTCTCCTTCAAAATGCAGCCCCATTTTTTGAAATTAACTTACGAGGAACACCATATTGGCAAATGATATTAGTTCGGATAAACTGAGCTACCTTCTTAGTATTTAATACACATATGATGCAGCCTCCACCCATTTCGTGAAGTAATTTATGGCCACGAGTATGAACTCATGTCTGTTGGAAGCTTTTGGGCTGATCTTACGAATCAAGTCTATTCCACAAACTAAGAAGGGCCAAGGAAATGTCTTGTTGTACAACTCCAGAGGGGGGAGGTGTTGCAAGTTGGTGTATACCCGACACTTGTGTCATTTTCTCAAGTGCTCGATGTAGTCTCGTTCCATGGTACTTCAATAGTATCCTTAAAGTACCTTTTCTGCTAAGATTCAAACATTCATGTGGGTTCCACACTATCCTCAGTGTATATCCTCAATTATCTGATGACCTTCTCTCTTTGTGACACACAGTAGGCGTTTCCCATCATAATGTCTCTTGTACAGGTTTCAATCGCACATGATGAATTGCGATGCCCATATTCTCTGAGACACATTGTCTTTTGCAGAAGCTCATTCAGGGTATTTAAAATCCCGAATTAGGTTTCGGATCTGTGTACCAAAGTTCTTCAATCCCGATTTTCTCTATTCGTGCAATCATTAAGCAGTAGGCTGGTCGAGCCCTCTTCCTGATCATAAATGGCTCCACTTCTCATTTTTCGGGTATCTCTAGCACTGATGCAAAGGTTCCTAAAGCATCGGCAAAATTATTCTTGAGCCAGGGAAGATATTGAAATGTTATGTCCTCGAATTTGTCTACAATCTTCTCAAAATGGGCATGGTAGGCCTGTAGAAGTTCATCACTAACTCTCCACGTTCCCTGTATCTGCTGGATGAGCAGGGCTTAATCCTCGTATAATGTAATTATGCTCACTCCTAGGCTCAAGGCTATATCCATCTCGATGATGCATGCTTCATATTCGGTGGTATTGTTAGTCCCGTCGAAAGTCAACTTAATGGCTATAGGGGTATGGGCTCCATCCACTGAGATTAGAAGTATCCCTATCCCGAACCTTTGATGTCCGGGCTCCATCAAAATACAACTTCCATCTGGTCTCAGATTCTATGACACAAACATCTTGCCACTTCGTCGTGCGATTGGGTAAGACCATATTCTTAAGCAAGTACTTTATTGTATCCATTTTAGGCAGCAACGTAATGGGGTAAGCCAACACATGATGCGTAATCTTTGTGCTACCCAAACTAGTGATGCACATGTCTTTTCTAGACATGAATAGTTTATTTTTTCCTAGGTTAACTTTTTACTGACACAATAGATGGATCTCTCTATCAAGAAATTCTTCAAATGTTATGCCAACATCGCCCCGACTGCCATATCGGTTACTGTTAGGTAAAGAAATAAAGGATTATCGGTAAGGGAGGGCTAAGCACTGAAGGGTTACTGTAACGACCTGGAAATCTGGAGCTCCGTCGATCCGAACTTCCGGAGCGTTAACCTACCACATCACATCAAACCTTGCTCACTAATAGATACAATCTCTGCTCAAATACAACTTTCAATGCATTAACCTAAATTCTCCAAAATACAAGGTTACAAAATTTTTTTTTGCTTAAACTTAAACTTTTTTAAATACCCTGAAAATGCCTTAAGATAATCTAACTGTGAATTAGATTAATTGAGGGGGGTTATTTTTATTAGTAGCATTACTTTTATTGATAATTAAGTATTGGGAAGTTAAATAAGGGGTTAGTTTGGCTTTGGGGCCAAAATGTAATTTTACAAAAGTAGTGGGGTCAAAATGTAATTATGGAAAGTTGGGGTGGGGGGCAAAATTATAATTTTAGAAAATTTTGATGAGTGGCATGAAAGGCTTCGTGAGGGAGGGAAAATTTAAGGGATGTTGGCCACATCCTACTTAGGAAAGATGACTAAGCATTTTGTTATATATATATATATATATATATATATAATTTGAACTTGAATTAAAGAAGAAAGAAGGAAAAGAAAAAGAAATAGAAGAAAGCTGGGCCTCGGCAGAAGGAAGAAAATAAGGGAGAAAAGAAGAAAATAGGAGGGAAAGAAAGAAGTAGAAGGAAAGAGAATGAGAAATCCAACTAAAAAAGAAGAAGGAAGGGTAATCCCTATATTTGATTTCTTAATTTCTTGTAATTTAGGTGTGTTATTGTGGGTGGCGTGGCCTGATGTGTGTGCGTGAGTGTGCTATGTGTGCGTGAGTGCTGTGTGTGTGTATGGTGGTGAAGGGGGAAGGGGCAACGGCTGCTGGGGTGCACTGTGAGTGGGCTGGTGCCTAGTGTGTGCGTGAAGGGGGGAAGGGGAGGGGGAGAGAGCAACAGCAGGTGCTGCTACCGTGTGTGTGCAGGGCGCGTGAATGGTAAAGTGCGGTTGGGGGGGCTGTGTGGGTGTTGGTGTTGAGGGGAATTTTATGGGTGTAATGGGGGTGTGTGTAGATGAAATTAAGTGGGTGGGGGGGGGGGGGTTGAATTCCATGGCTGTGGAGGGTTAGGGGCTCGGTAGGGGGGGGGGGAGAGAAGGAAGTGCAGGTGTGTGTGTGTAACAGTGTGTTTGATCCAAACATGCATGAACAGTGACTGTAATTGTCACTAGAAATAGCTAGGTTTAATTCAGTCCATTGATGGAATTTTTAAAAATAGCTTGAGATAGGTTTAGACGAAGTACAAAAAAAAGACTCTAGTTATTTTTATGAGATCTATAATGTGGATATGTTTCAGATTTTTCCGAGGGCGGAAATAGGGTTAACCGATGCGGTTGTCATGAAACTTCATGGGGATTTAGAAATAGCAAACTAATGCAGTTTCGCGTGAAAAATTTTATGAGGACTTTAAAATGCTGAGATGTTACATTTTCTAAAATTTCATGTCATTTCGAAGCAATAGCTATTTTTAGCCGAACTGACTTCTAAGCACTCGGTCCAGACACCGGTTCAGAATTTTCGGGCAAAATTTTTCTAAAATACTTTTTAGCTCAAAAATTACTTCCGAATGCTTAAAATAGTGTTTTTGAAAAATTTTCGGCGCTAGGAATCCCTAGGGGTGGTAATTTTTCCTATAAAAGTTTTTGAAGGACTTTTTGGTCCGAGAAGGGGTGTAAGATATCTGAAAAGTTATTTTTAAGCATTTTGGGGGTGATAATGGCCATCAGGGGGTGTTTTGATAATTTACCAGGTGGACACTGAAGTTTGGGGAACACACGCAATTAAGCATTCTGAGTGACGAGAAGCGAGGAATGGGGTTAGTACGCCTAAATGCAGAAGTATCGCTACTCACACATTATCATGGCTAGGTTAAAGACCCAGTTGTCTAGCCGGGGTAACTGGCCGTTGTAAGACATTATAAATAACTGATAGAAAAGAAGTAGAATAAATTTTGTATTTATGTTTGATTAGCGCCTGACGAGCAAGGTCTTGTTTGATTAGGTGACCCTGCTCATTGTAATCTGAGGTTGCTTGGCTCATCGGCTAAAAGTCAATCAGGTAAGGATAATGTGGTTCCTTGTATGCTATGAATTGCTTCGCTTAGCATACCTATCGCTGATAGTGTTGTGGTATTGTGAATGTGGCATGGTTGATATGGGATGTCGGCGGGGGAGGAGGGGGGGTGTTGTGCCGATGTCCCTCTTAGCTAGGAAAATTGTTGAGGACTTATGATTATTAATTTTCTCTCTGGTCCACTATGTGGGTGATGTTTGTGTGAGTTTCAGTTGTAGTGTTGAACACCGGTCGGTTTCGTGACCGGAAATTCTTGTTTGAGTAATTGATTGACCGAGGATGTAAGGTGGACTCATCATTTCCCTTAGTCCGTCCAATTAGTGTAACTTGTAGTTTGGGGGTAGCGTGATTGGGACGAACACTCTTCGTGAGTTCGCTTCTTGTGTTTAGCGTCTCTTTTAATTACCTAAACTTGTAGTTTATATTAAAGGAGGGCCTATGAAATATGATCACCGGCAAAAAGGATGTATGGTGTGCGAGTCGAGTTTGTCGTGTTTGGTCGAGTCAAGTCAATCGGGTCTAAGTTTACACTACCTTCGACTTTATCTCAATGTTAACGATTTTAATGGCTTGTATTTCATTGATGTTTAATTTGGCTGTACTGATTTACAGTTCACGTGCATAGTCTGTCAATCTGTTAGTCGGTTTGTCATGCTCATAAAAATGTGGAAATAATGTTGTTCTTATGGGCCTTAAAGCCGCATAAAAATGACTCGTGAAGAAAACAACTATAGGCATGCTACTTACCATAATAGAGGCGTCTTTACTGGGTGACTTGCGCTCATTCCTTATATATGTTGTTTCAGGTGGTACGGTTGAACTGGGTGAGACGTCGGGGAAAGGGAAGGAGAAGTTGGCTTGAATTATAAAAGGAGATGTAATACGGTGTCAACCGTATTTTGGGGATCCAGATGTTCTATTTTAAAACTTCCGTTGTGTTTGTGTTGAACGTTGTAGTAATTTTTTTTGTAAGGATGCCCTTTTGAAGCTTTATATATATAAAGTTATGTATCTAGAGTTGCTATGTATTCCTGCAGGTTTAAGTTGCTTTTATGACCGACAACTTAGCTCCGGTGACGTCACTTGGGCTGAGGAGTGTCGCACTATTAAAACTTAGATTCTTTACAAACTCAAGTTCTTTACAAAACGAGTTAACAGTACTGACCCATGCAGGGTCTATCACTAAAATAGTGGTGGGAACTCCAGAATCTCACGCAGTCTCTAAAACCATTCTCGAGCATTCTACAGTTGATCATTACCTGCAGAAGGGAATCAAACGAAAGATGAGCTTTCGGGAGCTCAGTAAGGTCGTTCAAGGAACAACTGAAGGAATTACCAAAACGATTCAAGAGTTAATTCGATGATAATTTTTCAAAACATTTCAAACAATCATAAACAATTTGATGATTTTCAAAACGATTATAAGCAATCATAAGCATATACCAAAACTGTCATCGTGAAAAGGAATCCCTGGTGACATCACCGGAGCTGAGTTGTCTATCACGGTCACACCATAACCCTGTGCAAAATACAGAGCAACTACATCCTCATATTATACATGATTAATAGATGTTCCAAAATACGTCCTTACAAAAAAAATTCTTACAAACATACATCGAACTGCAGCGGAAGACTTTCAGGTCTCTAAACAGCATGAATGTTTACAACCTAATATACGACTGTAGTCATGTAACTCTTATCAACTTATCTCGCAGCTCAATCTTTATCTCACCATTTCTAGCTTGTCTTACCTCACTCAACTGATCCCCTTGCTCAACTTTTCTAGCTTGTTTCCTCTTCCCTTTCTACAGGGTTCTCCTTGATCAACCTTATAGCCTGCACAACTCAACATAAGGAATGAGCACAAATCGCTCAGTAAAGACAACACGAGGAGTATCGTGCACAAATGATTTGAGAGACTCAGAAGAATAATAATCATCTCAACGATAGCGATGAATCAATAGTACACAATAAATTTCAGCATCGACATAATTTGTCAACCGATAATTTTTCTTTCGTTAGACTGAGTGGCTCCAAGGCCCAACAAAACAGCATTGCTGCCACCTCCTCATGGATATGACTGATTGACTGACTGACCGACTATGCAAGTGAACACTACAACATGAAATCTGAAGAAATAAACATCAACGAAATAAAATTCATTAGAGTCGTTAACATCAATAGAAAATCAAATGCAATGCAACTCGGAAACGACGGACTGGACTTGGCCAGACTCGACAGACTCGGGTCGAGCACCATACATCTGCTTTGGCCAGTGATCATAGTTCATAGGCTATCCTCCTCATATTGATGTATCATTTTATGGGATATCTCAGTGTCACGTAATTAGGAGAGACACTGTCAACAAGCGGGGAACTCATCTAGAGTGCTTGTCCCTAACCACATTACAGCTAAGCAACAGGGCTTCATCAATGGAGCGGACTAAGGAAAATTATTCCACCTTATGTCCTCAACAACACAATTCAACAAAGAATATCGGATCAGAAGATCAACCGGTGTTCAAACCTAACAACATGAGTTCAACGTAACATCATCAACAGGGCGAACTTGAGAGAAGTTTGCCACAAGTCCTCAACAATGTTCTTACATAAGAGAAATGTCGATCATCAATAAGTGCCGACACTTCACAACAACAACGCAACAGTTTCAACATCATAATCATCAATGACAGGGCGGACTCGGGAGATGTTTAACCACAAGTCCTCAATAGTGTTCTCAAACAGGAGAGATATCGGCTATCAATAATTGCCGACATCTCATAACAACCACACAACAACCCCTACACAATATCATCCCCAATGTCAGGTATGCCAACCGAATCAGGTCATAGCATACTAGGACACACATTATCCTCACTAAATTTCATCAATGGGGCGGACTAAGGAAATTTATTCTACCTTAAGTCCTCAACAGCATTGATGGGGCGGACTAAGGGAATTTATTCTACCTTATAGAGATGTCAAATGGGCCGAGCGGCCCGCAGGCTGGCCCAACCCAGCCCGCTTTTGGCCCGGCACAACAAGTGAACAGTAGCGGCCCGTGTATTTAGGGCTTTGGACTTGGGCTTGGACCAGGCCGGATAATTACAGAAAAAGGCCCGGCCCGGCCCGGCCCTAAAAAGCCCGGGCTAGGCCCGAAAAAGGGCTGGCCCGGCCCCGACCCGCTTTTCAGCCCCATGTTGGCCCTGCCCTTTGTGGCTTAATAAAATATATATAGCTTTTGCTCAAATTAAGCAAGATTCATAGCTTGGTCTGGTGGCACAAAACTGTGCTAACTACTGGTGATACCTGGGTTCGAGTCCCACTAAGAGAGTTTTTTTTTTCTCTTGTCCTTTTTCAGGAGAAGGGAGGTTCAACTCGCGATATAATCGTTACATATCGCGATAAATTCGTTAATGTCGCGATATTTAATATATATTCACGAATCTTGCAAATAATCGTGATATATTCGCGATCAATATTTTCTAGTAATTTGTCCCTATAAATTTGCGAATATTGTTACTTTTCTCAAGTTTTTAGAATAATTTTTTTCACACAACATAGTTTACATTTTTCGCTGTGGATTATTTTTAAACAAAGTAATTGTATTTAAAGTAAACAATGCATATGAAAATGTAACTATTCACAAAAAAATAGACATTTTTCTCATATATATATATATATATATATATATATATAAAATAGGTAACTTCACAAACAGCCGATCCCAAATCCGGATAAAAGGAGGAGGGCCTATGAAAAAATTTATATTCAATTTAAATTTAATTCCTCTGCAAAGTGGAAAATAAATAATAAGAATTAAAAAAAACACTGTTGGGCCTGGGCCCGGCCCAAGCCCAGCCCTAAAAATTGGGCCTAGGGCCAGGGCTTGGACTGGGCCCATATATCCCATTTTTTCAGGACCGGCCCCGGCCCGTTTTCGTTGGAGGCCCATTGGGCTTGGGCTGGTCCGGCCCAAGCCCGGCCCATTGACATCTCTACTACCTTAAGTCTTCAACAACATAATTCAATTAAACGAATACCGGTCACAATGACTACCGATGTCCAATCATAACAACAAGAGTTTAACATAAATGTCATCAACATGTCTTACTAACTAAAACAATTAATTAGCATATCAGAACCGCATTCTCCTTACTTGATTGGCTTATGGCCGACGCAACGTGCAACCTCTGACCGCAACGAGCGGGATCACCTGATCAAATAAGACCTTACTCGTCAGGCATCATTTAAACATCCACGCACACGTTATTCTACCCTTTCCCATTTAACTGCTCATAGAGTTTTATGATATCTGGTTAACACGATTCGATAACTGGATCCTTAACCTAGCCTTATTGACGCATTAGCGATAGCAACTCTCTTATTTTTGACATATTGACACCACTCCTCACTTCCCACCATTTTGGACACTTAATAACGCTCGTTCCTAAAAGTTTAGTGCCAACGTGGCAAATTATCAAAATACTCCCTGATTTTCGCTACCCCATCAATACTCCAAAATCGCTTTAAAACTACTTTTTAAATGTACTATATCATTTATAGACCAAATAGTCCCTCCGGACATTTCAAAGGCACAAGTTACCAAAACACCTCCCCGACTTATATAAAATTATCAAAACACCCCCTAACGGCCATCGCCCCAACAAACTTCTCAAAACTAATTTAAAACAACATTTTAGGTGTTTTATAACCCTTCCAGACTAACCAGTCATTCGGAGAATTTTCTAGGGAAAATTACCAAAATACCCCCTTTGGGAGCAAATTACCAGAATGCCCCATGGGGGTTTCCGCTACCAGAAAAATACCAAAACCACTTTAAAATGCTATTTTAAGCGTGCCAAAGTTATTTTGAGCTAAAAAAGTTTTAAAAAAATTTCGCTCAAAAATTCCAAACCAGTGTCTGGACCGAGCGCTTGAAAGTCGGTTCGGCCAAAAATAGCTATCGACTTGGAATGACCTGAAACTTTGGAAAATGTAACTTCACAGTATCCTAGGGTCATCATAAAAATTTTGCGCGAAACTGCATTAGTTTGATATTTTAAATTTCACTGTAAAAATTCAAAATTCTCGCATCCGTTAACCCCATTCCCGACCTTGGAAAAGTTCACAATTTTTTCAGAAATGTAGGTCTCCTAAAAATAACTAGGGTCTCAGTTTTTCACTTTGGGTAAATTTGACTCTAATTATTTTTAAAAATTTTAATTTTAAACTGATTAATTAATTTTCACCTTTAGTGACAAAAACAGTCACTATTCACATCAAACACACACACACACACACTAGTTCACCTTTTTTTCACACAGTCTTCATCTTCAAGCTCTCTCCCTTTCATTGCCGAATACCAAAACTCCATACGAATTCCATTTTTTTCACCCACAACCACCCCTAATTCAACTTAATTTCATCCAATTCCAACTTTTTATACCTTCTAACACACAATTTAATCCATTAATCCACCCAAATCCCCATTTCTATTCCCATTTGAAACACACTCATGAACGTACACCTAGAACACACACTAAACGCACATCAAACCCACACTAAACACCTGAAATTCTTCTCAAATTTTTCCCTTCTTCCTTTCTAAGCTTTCATACACCCAAATTATACACAATTTCACCATAATTTACACCACACAACATCTATATATATGCACCCAAAATATACAATCATATGGCACGAAATATTCAACCAAAAACCCATAAGTTTTTTTCAAAATTAATGGTTTGAAGAAATGGGATTATGTACTGATACTAACTGTAACGCCCCAAAAATCTGGAGCTCCGCCGCCCCGAACCACCGGGTCGTTAACCTACCGGAACATATCAAACCTGTCAAATCCTGTACACTCCCACGTACTTCAAAGCATCTGATCCAACACCAACCCAAATTCTTCAAAATACAAGATTATAAAAAACTGCTTGAACTTAAACTATTAAAACCTAGGTTCTTAACAACTTGAGTCCTTATAGAAAGAATCGACAGTATAGACCCGCGCAGGGGTCTTATTACATAGTAGTGGTGGGCTCACCGGAATCTCACACATACTCTATCCCATTCCCGAACATGCTAGAGCTTATTATCACCTGCAGAAGGGAGTCAAATGAAGGGTGAGCTTTTGAGAGCTCAGTAAGGTCGTACAACGACTGCCAAAAGAATTACAACACGATTCCAAAGAATCCGACCGACAATGATTTCTGAATACTTCAAAAGGTCTGAACAGCTCAATGATTTCTAAAATGATCAAAATTCATCATAAATAGATACCAAAATAACAATAACAATCCCGACGGTTTCACAAATGATAAGTAAAAGATCACTTCCAAAGTCATCATTTCCAAAATACGCTGAAGATTTCATAAGGGAATTCAACACAAGCACAAATCATTTCAGATCATACTTTATAGTCATGTTCGTAGCGGTCACGGCAATATACATAGCAAATAAAATAAAAAATGAACGTTGATTCTGGGCAGTCGCGATGCCACTAAGGCAAAGTCGTACACATGCATAATGTACCATAATATAATTATCAGCCCTCTTCATCGGTCAAGGAACTAACCTGCTTCCCCATAGGAAGCAGTAACAATCCAGCCTTATGCCTCCCTACAGAACGGATACCCAGGTCAAAACAAAAAATTGACAATATCAATGAGCGTTAACATAAGCTTTAATCACCGAAATCAATTCGGGTTCTAATAACAATAAACATACTGATATAAGTCATCATTCAGAATTCAAGAAGAAAAATCACAAATAAACAGCAAAAATGATTGCGAATAGTTATCGAATTTAAGCCCAACAATTCAGAGGAATGGACACAAACAATTATCGACTTTGCTCAGCATGTGATACAAGGTGAGCATCGATAAGATTTTCAAATAATTGATTCAGGTTCAATAATGGGGTTTTCTAAGCAATAACATGCTGATATCAATACATAGTTCAGAATTCGACATTAGTCATAAGTAAATCAAATGAGTACTTACGAGTATGAGTTATCAAAATAAGGGTTCGGACGAAAGTCCTTACCCAGGTTTCAGATAGAATCCCTTACCTGGATTCGCAGCTAGATTATCCTAACCGAAAAGTCTTTAGCTTTAACCCAAACGGAATAATTGAATCATTAGAACACAGCCTACAGTACAATACACTCTAACACACACTCACGGGCACACACTGAAATACACTCTATTGCACACCAAAATACGCCCATGCCCACCTTCGGCAATACCCTGAGAAGTGAATTCAATCATTTTGTGTATTGTTATGAATTTGCAAAGGGTATCTTGCAAATTTGCTTAGGATGTAACACACGCACGCACACACTGTGCACGCATAGTACACACACCTACTGGAAAAAAATGCACACACTTTAAATTTGCAGGGAAGAAGATCACCTTTGGAATCCCTTTCCAATCTCTCTCACTATCTGATTTTCTGGTTAATTTCCCCCCCTGTTTTCTCTGTTTCTTTCTTCCTACTTCTTGTTTATGTTTCTCTGTTTTTTGTTCTTCCCGAATTTCTTCTTATCCCATTTCCTTTTTCTCTTTTTTTTCTTTCTTTAATTCCCTTAAAGATCTTATCCTATCTATATGTTATAATATAATTAGATTAGTCACAAAGTAACTAGCAAGAGGTGGCCAACTCATTCCTCAAAGTTTGACACGTAATGCATACTTTCAAAAACTACAAATTAACCCCCAAAATTTTCCATAATTATAGAATAACCCCAAACTTTTTTATAATTACATCAAAGCCCCAAATTTTATTCCAACCTCCATTATTTTAATTAAATGTCCCTAAAACATATACCGTCACCCATTTCATTATTTTTCATCACCAAAAATATTAATTACATTTATGCCCCCAAAGTTTTCCAAAATTATGTAAATGCCCCCAAAAGTTCAAAAAATTATATTTTTGCCACAAAATTCTTTTAAGCTTCGATACTCTACTAATACTCGAGCATTGCTCAAAACTATCGGCCGTTTATTTTTTTGGGTCATGGACGATTATTTTAAACGGCTTTCAATGTTCAAGATATTACATTCTCCCCAGCTTATAAAAATTTCGTCCTCAAAATTTGATATCGGATTTCTTATTACTCATGGCGTCCAGGCACTACGCTTCTGCTGCACCACTCCGATAGCTACCCATCGTAGATGAGCTACCTCTAACCGTTACACCCAAATTCGTTCCCACAAGTACCCAAATATAACAATTTAGGTTTTAATCGTAATGCTAAACTCATCATGCCCATGTGGCAATTATGTATTTGATGATAGACTTGTATCAATGATAATCACAATCAGGCAATCACTCTAACTAATGCTCGACTGATAATCGGTACCTCACAAAAATTTTCCTTATAAACATCATCGTACTGCAGCATAAGACTTTTAGGTCTCTATACAACATAAATGTGTTTACAACCTAATATATGACGGTAGTCGTGTAACTCCTACCAACTTATCTTGCAGCTCAATCTCTATCTTACCATTTCTAGCTTGTCTCACCTTATTCAACTCATCCACTTGTTCAACTTTTCTAGCTTGTTCCCTTTTCCTTCCTAGAGGGTTCTCCTTGGTCAACCTTATAGCCTGCACAACACAACATAATTAAGGAATGAGCGCAAATCGCCCAGTAAAGACAACACGAGGCGTATCGTGTACAAATGATTCAAGAGACTCGGAGGAATAATAATCATCTCAACGATAACAATGAATCAAGAGTTTTAATAATTTTTTGACATCAGCATAATTGCCAAACGAAATGTTCTTTTGTCAGACTGAGCGGCTTCAAGGCCTAAGAAAACATCATCATTTCAACTTGGACAGTGACACGACAAACATTGACTATGCAAGTGTAATGCAAAAGAAAACAATAAAGCAAACACTAATCGTAGAAAACATACATAGTAAAAATCAACAACATCAATTAAAATCAATTGAAAATGCCGACTCGACTTGACTCGAGCGACAGAATCTAGCGCGCTTCATTCTCTTTGTCAGTTACTTTATTCTTAACTGACAACCAATTACTTTACTTTCACTGGCCACCAGTTACTCAACTTTCACTGGTATTCAACTTCTTGATGCCCCATTGTATGGGGTGTTCATCTCAGTCTCAAGTAAATTAGAAGAGACACTGTCATCAAGAAGGGAATTCATAAAAAGTGTCTGTCCCTAACCGCGTTACAGCTCAAACAACAAAGCTTCATCAATAAGGCGGACTAAGGAAAAATTATTCCACCTTATGTCCTCAATAGCACAACTCAAACGAGGGATACCGGTTCAAAAGATCCACCGATGTTTTAACATAACAACAAGAATTCAACATAAGCATCATCAACGGGGCGGACCCGGGAGAAATTAACCACAAGTTCTCAACAATGCTCTTAAATAGGAGGAATATCGGTCATTAATAATTACCGACATCCCATAACCACCGCACAAGAATCTCTACATAACATCATTAATCAACGACAGAGCAGACTTTTGAGAGACTTAATCACAAGTCCTCAACAACGTTCTCAATCAAGAGAAATATCGGCTATCAATAATTGTCGACGTCTCACAACGACCACACAACAACCCCTATGCAATATCAGCACTAACGCCGGTTATGCTAATCTAATCGAATCATAGCATACTAGGACACGACTAAGTCTTACCAAACTTCATCAACGGTGCGGACTAAAGGAACTTATTCTTCCTTAAGTCCTCAAAAACATAATTCAATAAACAAATACCGGTCACAATAACTACCGGTGTCAAATCATAACAACAAGAGTCTACAAAGACGTCATCAACTTGGCATGCTAATCGAAACAATGAATTAGTATATCAGAACTGCATTGTCCTTACCTCATTGGCTTATAGCCGAAGCAACTCGCAACCTCTGATCGCAACAATCGGCATCACCTAGTCAAATAATATCCTGCTCATTAGACATCAACATATAAGCACTCTTTATTCTAACCCTCCCCATCTAACCGTCATAGCATCTTACGACAGTTAGTTAATCTGATCCGATAATTGGATTCTTAACCTAGCCTTATCGACTCATTATCGATAAAAACTCTCATTTTAGAAAGATTACCAGCATTCCTCGCTTTCCATCACTCCGGACGCTGAATAACACGTGTTTCCAAAAATTTAGCGCCAACATGGCAAATTACCAAAATACCCTCGATGGCCGCTACACCACCAGCGCCCCCCAAATTGCTTTAAAATCACTTTTCAGATGTACTACATTTATCTATGGACCAAATAGTCCTTCAAAAATTTTAAAGGAAAAATTACCAAAATACCTCCATTAGGAGGCAAATTACCAAAATGCCCCCAGAGAGTTTCCAGTATCAGAAAAAATCTCAAAACCATTTTAAAATGATATTTTAAGCATGCCGAAGTCATTTTTAAGCTAAAAAGCATTTTAAAAATTTTTCGCCCTAAAATCCCGAACCGATGTCCGGACCGAGCGCTTAAAAGTTCGTTCGGCCAAAAATGGGTATCAACTTCCGAATGACCTGAAATTTTGGGAAATGAAACATCTTAGCATCCTAGAGTCCTCATTAAATGTTTGTGCAAAACTGCGCTAGTTTGATATTTTATATATCACTGTAAAATTCCAGCATCATCACGTCTGTTAACCCCCTTCCCAACCTCGAAAAAATTCAAAATTTTTCCACAACGTAGGTATCCTAAAAATAACTGTGGTCTTTTTTTTTCACTTTGGCTAAATCTGACCCTAGCTATTTTTAAAAATTTGAATTTCAAACTGGTTAATTAATATCCACCTTTAGTGACAAAAACAGTCAATATTCACATCAAACACACACAGTAGTTCACCTTTTTTTTCACACAGTCTTCATCTTCCTCACTTCCTCCTTTTGCCAAATGCAATTATTCTTACGATTTCCATTTTCCACCCACAACCACTTCTAACTCCATCCAAATTCATTATATTCTACTCTTTTACACATTTTTACACACATTAACCCACCAAAAATGCCCATGTTAATCCACCCGAAACACACTCATATACACACATTTAGAAAGCACTGAAAAACACACACAAACACTCACCGCACACCCTGAAACCCACCAATTTCTCCCCCTTTTCCTCCTAAATCCTCCTATACACCTTAATATGCACTTACATGCCTCTTTGACACAAAATTACAACAAACTCACACTCAACCTCACACACCCAAACACATATATACATATAGAAGAACATACCCATAGATGTGTATACTGCATATCTTCAACCAAAATAACCCAAATTTTTTCACAATTACTAGTTCGAGATGGAGGGATTACCCTTTTAGGGTTTAGGATTTTTCTTCCTTTCTTTTTCTTCTTTTTTTCTTCTCTGTTTGTTGTGTTCTTCGGTCACTATTCACGCCTACTATTGTTCACGACTTTGTCATATTTGCATTTTCCTCCCCAAAATTCGTTTTATAATTTTCTCTTCATTAATCTTATCAAAAGTATTTAATAATTTCCAACACTGAGTCAGCTTAATGTAACCAGGAGGTGGCCACCATTAAACTGACTTCATACCAAATTGTGACACATTTTGCAAACTTTCAAAATTTACACTTTGGCCCCTTAAGTTTCTAAAAACTGTAACATCCCCAAAAATTCTGAGCTCCGCCGCCTTGGACTCCCGGAACGTTAACCTACCGGGTCACATCAAACCTGTTAAAGTTGTTCACTAACACATATTTTCAATCATCTAATTCAACATCAACTTGAATTTTTCAAAATATTAGATTACAACCGCTTAGCTTAACTATTACAACTTAGGCCCATCGTAATTCAAATTCTAAGAACCAATTAACAGTACTAACCCGCGCAAGGGTCTTCCTAGTAGTGACGGGCTCACCGGAATCTCACAGAGGCTCTAAACCCCATTCCCGAGCAATTTATTGTTGATCAAAACCTGCAGAAATGAATCAAACGAAGGGTGAGCACTACAAGAAAAAACACTTTTAGCGACGAACAAGTCCGTTGCTAAAAGTCCACTTTTTGTTGGTAAAGACTTTTAGCGACGGACCGTCCGTCGCTAAAAGTCCATGGTGGTGACGAAATTAATTACTGAATTTCGTCGCTAAAGATATTTTCTTATATTTTATCTTTCTAAAAATTTTAAAAAATATTTAGCGACAGAATTTCCTTCGCTAAAAGTCCATCACAAAATTTTTTTAGGAAAATTTGTCGCTAAAAATCTATCTCTAAAACATTTATTGATCTATAGAAGGACTTTTAGCGACGGAATTCCGCTGCTAAAATAAAAAAAACAAGCTATTTTGTATTTTTTGTTATTTTTTATAAATTCAAACCTGTTTCAAATAATTAACCCTAACCAACCAATCCAACAACAATTTAATTCTTTAAACTAGGATTCATCCTTTACTAAATTTCAGGTAATACAAATAAAATTAAATCATATACATCACTAACTAAAACCTAAAACTCAATACAACAAATTACATGTTCACTACATAGATCATATCTTACAAATCCCAAAAACAAAACTAAAAAATTCATTGAAAGTAAAAAAATATAAATCAAGATCCTTGCTCTTCGAAGCCTGCACAATATCTCATTTTCCACCGTTGTTGCTTGTTTCTCTTTGTCGACCACAACCTGAACAGGAAGATCAGTTGTACAAATTCATTTACAATGAATAAAATGAATAGAGGAAGACTACTTGTTATATTTTAACCAAAAATTCTGTCAAAACAAGCTACAATAAATTATGAAAAAATCATAGAGCTGAAAACAACAATGGAGTAGTAAATTATTCAATTATTTGATAGATGCACTAGCAAAATAAACAACCATCTAATAAGTCCGTATAGCTTCTATGAACTTCATAGCAAAATTCACACGAGTAGATAACAAACTTCAATAAACTCAACAATAAAATGGAAAAGAAACCCTAAGAAGCAACCGATCAAAGAAGCAAGCATCATTTACAAAAAGCAATTAAAACCGTAATGAATTAGCACCCCTCTTTTGCCATCTTGACAGCTGAATCTGTCATAACCAACGAATCAGATATATGGATTGAGGCCACAGCTTCTGTGCACCACATCATCCATTTATCTTCATCATTCAAACCCTTTGCATAGAGTCTTCTAACACCGTATGAGAATAGATGCAATAGCTTCTAAATCCTCTAATCATTGCAAAGCACAAAGACCCTTATAGTCTAGACTAACCACAATTACAGGAAAGTCAAGATTGCAGCAAAAACATGCAAATCTTTTTTATTGTATTAATAGTCCAAATTTCTATGAAATAGAACAGTCTCTTCTATTGTACAACAATTGATACTGAACTAAAATTCTACAATAGTTATGGAAACTAGAATTTTGAGGATAGAAAGTTCTACGCTTCTTGATTAATAAATGATCACATATTGCTGCAAGGTTAGACGAACCAATAGCTCCACTAAGAGCACATTTGAGATTAATACTCAAAAGCACATTATATATAAACTCATAATCAGTTTTTAAATTTAGCTGCAAGCTAGGTGTTTAGAAAAATTAGCTAGAAACTAAGGATGATATTTCGCTAAAAAAAAAAAAAACCTAAAACCAGTTTTAAATATGGAAAATGACCAAGCAGTTTGGTGTTTGAATTAAAATGCTAAAGGTATTTATAACTAATAAAGGTATATAGTATGTTACTTGATCAAACTTGAATCTGAAAAGTGATTTAATCTATTATCACCAATCCTAAGTAGTCTCTTATTCATAGAACGAATCCAAAGACAACATAAACATAACATGTACCAATTTCAAACTATGATGTCCACCCAACATCATTAAATACAGTAACAACTATGATTCTCAATACTCAAATAATGAAATCCAAATCCACCGCCGAAAGCGTAATTGATAGTCCAAATTGTGCAAAATAAGAGACAAAACTTGTGAAACATATGGATAAAAGGAAAAAGATTAATACCAGACGGCATGACTCCAGATCTATCGCTGAAAGCGCAATTGATAAGCGCAAGGGTGTCTTCATTTCCAAATGCCGATCCGGTGTTTGGAAGGATGGCACCGACTTGATACATATTCTGGACGACGTAGTATCTTGTGGATAATCAAACTGTTGGGGCTACAATGCCACGGGTGTGGGGCGGCGCTGGGGTAGCGGGGGTGGTGCAGTTAGGCAAGGGGAAGCGGGGTGGGGAGGTGGGATGGCGGCAGAGGTGGGCGGCGTAAGTTAGTATGGGTGAGAGAGAGAGAGAGAGGAGGAGGAGGAGCAGAGTGAGGCGGTTGGAAGAAAGAGAAAGAAAGAAGTAGGGTTTGATGGTTTTATTCACCTATAACGACGAATTTTTGGTCGTCGTTGAAGATCATAAAAAATTACAAAATATATTGACTTTTACCGAGGGATTTTGTCCGTCGTTAAAAAACCTTTTTTTGAATTTTTTTGGAAAAACAAATACGGGATAAATGCAAAAAATTCGCGACGGATACTTCCGTCGAAAATAGTCCGTTGGTAAATATAATTAGCGACTGAACATTCTGTCGGCTAAAACCTTTAGCGACCACTTTTACCGATAGGAAAATCCGTCGCTAAAGGGACTTTTAGCGAAGGATTTACGTCCGTCGCTAAAGGTCTGTTTTCCTGTAGTAGGGTTTTGAGAGCTCAGTAAGGTCATACTAGGACTACCAAAAGATTTACAAAACAATTCCAAAGAATCAGATCGATGATGATTTCTAAAATACTTCAAATGATTTGAACAGCTCAATGATTTCAAAAATGATCAAAATTCATCATAAATAGATACCAAAATAACAATAATAATCACGATGGTTTCCAAAATGATCTTTAAAATATCACTTCCAAAGTCATCATTTCCAAAGTACAATGAAGATTTCTCAAGGGATTTCAACACAAGCACAAATCATTTCAGATAATACTTTCCAGTCACTTCCGTAACAGTTACGGCAATATATAGTGCAGATAAAATAAAAATTCAACGTTGATGCTGGGCCGTCGTGGTGCCATTCAGGCAAAGTCGTACACATGCATGATGTACCATAATATAATTAATACCTGTCTTCATCGGTCAAGAAACTAGCATGCTTCCCCGTAGGAAGCAGTAACAATTCAGCCTTATACTATCTCCCCATAGAACGGATACCCAGGTCAACACAAAAATCAACAATATTAATGAGCGTTAACATAAGCTCAAATCACCTAAATCAATTCGGGTTACAATAACAATAAACATACTGATATAAGTCATTATTCGAAATTCTAGAAGAAAATCACAAATAAACAGCAAAAATAATTGTAAATAGTTATCGAATTTAGGCACAACAATTCAGAGGAACGGACATAAACAATTATCAAATTTGCTCAGCATGTGATACAAGGTGAGCATTGATAAGATTTTTGAATAATCGATTCAGGTTCAATATCGGAGTTTTCTGGGGCAATAACATGCTGATATCAATACATAATTTAGCGTTCGACATTAGTCATGAGTAAATCAAAGGAATACTTACGAGTACGAGTAATAAAAATAAGGGTTCGGACGAAAGTTCTTACCCAGGGTTCAAATAGAATTCCTTACCTAGATTTGCAGCTAAATTATCCTAACCGAAAGTCTTTAACTTTAACCTAAACGGAACAATAAACTAATTAGAATACAATCTATTTTACAATATGGTAACTTAATACGGACTCACACATACTCCCAAAATGAACCCCCTCACTGGGTACATAAAATTATCGAAATGCCCCTGGGGTGTAAAATTACCAAAACTCCCCTTTCAGACTTAAATCACCAAAATGGTCTTCCTGTAAGTAGAATCACTATAATAACCATACTGTATGCAATTTATCCAAAAATACATTTCTTAAGTCAAATTACCAAAATAACCCTTCGGGTGGCAAATTATCAAAATACCCCATGGGGGTTTCTGGCACTGAAAAAATCCCAAAATCTAAAAAAAAAAAAAAAACTATTTTGAACATCCCGAAGTCATTTTTGGGCTAAAAAGTATTTTAGAAAATTTTCACCCGAAAATCCCGAACTGGTGTTTGGACCGAACGCTAAAAGGCCAGTTTCGCGAAAAATACCTATCAGCCTCGAAATGGTACGAAATTTTAGAATATGAAAGATATCAGTAAAATACGATTTTCCTTAAATTTTTAGGTTAAAATAACTTGGTTTGGTCTACTAATTAAATCGGGAATTTTCTCTAATCGATACCCTAATTTAGCGCCTTTCGCGGACCCCAGTGTTATTAAAGGCGCAGGCGCACCTAAGGCGCAAAAGGTCCCTGGAGCCTAGGCGCAAGGCACAGGCGCGCGCCTTTTCGAAGCAAGGCGCAATATTAAAATATATAAAAATAAATAAATAATAGTGTATTAAAACAATAAAATAACGTAAAAATTTTCAATACAATCACTACATTTCTTCAAAAACAAGTTAATGATCGCGTCCATTTATTATCATATATATTTTATTTATGTCATTAGGTACGTTAGGTGACACATTTTGGTACTCTTTAGCGACAATAGTTGCTTCATGACATGAGTTGCTCGCAACAGTTTGATAGAGACAGTGAAATGAAAGCATCACTGGTTACTGATTAGATTTCTCCAAGCATGATCAATTGTCTTACCACCAAGTAAATATTGAACCACTGTGATCATTTAAAATTGTTGAATTACTTAGTAGAAAAACGAAAAACAAACAAGGGAAACCATAGTTCAAGAAATCAGCATAGAAGTAAGAAAAGGGCATCCAAACCGGGATGAATCAAATAATATGAGTACTCATGAAAAAACGAATCAAATATTCAGATGATAAACAATCACAAATTCATGGGGGTTTTGGATGTTTGTAGCAGTCAATAAGTACCCATGAAGAGACAATGAACCACAGTTCAACAAATCAGCATATAACTAAGAAAAGGGCATCCAAATCGGGACTGGAGTGTGGAGCAGAAGATTCGCAGGGACAGAGAGGAGCAGCTGGTCGGTGTCAAGGTTGTCGACTGGAGTTGGAGGAGAAGATTAGCAAGCAGCAGCAGAGAGTAGCAGCAGCGTCGGCGCTGCGTGCGACTGGAGCAGCGGTGGTAGCATAGAGGTATGCCGTGGCCGTACGTAAGAGACCGACAGCGACCGGAGAATGATTCGCAACGACCGGAGTCACCGGAGCAAGGGACGACTCACATGCCGAGATTTGAGAGCTGCTTGATTGAGTTGTGAGGCTATTTTTTATTTGGGGATTTTTAGATTTAGGTTTAGTGTATTAAAATGGACAGACCACATTAAGCCACATTAAGCCAATCCAACGGCCACAATTCGTGAGCCTAGCCATGTGCCTCCCGCCCCGCTGTGCGCCTAGTTGAACGCGTTGCACCCAGGCCTAAGCGAGGCGCTAGGGGTGCGCCTAGCGCCTAGGCGCGCTTTTTATAACGCTGGCGGACCCTGAAATTTTCCAAAACATTCCAGAGCGTAGGTCTCATAAAAATATCTGGGTTATTTGACGCTACCTATTTATAATTTTTTTTTGGAAAAACTGCCTAAATTAGTTTCCTAGCTTTAGCGACAATTACTATTACTATTCAAATCAAAGGCACACACTAATACACCTTCCCACCCACACACTCATCTTCTCCACTCAGTCATAGAAACGCACCCAACAATTCACATACATACTCTGGTAGCTGTAAACCCCAAAGTAATACCTATATACCCCGAATTACCACTAAATATACATGTTAATACCCTTAAACAGACACATTACACTCATGATCACACACACAAACACACCCGAAGCTCACACACTCAAGAACACACACACACAGTCACAGCAACCCACTCTTCACGCACCCAAAACCCACTGAAACCTCACCACCTTACCCAAATGCCCTCCTAAACTCACATTAAAACCACCATACCACACATATGCATGCTTAACACACAAACTTCCACCAAAATTACTCACAAAGCCACAAATCCGGGACACCCTCACACAGCAACACACACTCAACAGTGCTTAAAACACACACACACACACAAACTCTAAAACACACTCTAAGAATAATAAGAGAAAATTACTTTGAGATTTCCTTGTAAATCTCCCATTCTTATTTCTGATTTTCCCCGTAATTTATTGGTTCTCTCCCACTATTTTCCTCTTCTGGTTCCTGTTGCTTTTCCTCTGTTTTGTTTCTTTTTCTTCTTTTATGAATTTCGTTTTGATCTCCTCTCCTTTTGTTTCCTCATTAAACCTCTATATTTCTATAAAAATCCATCTCCCCATATTTTATAATAAGATCAGATTAGGCATACCTAAAATAAGTAGGAGGTGGCCTCCTTTGAAGCAAATAGTTTCTGAAATGTTACACATAAGGCATAATTTTCAAATCCCTCACGTTTTCATATTTTCAAAATAGCCCCAAAAATTGCAAAATTTACATTTTTGCCCCAAAACTCTTCAAATCTTTGTTAATTAAACTAAATGTTACTAAAACGTACAATATCACTTATTTCATTATTTTTCATCACCAAAACTATGATTTACATTTATGCCCCCAGAGTTTTCCATAATTACATTTTTTGCCCCAAAATTCTTTTGAGCTTCAATACTTTACTATACCCGAGAATTACTCAAATTCAATGCCCGTTTATTTTTCGAGTCTCCGATAGTCATTTTAACCCACTCCTAAAGTTCGGGGTATTACATTCTCCCCACCTTATAAACATTTCATGCTTCTGTTGTACAACTCTGATAACTATCTCATAGTAGCTAAGCTACCTCTTACTTCTGCACCCAGATTCTTGTCCCACGAATGCCCAGATGCAACTGTTAAATTCGAATCATAATACTAAACTGAAACCCTGTCAGTAATCACTTCACTCTAACTATTTTGGAACTTCTCGAACGATGACTTAACCATTATGAAATTCACTGAACTAAATCCACGCTGCTCCAAATTCAACGCATATAAGTCAAACTACATCAAACTCTAATAGTAGAGCTTCCACTGCATTGTACTGATTCTATACCAGAGACTATATCATTTGTACCGTCTACTTAATGCTGGTAAGCTTAACTTCAAGCTTAAGGTGTACTAAAGTACCAACCAATGGTCATACATGACTTGCACCCTACCAAAGTTAACATGGGTAGGATAACCAGTTCTTGTAAGCGCTTACACCTCACAATAGCCAGCAAAAACTGTTGCCACCAGGCTTTCACCGTGCACTCTAACATCTTAGAACACAAGTCAAAATTGTTGTCGAATTTGTTATGGAGGGGTGTGTCATCTTAACATAGCTATGTATTGCATACCTATGATTCTACGTACACTTCACAGAATGACGAAGAACTATAACCACTACAGTTGCGCTACACACTCTGGTGTCTTATCTCAACGAGCCCAAGCTATTACTAAATTCGTTATCTAGAGATGCATTCTCCTAACATAACACAACATATGATTCCGGATACCTATGTATTCATTTTCACTAGAGTGTAAGGCTCTATGTTATCACATCACTTCCGATTCACAGTCACATATTTTACAAAAGTCTCATAGCCTTATCCTTCAATCATCTGTTTCAGTTAAACGTTTATAATTCTTTAGTTCTACAAGCAATGTGTGGTCTATCATCAGGTGTTCAGTCAAGATCTCGATCCTATACCGAATTATCGAATAGCTTATCCAAACCTAATCCACATTCCCAGAGTCTATTCGTGCTCACAGATTACCCGAGGCTTAGGAATCTACCTAACCTCAGATCTAGGTAGGTGAAACTATGAAAATAATGATAACAATAATCGCAATCATGCAATCAAAACACAAAAATCTTTAACAAAATCATACTTATTGGTTTTTTATATTCGCAATGCAAAGGTACGACATTCTAGAAAACAACGAATACAGAAACAATGGTATAGCATACAGGCTTGATCTATGTCCAGGATTGATTTGATTGGATAACGTGTATCACGTATCAATATTGAAGAAGTATGATCCCAATTCTATAACAACAAATACAGAAACAAGGTATAGCATACAGGCTTGATCTATGTCCAGGATTGATTTGATTGGATAACGTGTATCACATATCAATGTTGAAGAAGTATGATCCCAATTCTATGCATGGGATCCAGTTGGAACAAGTTAAAACTCGAGATAATATCTCGTACCAAAAGGCACCGATATAGGTTATTGATAGAGAGAAGAAACATGTTTTACGTTAATGCCGGTGGTCAAAGTTGTTTGGGGAAAATCGTGCGGTAGAGGAAGCCACTCTAAAACCCGAGGCGTTAGTGCGGTAATAATATTTGCATCTAGTTACAAAATGAAGCTTGTCCCTATTTCAAGGACGAAATTTTATTTAAGGGGGGAGGATGTAATACCCTGATTTAATCTAACCCAGAATTAGATTAATCGAGGGAATTATTTTTATAGATATTATTATTTTTATCGATAATCAACTTATTATAATAAAATGGGGGGTTAGTTTGGCCTTGGGGGTTAAAATGTAATTTTGAAAAGTAAGGGAGGATAAGATTTATGGACGGAAAATAATTAGGGTCAGATTTAGCCAAAGTACAAAAAATAGACCATAGTTATCTTTAGGAGACCTACATCATGGAAACATTTTGGATTTTTCCGAGATCGAGAAGGGGGTTAACCAATGCGGAAAGTTTGGAACTTTGTAGTGGAATTTAAAATATCAAACTAGCGTGGTTTTGCGCGAAAATTTTATGAGAACCCTAGGATACTGAGAAGTTCCATTTCCCAAGATTTCAAGTTGTTCCAAAGTCATTAGCTATTGAATAGGCTTTTCAACGCTCGGTCCGGACACCGGTTCAGAATTTTTGGGCGAACATTTTGTAAAATACTTTTTAGCTCAAAACTAATTTCAGGATGCTTAAAATAGCATTTTAAGATGTTTTTGAGATTTCTTTGGTGCCTGAAACCCCCAGGGGTATTTTGGTAATTTGTCACCCGGATGGGGTATTTTGGTAATTTTCTGAAGGAATTTTGGTCTGGGAAGGGGTGTAAAACATCCAAAGGGTTGTTTTGAAGAATATTTGGGGTGGCGGGAGCGGTAGTGACCATCAGGGGCATTTTGGTAATTTACAACCCTTAGGGGGAGTTTTGGTAATTTTACCATGTCGATTCTGAACTTCGGAGAATGTATTAAATTGAGCATTTTGATTAATGAGAAGCGGGGAATGGGGTTAATACCCTTAAATGAGGGGTATCAACACTGGTGCGGTGCTAGCTGGGTTAAAGACCCGGCTGTCGGGTTGGAGTAACCGACCGCTGCAAAATATGGTAAATAATTGATAAAATGATAGTAGAATAATTGTGTATTTATGATGGTTAGTAGCTCACGAGCAAGGTCTTATTTGATTAGGTGACCTCGCTCGTGGTGGTTTGAAGTTGCTGGGCTCGTCGGCTAAAAGCCAACCAGGTAAGGATGGTAGGGCTCTCTATACCCATCGTTGATAGTGTGTAGTATGATGAATGTTGTATGGGGGATATGAGGTGTCGGCAGTTGTTGTGCCGATATCTCTCTTAGCTTGAAATATTGTTGAGGTTTGTGACTAGCTTGTTCCCTTGTCCACTCTGTGTATATTATTGGTGCGGTTGCAAGTTATCGTGTTGAACCCTGGTCGTGTGCATGACCGAAATTTCTTGTTGTGTAGTTGATTGACCGAGGACATAAGGTCAACCCAGTTCCCTTAGTCCGTCCAGTTGCTGTGATTTGTGTTTTGACGATAGCGTGGTTCAAGGACAAACAATCTTCGTAAGTTCCCTTCTTGTGCTTGATGTCTCTTTTACTGATCTGAGACTGAGATGAACATCCCGGAATATGGGACATTATGTGAAAGGTGGGCCAGTGAAATGTAATCACCAGCAAAAAGGATGTAGGGCACTCAGGTCGAGTCGGTAGAGTCTAGTTAGTCGGGTCGGTGTCTACATTACATTTGATTTTTATTATGATGTTAGCGATTTTAATGACTTGTATTTCATTGATATTTAATTTGGCGATTTAGTGTTCATGTGCATAGTAGGTCAGTCAGTCGATTCAGTCAGTCCAGTTTATAAAATGTGGTGATAATATTGTTTTGTTGGGCCTTAAAGCCATTCAGTCTGGTTAAAGAAAAATATATGTTGCTTAATTCATGGAATTGATGTCGTGTTATACATTGAACTCTGGATTCTTGATATTGTTGGGATTGATTATTATTTATCCCGAGATCATCACTTCGTTGTACGCGTTACTCCTCGTATTATCTTTACTGGGTGATTTGCACTCATTCCTCACATGTGATGTTTCAGGTAGTCAGGGTGAGGTAGGAGAAACGTCAAGGAAAGGGAAAGAGAAGGAGACCTGAGCTCTGAGAAGAAAAGTAAGATGGTGACATCCGTATTTTGGGATTAGATGTTTTGTGTAAAAACTTTTGTTGTGCTCATGTTGAGCTTTATGGTGAAATTTTTTATAAGGATGACTTTTTGAAACTTTATGTATATATTTTAAAGGTGTATTTAGAGTTGCTCTGTTATCCAGTAGGGTTGTGATGCAGTTATGACCGGCAACTCGGCTCTGGTGATGTCACTAGGGTTGGGGGTGTCGCAAAAACGATCATTTGAAGATCATTTTCAAAGTCATCATTTTAAATACAATGATGATTTTCCAAACAATTTCAAAACAAGTACATATACTTCAAGGACAATATGGAGAAGAGTTTTAGATAATCACAAACAGTTTGATCACAATATGGGGAAGAGTTTCAACTCAGTCCCCTTCAATTAGATATAAAGACATTCATTGCCAATCATTTTCAAAACAATCATTGTAAGATACAATGGAAACAAATTCAGAAGATATTGGCCATGGGCAGAAGCAATGCCACTCAGGCAATGCACAGAAAGTGTACACATGCATGATGTACGATAACCAATCCTTTTCATTTCTAGCCCTGCATAATTACGCAGGTTCAGACCATCCTTATAACGCCTCTCCACAGAACAGATTCCCAGGTCAACAAAGAAGACAACAATTACATAATCAAAAAACAACTCAATGCTCAACATGCAATAAGATATGAATATCAACATGAATCAAATAACCAATATCAATTAGGGTTTCAATGACAATTAAACATGCTGATACCAATTCAGCACTAAGAATTCAAGAATAACCACAAACAAATAGCAAGAACAAATACGAACACTTATTTAATTTAGGCACAAAAAGTCAGAAGAAGGAATGCAAACAGTTATCGAATTTGCTCAGCATGAAATAAAAGGCAAGCATCGAGAAGATTTTTAAATAACCAATTCAGGTTCAATGTTAAGGTTTCCTTGGCAATAACATGTTGATATCAATGCATATCTCAGTGTTCGGCAATAGCCATAAGTAAATTGAAAGAATAATTACGAACACAAGTAATCAAAATTTGGGTTTGGATAGAAATTCTTACACATGGTTCATATAGAAATCCTTACCTAGGGTTCAGATAGAAACTCTTACCTGGATCTGAAGCTAAATTATCCTAACCAAAAAGTCTTTTGCTTTAACCAAAACGGAACAATGAAATGATCAAAATACAACCTACAGTACAATATTATAAACTCAATACTGACTCACGCATACTCCCATAATGACCCCCCTCCACTGAGTATGTGAAAATTACCAAAATACCCCTTATGTATAAATTACCAAAATACCCATTATGTATAAAATTACCAAAAGCACCCATCTCATACTTAAATCACCAAAATAGCCTTCACGTGAATAAAATCACTAAAACATCCCTATCGTATGTGAATTAACCTAAAAGTACTTTTTACTGGTAAAATTACCAAAGGGTGAATTACACTAAACCCCCTGAGATTTACACCCGTGTCTCACAAAGGACCCTAAGGTTCCAATTTCAACAACTAACACCCCAACTTTGCATTTTCGATCCAATTGGACCCAAAATCGATTTTCCGTTACAAGAGCTGTGGATGGTCGTTCACCTTGAGGGGCATTTTCGGTAACCAACAAAAAGAAAGCATTTGGAGGGAAAATATGATTTTTCTCGCCACTCTCTCTTCTGCACACACACACACACTATTTCTCTCTTCTGCCATTACTGACCTCTCTCAGCACCCATAAAAATCCTCTTCCCCTCCCCACCCGCACCCGCACCTCCATCCTCTCAACCCCCAACCTCCCCCTCTCCATTTCTCTCTTCCTCTCAGATTGATCTTTCGTATTGAATCAAACCCCAAAATAAATCAGTTGATAGTTTTGTCTTGTGGTAAAAATGACGCAGAAGACAGAGAAAGAAGACGCCGATTTCAAGGCCGTCCCTGAGATATTGACCCTCTGCATCAACAACTGCGGTGTGACTGGCAGCCCCGCCACCAAAAACATGTGCCAGAAGTGCTTCTCCGCCTCCTTTTCTGCCGCCTCCTCCTCTACGAAAAGCCGTAGATCTATGAGTTCTGGGTTGACGGCGAGCACTTCCGATCCGGCCGATGCTGTTGGCCGGGATCTTGTGTTGTCGCAGGATCGGAAGGAGACGGAGGGGGTGGCTGAGGCTGGGGTGACGAAGAAGACCGTAAATCGGTGCTCCGGGTGTTGTAAAAAGGTGGGGTTGACCGGGTTCCGGTGCCGGTGCGGGGAGTTGTTCTGCGCGGAGCACCAGTTATCCGACCGGCACGACTGCAGCTACGATTACAAGGGGCATGGGTTCATGGAAGAAAATGGTAGAAGATGGAGAGAGGGAGAGACCACCAAATATTGGTTACCCAAAATGTCCCTCAAGGTGAACGGCCATTCACAGCTCTTGTAACGGAAAATCAATTTTGGGTCCAATTGGATCGAAAATGCAAAGTTGGGGTGTTAGTTGTTGAAATTGGAACCTTAGGGTCCTTTGTGAGACACGGGTGTAAACCTCAGGGGGTTTAGTGTAATTCACCCTCTAGGTGGCAAGTTACCAAAATACCCCTGGTGACTTCCGCACATGAAAAATCTCAAAAACACTTTAAAATACTATTTTAAGTATCCTAAAGTTATTTTTTGGGCTAAAAAGTGTCTCAGAAAACTTTTGCCCAAAAATTTCGAACCGGTGTCTGGGCCGAACACTCAAAAATCGGTTCCGCTAATACTAGCTACTGACCTTGGAATGGCACGAAATTTTAGAAAATAAAACATCTCGGTAATAGTTTTCCTAAAATTTAGATTAAAATCTAATTTTCTATATTAAAAAATTGAGAATTCCTTTTCATTGATACCCTAATTTAACATTGTTCGCGAACACCGAAATTTTCTGAAATTTTACACAACGTACGTCTCGTAAAAGTAACTAGGTTCTCTGTTTTGCACTTGGTCAAAATCTAAGGGCAACTATTTTAAAAACAAAAATCAAAGAATACACTGCCTAACCTCCCCCCCCCCCCCCCTCCCCATCCCTTTAGTGGCAATTATAGTCACTATTCACGGATTAAAACACACTATATCATCTTCGCACACACACAGTCTCTTCTTTATCCCTCTGCCAAGACACAGGCCCCCATTAACACACACAATTATGCTGCTACCCACTGAAACACGCTACAATCCTTGAAATACACGTTATTTAATCTAAAACACACACTTAGCACATTAATACACACAATTTACAAACACCCGAACACACTCAAACACACACTGTCACACTCTCAAATACACACATACCACTTGGCAACCCACTGAAAAACACACAATTCACCCATTATCCTCATAAACACACACTAATACCACAAAACCATACACACGATCACCCCAACACACACACACACACACACACACACTATCACACAACACACACACACACACACACACACTTCGCATACACCGCACACATTGCAAACCCACTCACGGCCATCATCCCTACCCCTACACACACTAAACCACACAATTCATGCATATCTATGTTGTAAATCCACACACACAGACCACATTTCACTCCCACGACGCACACTCACTTCACTCCTCAAACACACACTAAAACACATACTAACAGTTAAAAATTTTACCTTAGGAATTTTTCCGATTCTCTCTTATTCTCTATCCCCGAAGCTCTATTTCCTTCTCTGTCGGGCACAGTGCTTTTGTCTGTTCTCTCGATTATGTTTCTTTTCTTTAATTTATTTTCTTTTGTTTTTCCTTCATTTAATTTCTTAAACATTTAAATAATTCATTATTTTATATTATAATGTAATTAGTCGTCACATAACCAAGTAGGTGGTAGCATTTTCTTAAAACAAATTTCTCCACAATTTGACACATAAGTATCTATCTAACTTCCAAAAATGCAAAATAGCCCCCCCCCCCCCCCCCATCCCCAACCAAAAAAGTTTTCCAAAATTACAAAATGACCCCAAAAATTGTCAAAATTATATTTTGACCCCAAAATCATTTTAAAATTCTCTACTAATCTCTGAGCATTGCTCAAAATTATCGTCGGTTTATTTTTGGGAGCCAGATGATTATTTTAAACAGCTCGAAAAGTACCGAATATTACAGTTACTTAGATACTTCTTAATTGTATCAAAAGCTTCCTTGCACAGGGGGTTCCATCCCTTAGTTGAATCATTCTTAAAAAACTTAAAGACTGGCTCGCAAATCATGGTCAACTGGGATATAAATTGACTGATGCACTGGATCCTTCCCAGAAACCCACGGATTTCTTTCTCACTCCTTGGCGGAGGCATCTCCATTATGGCCTTAGTTTTAGCCAGATCGACCTCCATACCCTGCTTACTGACCATAGATCCTAGCAATTTTCCAACTGTAACCATGACGACACATTTATGACGATTGAGTCTTACAATATACTGCCTTCACCTATCAAAATGTTTTCTCAAAATTGTACAGTGATTCTCCTGTTTTTTGGACTTAATGATTACATCGTCAACGTGCACCTCTACTTCTTTATTAATCATGTCATGAAAGAGGGTTGGGGTTGTAGCGGCTCTTTGATAGGTAGCCCCGGCATTTTTCCACCCGAAAGGCATCACTGTGTAGTAGAATATGCCTTGTGTTGTAATGAAGGCTGTTTTCTTCTGATCTTCAGTAGCCATCTTTATCTAGTTGTATCCCGCGAAGCAATCCACAAAGGAAACCAACTCATGTTCAATGGTATTATCTATGATCATGACAAGGATAGGAGAGGAAATTCATCCTTGAGAGAGGATCGGTCAAGGTCTCGATAGTCAACGCGCATTCAGACTTGGGCGATCGGTTTAGGGACAGTAATTATGTTAGCCAACCAGGCAGAGTACTCAATAACTCTTATAAACCCTATATGGAAGAGTTTAATAACTTCATCCTTGACCTTGAGAGACCATTCAGGTCTCAACATGTGGATCTTCTACTTAACAAGTTTAACCTCTAGTAGAGTGGGTAGGTAGTGCTCAACGATTGACGGGTCGATACCGAGCATGTTGTTATCTGACCAAGCAAAAACATCAACTAATTCCCTTAGGAGCGCGATGATTCTATCTCTTTCTCCCTCATCTAGGTGAGTCCCTATTTTTATTTCCTTTACATTTTCAGGTGTGCCTAAGTTGACTTTGAATCTTTCTTCTGCCACTGGCTTGACTCAGTTTGACTCTCAGTTTTTTATTTCTTTCATTAGCTCATTAAGTATGTTTATCTTCTTTGTCAATTAGTTGTTATTTATTATTAATCAAGTGGATTAATTCCTCATAATTTATATCAACAACCAAAGAGTAATGGAAATTGATCATCACATTATCAATTAAAAAGTCAGGGAGAACATAATAGGCAAGAAAATTCAAATTGTTTAATGCAACATAAGTGTAGCGAACCGGCTCGAAAAAAATCTCCAGAAGGATTTTAGGAGTCCCCATACAGGAAAATAAGAAAAACCTAAAAATGACTTTAAAAGTGTCCAAATGACTACTAATCTATTGAAATCAAAGAAATGGGTTCAGGAACTAAGTTATACGACGAGAAGGTGTTACGCACCCACCATACTTTTTTGGTCTCTACTTAATTTCTATCGTTTTTAGGCCATTTTAATACATAACACAAACCCTAGATTCACTTCTTTATTATTGATTTGAATTCAACACTATGGGTCAAATGGTCTACGTATTCGGCCGGACAAACAGGAATCAAAACCATCGTAGTTCGACTGTGATACTACGGGCGACCTACACTTTGGTCTTAGACTCGAATTAAGAAATGAAAAGAATCTTTTTGTTTATGATTTGTTGATAGAAATGAAATGTGATTTCAAGAAAGGAGAAATCATTATAGACTACTCAACTAGACTAGAAAATAGTAAAATATACCTCGCGAGGGTGCCTGCCTAGAAGACTCAGGAATACTTGTAAGAATCCATGATACAAGAGACTTGAAACCCTTTTCAGTGAATTATGAAAGACTAGTTTCTCTTAAGAAATGATACACCTCTCTTCTAGGAGAAACGAGAGAAAAAACTGATTCTAAAAAATATTAGCCAAGGGCCCTATTTATAGAGGTCTAGGATGCTAGAAATGATAAAGATAGAATCCGTAATTTGATGATAAGACAAAATATTTGATAAAGTTTGTAGATTGACAAAAGTCAACTAATCGGGCGGTTTGTAAAAAATCGGCCAATTCATCCCATAAATTTATAGTATTTTTCCCAAATTTTGGGACAATATCTGACCCTAATTTGATAAATTTTAAATGGAATGTACCAAATTCGGTAATTATCTTCATTTTTCATGTAAATCAATGATTTAATCACTTGCATCAAGGATAGATCACAAAATAATTTCTAAAATCTTCTAAGCAATCTGGACTGGATTGACCTAGTTTGACTAGATTAAGCCCGATTACTGACTGGACTGGTAGATTGGACTAAAAATTGAGCTGAACTGGACAGGTAGATTGGACTAAACAACTGAGCTGAACTGGACTGGACAACTAGACTACATTAATTAAGTTATATTACCATACCTAACCCCTAATAAGAAACTCTAATTAATAATAAAGCCCAAAATTTATTTAATAAAAAATGACTACAAAAATGGGGTGTCGAGAAAGCCCTTGGTGAGGGAGCTCATGTGCGGGCGAACATTAGCAAAAAGTAAAATATTTTTGTATTGAAATTCAAAAAAAACCACAAGACTCTGAATAGACTTGAAAACCATGACACAGATTTGAGGTCGGACCTTTGTAAGGTTTCTTATGTATCATTGAAAAGGAATCAGACTAACATAGTTCAAAAAGGGTGAGGATATTATTCGAAGCCGGGGCAATGGTAATAATGATTGGTAATCGAACAATGTTACAAGGAAAAGTGAAGTCGAACCTTGTCTGGAGATGGAGCCAACAATAACAACGATTGGTCGCCAGACAATGTCGTAAGGGAAAGTGAAGTCGTACCTTGTCTGGAGCTGGAGCCTATAGTAATAACGATTGGTTGCTAGACAAGGGGCGCGGCCCTAGAAGACAGAGCCAGTGGTAACAACAATTGGTCATCTAAGGCTATGGAAAAGTCATGTCTAAGAGCCGGAGCCAACGGAGACGATAATTGGTAACTTAAATATGAATAGGAAAGCACATTTAAAAGCCGTAGCCAACGGTAACAACAATTGGTAGTCCAGATGCACCAAAAACTTCTGACTAAGAGCCAGAGCCAATAGTAACCACAGTTTGTCGCTTAGCAGAAAGGACATATCCCTAGAAGCCGAAGCCAACCGTAATAACAATTGGTCTTCTAGGAATATGGTAAACTCACTGCCTAAGAGTCTGAGCCAATAATAACAACAATTGGTCACTTAGGCGAATGAGGAAAAATGTAAATCTAAAAGCTGGAGCCAATAGTAATGATGATTGGCCGGCTGGACACACCTCAAGCTTATTACTAAGAGCTAGAGTCAATAGTAATGGCCGATTTCTTAGCCATAAGGTGCATCCTTAAAAGCCAGAGCCAATGGTAACGATAATTGGTGGTCTAAAGATACTGAAACCGAAACTGGATTTGTGACGGGAAAACTCATTGCTTTTGAGAGTCAGAGCCAATAGCAACAACGATTGGTCGCTTAGGCGGATGAGGAGAAAACTGTATCTTGAAGCCAAAGCGAATAATAACAATGATTTGGTCATCTTCGAATACGAAAAAACTGGGATTGGGATTGGAATTGGAGCTAGAACTAGAAAACTCACTGCATAACAGCCGGAGCCAATATAGAAACAACGATTGGTCTCTTAGGCGAATGAGTAGAAAAGCATGTCTATAAGCCAGAGCTAATGGTAACAACAATTGGTCATCTAGACACACCGAAGGCTTATTCACTAAGAGCCAGAGCCAACAGTAATCACAATGGTCGCTTAGCCATAAGGACGTACCCCTAAAAGCGGGAGCCAGACAGTAACGGTGGTTAGGCATCTAGGGACACATAAAAACTGGAGTTGGATAGAGCAAGGTACATGGTATCTGCTTGTCGACCTGAATTGAGGGTTTCTACCCTCAAACATAGATCTAGATTTGGAAATGAAACCGTACTTGATTTTCACGTACTAACCTCAGTTGAGGGTTAATTATCCTCGGCCATAGACCATGGTTAGAAATGGCTACACCCAGCGAAGGTTGCTTACATACCCTCACCCAGAAGTGATCAAGCCGAGGTAGTTCGAACTGGATTTGGAAAGAAGAATATATGTTTCCTTACATGTACTAACCTGGATTGGGGGTCAAATAACCTAGGATATAAACCTGGACTAAGAGAGAATGAAAGATGAAGGGCTGAGAAGATAAACTGACTCTTCTACTAGAGTCATGAAGGAAAGGAGCGTGACTAAAAGTCACACAAAGAATCATATTTTATTTTTAATTTTATCATAATTTAAAAAAAAATTCCTTTTGAAAACTAGGGCTGGGTGATAGAATTTTGTATCCTGGACTTTCTAAGGCAAAGACAAACAATAATCCTGACTATCAGGGTAGGGAAATCATATGGAGCCCTTGGCAAAATGCATGTAGATGAAACAGACCATGCAATGGCTTGGAAGATGACAAACTCTATCACGACTGTCATGAAAAGGAAATCCAGGGAGCCCCTAGACAAAATGTATGCAGACGAATGCTTATTATGAAATGAACTGGAAAAAGACATATTAGATCCCGACTGTTGTGAAAAAAAAAATCACAAGGAACTCCGAAAAAAAATTGCATGCAGATGATGCTGAACTTGCATTAAACAGGACAAACAAAGACAAATGCTACCCTAATTGTCAGGAAGGGGAATCGCGAGGAGGCCCTAGACAAAGACACATTCAGACAACACTAACCATTCAATAAATGGATAAACAAAGATAGACACTATCCTGACTTTCTGGGGAGGAGACTCATAAGAAGCTTTTAGGTAACCACAAGAAGGACAAGAGACAGACACTATCATGACTGTCGCGAGAGGGAAATCATAGGAGCCCCGAGACCAAAAATGCATGCAAACGATGTTGTTATGTTGTCGATTAGGGAAAGACAGACACTACCATGACTGTCGTGAGAGGGAATCATAAAGAGCCCCCAGACAAAAGTGCATGCAGATAAAATAGAGCATGCAAAGGATAAAGACTATCACAACTGTCATGAAAGAGGAATCTCAATGAGTCCCAAGACTAAAATGTATGCAGACAAATCTGACAATGCAATGAGCTGGATGAAGATTGTCACAATCACGACTATAGTGAGAGAAGACTCGTATGAATCCCTTAGGTAAACTCAAAAAGGACATGTAGATAATCACTATCTAGACTGTCATCAAAGGGGGGTTCCTAGGGATCCCTTGGAGGAAATGCATATGGACAAGAGTGACCTATGATGGACGGAAGATAGACATAAACTATCCCGACTGTCATAAGGAGAGACCTACATGGAGCCCCTAGACCAAGAAAGCAAGTAGGGCTCACCCTAGCATAACCCTAATGGAAGTGAGATCATAAGGGAAACCCCGAAGGACACCTACAAAGAAAAACCCATGACGAAGATAATGTCCTTTCACAATTCGAGAGCATATTTGAATTGAAAATTATTTCGACTGCCCGATATGATAAATCAGTCTACCACTTCGAGATCTTTTCGTCTGAATTTTATGATTTAAGCAATGGTGCCCACTCTGTTGACACGCTTATCTCTACTCAGAGAAGGGAAGACCAGTAAAAAAAATTTATCAAAAACATTTCAATTGCTTAGCATCAAATGTCATTCAACCTCAAAGAAAAAGTTACTTCTTAACTTAAACAATCGAGTTTGAATCCTCAAGACTACCACAAAAGGTGGGCGCAAAAGATGGATCGTAAAAAATTGAGATGTATGAGCTGTGAGGCTGATGTGTATGATGTGAGTCTATATATGCTACAAGGCTGATGAGATCTTGACCTATAATAAGCCCAAAGTTTAATGTATATGACTGGCTGAGCAAAAGTACATGACTATCAAGTGTGTCATCAGAAGGCACAAGATAAAGTCATAAGGTTTCTCACATTATTATTGAACTGGAGACAAACATATCAAACTGCCTTTCAGAACAGGATAGGCCACATAGGTCATGAAAATCAAGGGGTCATCATCAGGTCACAAGGAGGTGAACAAATCAAGTTTGGAAGATCATGAATTGAAAGGTCATCAAGCAAGCCATAAAGAAGTGGACATATCATGTCATAATATAGCACGCTCAAAAGGTGCATGACCTCATCAAAATGTGAAAAAGATTTTTTCTCTCTTAAACAAACATAACCTCTAGGATGAAATTATATACGGGACACAATGTGCGCCAGGGTATGGGCTAAGAAACGAATGGTAATAAGGTTTAAGAACTCAAACATGAAACCGAAGCAACTAGTGTGTGCCCATGGAGACCGACCCTAGAAGGTAACTAAGCTGCCTACGTATCCCCATTGGGGGAATCAGGTCAGAAGTAGTTCAAATTCAAATCAGATATGTTGAATATCATCCTTCAAATTCAATCAATGGCAACTCTATGCGTCAAATGTTAACAAACATTCTCCAACCTCTCTGTTCTTTTTTCCTTCTTCTTGTTCTTTTCCTCAATACTTCTCCTTTCTTTCAAGATAGAACACATGATCATCACAATATCAATCATCATCCATCTTCAAGACTTTGGGTCCGATGAAGGGGAACCTTTTCCATGTTGAGTTGACTTTGTCGCAACACTTGTGACATAGGCACACACAGAGACTACCCACCCTAAGGTTAGAAATATAGGCTTCCAAAAAAGAAAGACTAAACTGTTTAGGCACAAAGCGCTACCAAGGGGAGAAAATCTAGTACATGATAATCAGAATGACATGTGGTGGCCAAACAATGGCCTCCAATCATCGAGAATGCTCATTTCAAGGAAGAGTCATGCAAACCTATATTCTTTCAAGGTCTCTCTATCTCTCTATCTCTCTCTCTCTCTTTCTTTCTCTCTCTCTCTCTTCCTCGCGCGCCCTAACTTCTGCCTAGACCACCCTTTTTAAGGATTTCAGTCTAACGGGCTTTTCCTTTTTCTTCAAGATGAATGGTCTAATCTAGGAGATGGACTAAGCTTTGAATAGGAGGATGTCTTGACATCGATATAACACCTCATTATTTTTAAGGATTTGACTCATTTCTTGGGGAGTTAGCCAAGAAAGGAAGTCACAGCCTTCTCTTGATAATCTCTTAGATTCTGACTCGAATGTTTAAATTTCAAACCAAATTATTCCACTAGCTTTTCTAACATTCAATTTTAAAGAAACTAAAATTCTAATACTTTAGCTAGAAATTACAGGGATCGCTATCCCTTAAGTGCAAAGAAGAACTGTGAACGAGTTAGACCACTAGTCTTAAGTTCAGAACCATCTTTTGCACAATATCTCGAAGTGGTTGGTCAATTATGAATTCAACAGGTATGAGGTTGGGCAATTCTCTCTTGCTTTGAAAATGATTATGTCCTCGACTTGCTAAGGATGGAATCCTAGACTTACTAATACATAAACTCTATTTGACTCAAACATTAAAAGAGACTTTTAAGAAATGATCTTCATTTATTTGTATTCATCATCACCATATAAGACTAAATCAGCAATCAAGGAGTAAGTGAAAATAACAACACCTTAAAACAACATGTCTGAAAAAGGTAATCTAGAATATGCTAGGAAAACCATCCAAGGCTCTGACTCAGCATCATATTCAGCTTGGCATCGAGAAAGTCTTTGACCATCAATCTGAGAGCTAATAGCTCTTATCTCGTGATGGGGTGATCTTGCTAAAAAAAATCCTCCTCTTAGTCAAGCATAGAAAGATCCAGCACAGGAAGATATGTCTCACTTATGTTCACTTGGTGCGCAGGCAGAGATTATGTCTTCATATTGGGTCCGGCAGACGGGTTTACTTCATCTTTGTCAATCACATCTTGGATGGCATGACGGAGGCCGATGCACTTTTTCGTGTGATGATCGGCTCTTTGATGACAAGGACAATGAGGTTAGGCATCATATCGTTCGAATGAAACAATCGATGCAGGAGTTGGTGGAAACTTCAAAATCATATGTCCTCGTAGCAACTGTTCAAAGAATTTTGTCAGTGGGGCGTTTAAATGGGTGAACCATCGTCGTGGCTTGGGAATGGCTTCTCTTAACAATACTTGTTGAGCCCTCACACTTTTGACGTTATTTACACTATCTGGCTTTGACAGAGCATTGGCATTCCTCCCATTGACTTGGTATCATGTATGCTTCCCTTCTCAGGGTATGCTTCCCTTATTGATAACATCTTCCAACTTGTACAAGGGATCCTATTAGTGTTTTGAAGGAAAATAAGATAGTGCCTAAAAAGATACTCATGGTACACCGGTATCAAGTTGCTCCTTATCATAACTTGTTCCTCTTTCAATGGGCAATTAACCATCTGAGCGACTTTCTTCCTGCATTGCATTATAAAGGTTGAGACTAGATCCTTAGGCTTCTGTTTGGTAGTCTCCAAGTCTCTTCAAGTAATATCAACATTGTACTGGTACTGATTGAAAATTTCTCTTCCAACATCTTCCTATGTTTGTTCTCTTAAAATTTTTGAGGGTGAGGAACCATCGAGCAGCGGCTCCAGTCATACCTTCGAGGAAAAAACTGAACCAATTGATTCCGGTTAACTACATAAGGAGCTAATGCCCACATATACATTTTCACATGTATCTGTTGCATCGTCCCATTGAATTTGTCCATATACGACATCTTAAACTTTGGAGGGAGTCTATCCTTCGGGCTCACGTTAAGGGTACTGAGGTCCATTGGGTCAGCAATCCTTCTCATCCTAGAGATGTGGGACTCCAGTGTAGCCAATTTTTCCTCCCATTCCAGGGCAATAGTTTCTCTTTCATCATTAGATTCATACTGCCCATTAGCTTTGAGTTTGGGTTTTCCCCTTTTTTTCCCTTCTTTCTCTTCAATCTTTGGTTTATCTCCAAATCATTTCTTTTGCTCTTTTTCCATGAGTAATCCAATATTCAAAGCTATTTGGTATGTTGAGCTGCTAAAGCGGTGATATTAGCTTGAAAATCCTTTTGTAAATCATCGAGGATTTGGATGAGATCACTGGGCTAAGGGAATCCTTCGGCCATTGGAATCAGCTTAAGTTTTACAGACCTATCCCAATAGCAAAACTTCGTACTGATGCCATAGCTTATTAGCTTCCAAAAGAAAATATTTTGGAGTTTTTTTTAAAATTCGAATATTCCACTTCTTTTCTTTTTTTTTTAACTTTTTTTACTTGTTTATTAATTTTATAACCTCAAGGACTGAAGAAAAATGACTCAAGATAGGAAATTGTAGCCTAGATAGGACCACACAAATTAGAGAACGCACATAAGCACGTTCAATCTAAATCGATTGATTTATACCCGTATAAGAAATGAAAAACTGATTAACCTGCCGATTCATATTGTGGATTGACCGTCCAGTTGTTCAGTAGGTAATTCTGGAATTTTGAGAGAATGTTTAGAAAAGTAGGTTACTGACTAATCGTCCAGTGAAGCTTGGAGGCTAACCAACCGGTCGGTCAGTGGTTTGGAAGTTTGGAATTTTGAGAAATTCTAGGAAGGTCAGAGTCCTGACTAACCGTCTAGTAACCTTGGGGCTTAACCAGTAGGTTGGTTAGTGGGTTTGAAGTTTTAGATTTGAAATTGCTTTAAAATGTCAGGGTTCTGACTGACCGTCCGTAAGCCTTGGGGTTAACCGATTGGTGGTCAGTGGGTTGGAAGTTTAGGATTTGAAATTTTTTAGTAAAGTCAGGGTTCTCACTAACCGTCTAGTAACCTTGGTTAACCGGCCGGTTGGTCAGTGGGTTGGAAGTTTAGAATTTGAAATTTTTTGGGAAGGTCAGGGTTCTGACTGACTAACCGTCCGATGACCTTGGGGGTTAACCAGCCAGTTTGTTAGTGGGTTTAGGGTTTGGAAGGCTAGACAATTCTGAATAGTCAATGTTGAAAGTAACCATTCGGTAACCTGATGGGTTAACCGGCCGGTTGGTCATTGGGTTTAGGGTTTAAGGTATAAGTCAACCATTTTAAATTTTCAAGTATAACATTTATTGACTAACCATCCGGTTACTAGATCAACAGACCGACCGATTAGTCAGAGTCTACCCCTTTTTGTAATATTACCAGCTAGCTTGCATAATATTCGTTGGTTCCCCTGTAAATATGCCATAAGCTATAACATGTATTTTCCCATAAAAGGGGTAGAACACATAAATGGTCTGGGAGTGTGCTTTCTCTCTCAACGCCGGTGTAAGGTCACTCTCTTGGCTCGACTTGTACCATATACCTCACACCCGTAACTTAGGTAGTTAACGATGGGTGATCATCAGTACATGTACAAGTCAATTAGCTTCCAAGAATCCAAGAGTTCCCTTTAGTACGAGGCCTTGGATCTGAGGATACAGTCGAACTCACCTCATAACTAGGAAGTTCAAGGGTTTCAACCGTTGCCCTTGAGTGGGTAGGTTAGGGGCAAATGTGCGTGTGTGTGAGGCATGATATAAGAGCACAATTACCATAGTTACAGCATATTGTACATGTTATACAACAAAAAGAAAATACAAAAAATAGGCCAAAAAGTAATAGAAAAATTTTCAAGTCTAGTCCTCATAGTTTTTAGTCCCTAGCAGAGTCGCTATTGTTGCGAACTGTCTCGAAGAAAATCACCAGAAGGATTTTTCAGAGTCGCCATCTTATTTAATTAAACACAGAAAATTAATAAAAACTTGAAATGACTTTAAAAGTGTCCAAATGACTAATCTATTAGAATCAAATAAATGGGTTCGGGGACTAAGTTATATGACAAGAAGATGTTAGGCACCCGCATACCCTTTCGGTCTCTACTTCATTACTATTGTTTTTTAGCCCTTTTAACACATAACACTTAAATATGCATAAAGCAAACCCTAAGTTTATTTCTATATTATTGGTTTGAATTCGATAGCAAGGATTAAATGGCCTACGCATCCAGTCAGACAAATCGAAATCAAAACTACCGTAGTTCAATCTGATCCTACAGGAAGTGACCTACATTTCGATCTTAGACTCGAACCAAGAAATGAAAAGACTCTTTTTTATGATTTTGTGATAGAAATAAAATGTGATCGTGGGAAAAGGAAAATTATTCTAGACTACTGAACTAGACTAGAGAACAACAAAATATACCTCACGAGTTTGCCTGCTTAGAAGACTCAGGAACACTTAGCGAAGAATCCACGATGCAAGAGACTTGTAACTCTTTTGAAATCAACTATGAAGAGCTAGTTTCTCTAAAGAGATGATACACCACTTCTAGGAGAAATGGTATAAAAACTATAGGGAGAAAAAGTTGATCATAAAAAATATAGGGCAAGGACCCTATTTAATGAGGTCCGCGAACACCAAAAATGATAAAGATGGCCATATCAATCTGTAATCTGACGATAAGATAGGATATTTAATAAAACTTGTAGATTGACAAAAGTCAACTAACCGGCCGGGTTATCGAAAAATCGGCAAGTTTACCCCATAACTTTATGATGCCAAGGAAAGTGGGTTCGTACCTACGTGGAGGTGCCACAAAGGCTGCAGTCCGAGTCAGATGCCAAGTATGTTGATGTAGGACACAACAAGGGTGGAACAAGGGCAGAGACCAAGGGCTTCCCAAACAGAGCCTGACGGTGGCAGTGCTACGAGGGCGATGGCGCAAGATGAATATACGACGACAGTCACAGTCCGATGCTTAGGTCCAGAGTCAGGGTCCTGTATGTTTCTCTCTCTAGGATTCTAGAGTGAGAAAGTGAAAATATGTTCTGAAAATGTCCAACCTCAATGTCCCATCCCAAATGAATTCTCAAGACCTCTATTTATAGAGATTGAGATGATGATGTCACTAACCGACACGTGGCGCCCCCGGGAGTGACACGTCACCGAGGGGTCCACGGGTGCCGGTGCTCCACGGACTGTCGGATCGCATATTCACCCGACCTGCCCCGCACATCGTCGCTCTGTCTGTCTGGAAAGACTGGCTCCCACAACGTCAGTGTGGCCAGAGAACCCCTTGATCTAGCCTCCAATCTAAGCCCTTGCAGAGTCCCACAGGCCTGACAGCGGTGGGGAAGACCCGACGCCCAACTGTCAGGTGAACTAGGCGCGATGCCCTCCGAAGACCTGCTCCCGTCTCGGAGTTACCCGAGGGTCATAATCCCTAAGGGTGCCGACGCAAGCCCCCAGTGCCAGAGCACGTAGGCCAGTCACGCAGGCACCCTGACAGAGATAGTGTCCCGGAGGAGTCGCCTATTCCGCAGGCCGAAGTAACATCCCGGAGGAGCCGTCTACCTGGTAGAAGGGGAGTCTTCGTGCTAGAGCACTTAGAGCTCCCTGGCAAAGACAGTGTCCTGGAGGACTCGACTATCCCCGCGGGTGAGTCTTTGTGCTGGAGCGCTTGGAACGAGTCAAGGTAGTATCCCGGAAGAGCCGTCTACCTGGCGGTAGGGCTGTATACGAACCGAGTTTGAGCCGAACATGGGTGTGTTCAAACTCGGTTCGTTTAAATTTTAGTATGTTCGAGCTCGGCTCGTGTTCGTTTAGAGCCAAAAAATCAATGTTCGAACTCGGCTCGAGTTTGTGATTATGAAACTCGGGCTCGACTTGTTCAACTCGTTTAACAATACGAGCCAAACATGAGTTCACAAACTCGGCTCGTATTCGAGTTCAACATTCAACCAAATCCCAAAATTTGCTCAAAAATCTCAAATCCTTCATGCAATCAAGCTATAATAAAAAAAATCAAAATACAAAAGATGCAAGAAAGGATGCAGATTCGAGGTTGAGCCCTTAGCTTTGCGGCTTTGCCTCCAGTGGTCAGCAACCCCTCCATAGCTATCGATAGGGGTTTCTATTCCTATCAAAGCAGATTCTGGCGACGGGGAGATGTTGGCGTCGGAGATAGGCGATGACAGCATCCAAGCCGCGATGTCCGTGTGAAGAGAGATAGAGATGTGTGATCTGCCAATCTGTGAGGAAGAGAGGCACTACGTGTGACATGATCTACCAATCTGTGAGGTGGGTGTGTGTTTGAGATGAAGGAAGCGATGGGAGAGCAAGTGCGGCGTGATCTGTCGATGGTGTGTGTGTTTGAGACAGGTGCGGCACAATCTGCCGGTGGTATATGTGTGTGAAATAAGGGAGGCGATGGGAGAAGTTTAGATTTAGGTTTTAGTTTATATAGTTGGGGCTTTTGGGTTGTTAGGCTTCATAGGCTGGGCCCTTTAGGAATTGGACTGTGGAATCTGTGACCATTAAAAGGTCCAACATAATTTGTTCTCCGAATGCTTTGAAGCTAAACAACAAGCCTGTCAAAAAGCCCAATTATAAGGCCTCCATATGTTGCAGCAAGTCAGCAAACAACAAGCCCAACCAAAATGACTGGGCTTCAGCACTAGTGAGGCATTTATGCTTTGATATATAATCATGGGCTCTAGCTAATAAGTGGGCTTAGAGTTTTGGTAATTGACTTTAGGGCCTACAGATTTAAATTTAAATTTTATGGTTTATGTAAATATTATTTATTTAAACATATTATAAATTTATAATTTATTTATTATTTAGACGAGTTGTTCGCGAACACGTTTGTGAATATTTTGGAGTGTTCATGTTCGGCTCGTCTATTAAACGAGCTCTAAAAACTTGTTCATGTTCTGTTCGTATAATAGACGAATGAACATGAACGAGTTCTATAGAGAACGAACCACGAGCCGTTCGTGAATAGCTCGGTTCATTTACAGCCCTACCTGGCTGAAGGGGAGTTGAAGAGCTCCCTGGCGAAGATAGTGTCCCGGAGGAATCGCCTATCCCCGTGGGTGAGTCCTTGTGCTTGAGCACTCGGAACATGTCAAGGTAGCATCCTGGAGGAGCCGTCTACCCGACTGGCCGAGGTAGCATCCCGGAGGAGCCGTCTACCTGGCAGAAGGGGAGTTGAAGAGCTCCCTGGCGGAATGGGAGTTGAAGAGCTCCCTGGCGGAGTTAGTGTCCCAGAGGAGTCACCTATCCCCGCAGGATGTTGCACACTCCGGAGAGTGGGTCAAAGTATGTTCCACGACCAAGGCAATGTGTGCATGGTGTGGTGAATGAGTGTGGTGCCCGGGGGGCATGTAACATGATTGTGGCGTATGGGCGCGATGAAGTGAGTAAGGTGCCGGGGGCACGTCTTTGTTAGTGGCGCGGCGCATGGGCGCGACGTAGTGCGTATGGTGTCGGGGGCACGGTAGTGTGACAGAGAGCCTGGGGGCACGGCTGTATCAGCGGTGCGGTGCACGGGCGTGGCGGAGTGTTGAAGTGCAGCGCCCGAACGCCGGTGACGGACTTGCGGAGTTGTGTCCGGGCGACGGGGTCGCGGTGTTGTGTCCGGGTGACGGGGTCGCGGAGTTATGTCTGGGTGATGGGGTCGCGGAGTTATGTATGGTCCCTTGAAGAGAAGTGAAGGTGTTAAGTATGGAGACCAAAGGCCAACCCATAGGGGAAGTCTAAGGCCAACCCTTAGGGATAGGCCGAGGCCGACCCCCAATGGGAGGCCGAGGCCGACCCCAAGGGGAGGGCCAAGGCCAACTTCCTTGGGCAAGTGCCATGGTGCGCCAATGAGCGACATGCGAAGTGTGACGGTCGAAGTGTGATGAGCAGTCGCGCAAGGATGAGTTTCTTGGTGACGAAGGCATGTAGAAGAAGTAAGAAGTGCACGTGACTTGAGCGTGCACGCTTTGACTGGTTGTGAGTGTTGAATGTTGACGGTTGCTTGTACGGACGTGTCATGCAAAATGGGACCAAATTGAGCCTTTGGGTGCGACCAGAATAGGTTGGGAACATAAGCCCCCTGTGTTGGTGTGTGCAGAGGGGCAACTCGAGCGGGAACCGAACGCATAAACACTTAGCAAGATTTTGATGTTGTTTGGCCGGCGAGTTGTTGACGTCGTCAATGCATGATGGTGATGAAGAGTAGGTGGCTCGAGCCACCTCGTGCACAACCTACAAAAGCCTTGGAATGCTTGGGTTGAAGCAATGGCACAATGATAGGGCGCAGGGGCGCGGGCACGAAACAGTGCCCGGGGCGACGGATGACGAACGTCACGGAGACGTCACCCGGGCGATGGGCGATGGACGACAAGCGTCGAGGAGACGGCGTAAGGGCGCTAGCGACGGGGGTCGCGGAGACGGCACCTGGGCGACGGACGACGAACATCACGGAGACGTCACCCGGGTGATAGGCGACAAGCGTCGCAGAGATGGTGCACGGGCGCTGGCGACGAGGGTCACGGAGATAGCGCCCGGGTGACGGACGACGAACATCGCGGAGACGTCACCGGGGTGATAGGCGACAAACGTCGCGGAGAAAGCGCACGGGCGCAAGCGACGGGGGTCGCGGAGACGACGCCCGGGCGACGGACCACGAACATCCCAGAGTCGACGCACGGGCGTTGGCGACGAGCATTGGACAATGAATAGAAGTAGGTGGTTCGAGCTACCTCGCGCACCACCTACCAAGGACATTGATGTCAGGGACGTCGTGATGAGGGGCGCGACAAAGGCGCGATCGGGTGTCGCGATGCAGGGGCAGTCCACGACGGGCGTAGGGGCGCGGGTAATGTAAGGCGGTCAATGTTGCAAAACAATTCTAAGTATGGAAAAGAGTAACAAAATGGGTAAGGGAGTCAAGAAGTGCAACCCCAAAGCATATGAAGTTTTAGTTGTAGTAAAATTGGTATGTTGATTTTTGGTTTTGGTCGGAGAAAAAAAAATGTTAAGTGTTATGGAGTGAAAGAGAGGAGGTGTAAGTTTGGGGGTGTGGTGTTTATGAAGTAAAGACAATAGGTAGTGATGGGAGAGGGAATAGAAAAAAAAACTAAGTATGGATTTTTGGGGGGGAGTGAGGGGAATTAATGGGGTGTGCCATGGGGTGTATGAGGGGAGAGTAATGTAAGGAAGAGAGAATGATGTTTAACTTTGGGAGTTAGGAAAGAAAGGAAAAAAATACAAGCGTTGATTTGGGGAGGAAAGGAAGGACGTGAGGAGGAAGGGAATTAATTGGGTAATGATAAGAGATAGAAGGAGGGGGGTCGGCCTTGGTCAAGGCATAGGGGTCGGCCTTGGTGAGGGGAGTGTAAGGGAAGTGTGGTGTTGTAAGAGAAAATGGAAGAGGGAGAGAGTGGCATTGGGTGTTGGGATATGAAGGAGTTGAGATTGGAGGGAAGAAGTGATGGGAAATTTAATAAGGAAGAGTGAAATGGGTAAAGAAAGAGATAGTGGCCGTGAGGTATGAGGGGGAGTGAGTGGTGATTGGTTAAGGTGAAAGAAAGAGGGAGAGAGAGATTGAGGTGAAAGATGGGGAAATTATATGTGGGTCTTTCATTAGAGAGAGAGAGAGATGAGTGAATAAAGAGTGGGGAGGGGGTGTCGGCCTAGGGGAAGGGGGTGGGGAGGCCAAGGCCGAGGTGTGGGGAAAGGGGTAGGGTGAGATTATTGGGGGAGGTAATATGTGAGAGAGGTGGAATTAATGAAAGTGATTGGAGATATGAAGGGAGAGAAGAGAGTGAATGAAGAAGGGTGAGAGAGGGATGTGAGAGGCCGAGGGTGTGGGTAGGGGGTGATGATTGGTTAATGTGTAAGAGTGATGTGTGAGAGTGAAGAAGTGAGAGAGAGAAGGTTGTAAGTGGGGGGAAGTTAATGTGAGTAATGAGTAGGGAAAAAGGAAGAGAGGGAAGGGAGGAGGGGAGGAGACCCACGTGGGGGGTGAAAGAAAGAAGTGTGTTGGGTGAGTTAATAAGTATAAGAGATAGGAAATTTGTAAGAGAGTGTAAGAGAATGTGTAAGAGAGAGAGAGAGAGAGAGGCATTTAATGTGAGAAGAGAGAGAGTGTATAAAGTGGGGAAATTGGGGGATGGTGTCTCGGGTAGTGAGGGAAGAGTGAGGAAAAATATGTTGAGTGATGTAAGAAGGAGAAAGAGAAAAAGTAAAAAGCTGAAAGTGATGGGAGAGAGAGAAAAAGGGAGAGAGGGAATTAAATGTGGGAAGAGAGAGAAGGGAAGACCCACATGGATGGGTGGGAAGGGGGCTGCCCAGGCGCCTGGGTTGGGGGGGCAAAAAAAAATTTTTTTTTTTTGTTGGCCTCCATAAGGAGGGAACCCCCAATGACATTTTTCATAATGTACAAGAAGAGAATGAGAGAAGAATGAAAACTTTTTCCATAAGCAAGAGAGAGAAAATTATGTATGAAGTGGGAAGAAGGATGGTGAGGGAAGAGAGGAAGGAGTGAGGGAGAGTGATGAGAGCATGAATGTGGGGGAGTATGTGAGGAAGATGAAAAACTTGAAAAAAATTCTAAGTATAGAATGAGGGTAAGAGGGTAGTGCCTGACCATGAGCATGCAGGGTGAGAGGAAGAAGGGCAAAGGGAGTGAGAATTTTTTTTTGAAAATTTCTAAGTGCTGAGAAGCTTTCCCGAGTGTTGGAAGGAGCATAGAATGTAGGGGTGAAAAAAAAATTGTTACAAAATTTTTCTAAGTGTTGAGCTCAAACAAGGGTGCCGAGGGAGACAGCTGCGGGTGATCATCGATGACCAGTTGCGAAAAAAATGAAATTTTTTCTAAGTGTTGGGCTGAGACAAGGATGCCGAGGGAGACCACTGAGGATGATCATCGATGACCGGTTGCGAAAAAAATGAAAATTTTTCTAAGTGTCAAGAAAAGTAAATGAAGGATGATGATGCGACCGTAGTAGCGCGGCTCGAGCCACCTTGCGCACCACGTACCAAGTCGTTGCAGTGTGAGGCCGAATGGATTGAGAAATGGTGAAGCCCCCAAGGGGGTGGGTGATGGTATGAAGGGTGGTGTCAAGAGACTTGTGCAAGAGCAATATAACTTGAAATTTTTCTAAGTCAGGAAATGACGGCCTCTTGGATGGCTGGGTTGAGGTTGTGACTGGTAGTCCTGGTAGCCCTTCGTTGCTGAGGCATGGTTGCTTGGGTGTGTCAGGCAAGGAACGAACTGCACTGCGATGCTCACCTCCCTAGCAGAGTCGCCAAAATGATGCCAAGGAAAGTGGGTTCGTACCTACGTGGAGGTGCCACAAAGGCTGCAGTCCGAGTCAAATGCCAAGTATGTTGATGTAGGACACAGCAAGGGTGGAACAAGGGCAGAGACCAAGGGCTTCCCAGACAGAGCCTGACGGTGGCAGTGCTGCGAGGGCGATGGCGCAAGATGAATATACGACGACAGTCACAGTCCGATGCTTAGGTCCAGAGGCAGGGTCCTGTATGTTTCTCTCTCTAGGATTATAGAGTGAGAAAGTGAAAATATGTTCTGAAAATGTCCAACCTCAATGTCCCGTCCCAAATGAATTCTCAAGACCTCTATTTATAGAGATTGAGATGATGATGTCACTAACCGACACGTGGTGCCCCTGGGAGTGACACGTCACCGAGGGGTCCACGAGTGCCGGTGCTCCACGGACTGTCGGATCGCATATTCACCCGACCTACCCCGACGCCCAACTGTCAGGTGAACTAGGCGTGATGCCCTCCGAAGACCTGCTCCCGTCTCAGAGTTACTCGAGGGTCATAGTCCCTAGGGGTGCCGACGCAAGCCCCCAGTGCCAGAGCACGTAGGCCAGTCACGCAAGCACCTTGACAGAGATAGTGTCCCGGAGGAGTCGCCTATTCCGCAAATCGAGGTAGCATCCCGGAGGAGCCGTCTACCTGGCAGAAGGGGAGTCTTTGTGCCGGAGCACTTAGAGCTCCCTGGCAAAGATAGTGTCCCGGAGGAGTCGCCTATCCCTGCGGGTGAGTCCTTGTGCCGGAGCACTTGGAGCGAGTCAAGGTAGCATCCCGGAGGATCCGTCTACCCAACTGGCCGAGGTAGCATCCCGGAGGAGCCGTCTACCTGGCGGAAGGGGAGTTGAAGAGCTCTCTGGCGAAGATAGTGTCCCGGAGGAGTCGCCTATCCCCGCGGGTGAGTCCTTGTTCCGAAGCACTCAGAGCATGTCAAGGTAGCATCCCGGAGGAGCCGTCTACCTGGCGGAAGGGGAGTTGAAGAGCTCTCTGGCGAAGATAGTGTCCCGGAGGAGTCGCCTATCCCCGCGGGTGAGTCCTTCTTCCGAAGCACTCGGAGCATGTCAAGGTAGCATCCCGGAGGAGCCGTCTACCTGGCGGAAGGGGAGTTGAAGAGCTCCCTGGCGGAGATAGTGTCCCGAAGCAGTCACCTATCCCCGTAGGATGTTGCACACTCTGGAGAGTGGGTCCAAGTATGTTCCACAACCAAGGCAAGGTGCGCATGGTGTGGTGAATGAGTGTAGTGCCCGGGGGGCATGTAACATGATTGTGGCGCATGAGCGCGATGAAGTGAGTAAGGTGCCGAAGGCACGTCTTTGTTAGTGGCGCGGCGCATGGGCGCGACGCATGGGCGCGACGTAGTGCTTATGGTGTCGGGGGCACGGTAGTGTGACAGAGATCCTGGGGGCACGGCTGTATCAGCGGCACGGCGCACGGGCGTGACAGAGTGTTGAAGTGCGGCGCCCGGACGCGGTCGACAGGGTCACAGAGTTGTGTCTGGGCGACGGGGTTACGGAGTGCTGTCCGGGCGAGGGGGTCACGGATTTTGTCCGGCGACGAGGTCGCGGTGTTGTGTCCGGGCGACGGGGTCGCTGTGTTATATCCGGGTGACGGGGTCGCGGAGTTATGTATGGTCCCTTGAAGAGAAGTGAAGGTGTTAAGTATGGAGACCAAAGGTCAACCCATAGGGGAAGTCCAAGGCCAACCCTTAGGGGGAGGCCGAGGCCGACCCCCAAGGGGAGGCCGAGGCCGACCCCAAGGGGAAGGCCAAGGCCGAGGCCGACCCCAAGGGGAGGGCCAAGGCCAACTTCCTTGGGCAAGTGCCATGGTGCGCCGATGAGCGACATGCGAAGTGCGACGGTCGAAGTGTGATGAGCAGTCGCGCAAGGATGAGTTTCTTGGTGATGAAGGCACGTAGAAGAAGTAAGAAGTGCACGTGACTTGAGCGTGCACGCTTTGACTGGTTGTGAGCGTTGAATGTTGACTGTTGCTTGTACGGACGTGTCATGCAAAATGGGACCAAAGTGGGCCTTTGGGTGCGACCAGAATAGGTTGGGAACACTTTATAATTGTTTTCCCAAATTTTGGGGCATTATCTGACCCTAATTCGGTTTTTACCTCTGATTTCTTAGATGGGATGTACCATATTTGGCAATTATCTTCATACTTCATGTAAATCAATGATTTAATCACTTGCATCAAGGGTAGATCACAAATAATTCCTGAAAAATTCTAAGAAAATCACAATCTAGACATCTGGACTGAACTGACCTAGTTGGACTGGACTGAGCCTGATTACTGACTGGACAACTGATTACTGACTGGACAACTGGACTGTTGCACTGGACTAGATAACTGAACTGGATTGGATTGGACTGGACAACTAGACTACATTAATTAAGTTATATTATTAGGCCCTAACCCCTAATAAGAAACTCTAATTAATAATAAAGCCCAATAATTATTTAATTAAAAATGACCAAAAAATGTAGTGTCTACAATAAGCATCTAGATCATCTAGTTCAGGATTAATCTTGGCACCAGGATGATCTCGGTAATATTCCACCACATCTAGCAATCTGTATTCGATCTTGTAATTCTGCATGTCGCCTTGGTGAAAACCATCCAATAAGAGGCACCATCGTGGCTCAACTCAGTCAGGTGGGAATTTCTCATCTTCCACCCACTCACATTCATGAAAAATTTCCTATCTACTTATTAGCTTCTGGGTCTCCTTGTTATAGACTGGCTCAAGGAATCTGTAGTAAGGTCCTTCTTATCCCTCCTCGACGAGATATTTGTTTAGCATAGGGACCTAAGACATGACCTGAAAGTCTATGAGTTGTCCTTCCTCCTGGGCTTTCTTGGCATAGGCTATTCTCCTAAAGGCTTATTTCCTCTCTTTCTTCATGGGCTTGTATCTCAACCCGAACTGATCTCTCTTGTTTTCTAGAACAGGGAAGCTAGGAAGGCCCTAGCAATCGCACCTAAACCCTTTCTGGGGAGGTAATGGAGTTTCCACATTATGGGGAGTACTATGGTGTTACTGTGAGGTGAGAAATTGAGATATATTTCAACAAGGCAAACTTCTTTGAACTCTAAACCCACTAAGAAGCAGGTCTAATAAGTCATGTGGGATTGTAACACTGTTCTTTTTATCTTCTACATGTCCTATCTAGGGTGGTTTAGAATCTCCCATGATTGTAAAAACGGTTTTGTCAAGTAAGAATTTAAACTTCTGATGCAGGGTAGATGGGATCACTCTGATATTTATCCATGGCCTTCCAAGCAAGAAATTGAAGGCAGCGGAAATATCTAACACCTGGAACTCCACTTTAGCTGCTCTGATCGCCATAGGAAATTTGACTGTGCCAATGACCTCTCATCTGGTGTTGTCATAGGCTCTCACTACTTGACTAGAAGGGGTGAACTCTGAGGGATCGATACCAAGGGCTTGAACAGTACACAAGAGATAGACATTGAGGGCAGAACCATTATCTATGAGGACTAAAGGAGCCAGCTTATCAAGAGCCCATATAGTGATATGGAGTGGGTGATTGTGGCTTGGTCCTGACTTTGGCAAATCGGATCACAAAATGTAAGAACACTTCCGTAATGAATAGCCTCGAGTACATGGGATAGCTCATCTGGTTGGTCGGTATGCATATTTGGCCCTTGCTGAGCAGCTTAATCAAGGCATGTCTATGAACCAAGATGCATACAGCAATCCCCAAATAGAGATGTTGGCTTGGGTCTTTTTTAGTTGTCTCAACATTTCATCACCTGCCGAATTTTGGGAGAATATCGGATTTGACATAGCTGGCCAGGGGTTTGTCTGGTAAGCTAGACCAGACCTCGTCAAATGCGACACAGTGGTATTGGGACTGAACACAAAACTTATGTCCTCATCGTAATCCTCTTCTGCTACAGAGAAGGCTTTACCTTCCATCAACTCTTCCCACAAGCTCACATCACAAAATTCTGGTAAGGAGTCATGAACGAAAAATAGATTAACCTTCACATACTGACTGACTAGTGTGATGAGTGTGGAAGGGTCTAGCACTCACAGAACATTGTCGTTGGCATTAACCTTATGAGCTGGCAAGGGTTCTTTTCTTATGTTGGGCTTGGCAAGAAGGGAGGCTTCATCCTCGTCCATAAGGTTTTTAATAGCATGTCGAAGGGTGATACATCTCTTCGTGGGATAGCCCTTTCCCCGGTGGTATGCGCAAAAAGCTTGGACATCATACCCCTTGGGTATAACTATTAAAGTGAGGGTAGCGGGTACTTTGAAAATCATAACCCTCCGTAAAAACTGCTCAAACACCTTAGGCAATGGAGTAGTCAGTGGGGAAAACTTCTGTCCAAGTTCAGTACTGGCTTCCCAGGACACTACTTGTTACGCTGGACATTGTTGGCATTGTATAGGCTTAGGTCGGGCGTTAGAATCCCTTGTACTAGTTCGATAGACTCCTGGCTTCGTTTATCAGGAAATGGTCCTCTTGTTGATCGCGTCTTCAATTTGCACTAGGGATCATATCAAAGACTTGAACGGCTTAGGGTAATGCCCAAAGACGTATTCGTGGTACACCGATAACAAATTGTTCCTCACTATGTTGACTTGATCTTCTTCTATAGGGTGGTTTACCATCTGAGCGACCTTGCTTCTTCATCTTAGTATAAAAGCAGATATCGAATCCCTCGGCTCCTGCTTGGGAGTCCCCAAATCTCTCTGGGTACTGTCCACATTTGTGTTGTAATACTAATTCACAAATTCCCATACTACATCTTCCCATGTCCGGACTCAGACATCATCCAGGGTGACGAACCAACCAGAGACGCGGCTCCTATTAGGGTGCAGTGAAAAATCTAGATTAACTAGTTATGGTTGACTCCATAGAGGCCCAATGCACGCATGTACATCTTGACAAGGATATATAATTTTTATGTGTACAAGATACGTGATTTTTGTTTCCTTTAGTCTTTGAAAACCTCTAACCATATGCGTTTAGAGACCTTTGAAAACTTATTTCTTTCTCCCTTATTTCTTATTACAGGATTAGACATCGTAAGATTGTTTTGAAACCCTTGCCTTTCTCTTTTACTTTATCCTAAAACTTTTGTTAACCCTACGGTTATTTAACCTAGGATTATATTTGGTTTTGATGATAACTAACATTGATGTTTATGTTGTCTAACATGCATTGAGTTGATGAAGCAATAGGAACTATCTCATACTCATGCAAACGGATTATTAGACGAGCAACACGGTCAAAGACTCTCAACGGAACACATCAAAGAAAGAATTCGTCGATTGAAGTTTTCATGCTTTTATTTCCTTCCTTGTAAAATAGACATAGAGAGATGATTGTTACGATGACTGTATACCTAGAAATTGCCCATAGGTTTCCCTTGCATGCATAAAAGTTTTTCATGCTTTAAAAACAAGGAAACTGCATTTTCAAGAATGCAATCGACTGCATTGGAATGCAGTCGACTGCAAGTTGGGCAGTGAGGTATTACAATCGACTGCATTGGAATGCAGTCGACTGCAATACTTCCAGTAGCCTATTACAGTCGACTGCATTGCATTGCAGTCGACTGCAAGTTGGAAATTTGAATTTCCAACGGCTACTTTTGGGAATACAGTCGACTGCAATGGGACATTACAGTCGACTGCATTTACCGTTTGGCGCATTTAATGCCTTACCTAACTCCAAACGGTCATATTAATTCCCAACCCTATAAATACTCTTCTTGGGCATAGTTTTCATTTATCAATTGCATTCAAAGCTCTCTTATCTTTCATATTCTCAAAGATCAAAGCAATTGTTCAAATCTCTCTTGTTTTCATTGATTTCTCATCCTTTTCAAGAGAGCATTTATTGTGAGCTTACATTTGAGAGATATACACTTTCATAAGTCATCATACACTCATCTCTCTTATTCTAGTACTTCAACTTGTACTCATCTACTTATTGAGAGTGAAATCTTGTACACATTTCTTCATTGAAAGGTTCTTGTATCAAAGCTTGGGGTTGTCAAGCTTTGGAGCTTTGGGTTTGTCAAAGCTTGTTCTTGATGTGGGCATAGCATCAAGGGATTGTAAGAGGTTCGATCTTGACCCGTAAGGAAGATCATACTAGTGGATTCTAGGGTCTTTCAAGGGACTTCCTTGAAGGGGTGGACGTAGGCTTGTGGGTATATCAAGCCGAACCATTTAATTCTCCTTGTCAAGTATCTCTAAACCCTTCTCTCTTTACATTATCGTTTTACATTTGTGTTGAGATTGGTTGTTTGCTTATTTGAGTTATTGAGATTGAGGTTTGTTGTTTGTTAATTTTTAAAGTAGTCTTAAAACCATATTCACCTCCCCCCACCCCCCTTTAGGTTTATTTTATTGGTTTCAACTTTGTTTCCATGCTTATAACTAAATCCATTTTTAGACTTCACTATACTCTTCTTTATTATCATGACTAATTAGTAGACTTCGATGGTAAATAATTTGCTTAACGATTAAATAAATAAAATCTCATGACTGATTAATAGACTTTGATGATAAGTGGTATGCGTTAAAATTAAGTAAACAAAAAACCAATATGAAACCATGGGCAACTCGTGGGTAGCCTATGTCCAGCCCGTGCCCACCAAAACATTCATGGGTTGGGCATGGACATACATTATTTGTCTCATAGATTGGCTAGGAGAGCACGGGCACAAGTTTTTTAGAGTGGGCAGGGCATGGTTTGACCTTTCGGCCTATTCAGCCCACCCAAGTTGCAGCCCTACTAGCGGTCATCTGCCCTTCTCATCCGGCCAATCTAGGACTCGAGTTGGCCAACTTTTCCTTCAATTCTGGCGTGGCGGGTTTTTCGTCTTCATCCTCTAACTCATACTGCCAATCAAACTCGACTTTCTTCTTATCTTCCTTCTTCTCCAGCTTAGACTCATCTTCTTGCTCTCTTTTACCCTTCTTCCTAAGGTTTTCAATATCCTTGGAACTTTGTGCCTTCTGATATGCCAGGGCTACAAAATCAGTCTGAAAGTCCTTCTGTAGTTGGCTAACGATACAAACCAAATCTGCTAAGTGAGAATATTCTTCAGCCATTTAGGTTCGTGTGAGTTTTCTGGATGAATCCTAATACCAGCCTCTTTTAGCCTTAACTGAATAGAGAATCCAAAAATTTAAGCACAAATGGACACATATAGAACTGGCGGGTTTATACCTACGGGGATAGGAATCGAATAATTGTAGAGTTCTGATTAACCATTTGGTAACCTTGTGAATTAGCCGGCCGGTTGCTCAGTGAGATTACTTTGGTTCTTTTTTTTTTTTTTGGAAAAATTTCTAGGGGAGACCGGTGCTGACTAATCGTCCCATAACCAGTTGGGTAAACTGGCAGGTTAGTTAGGGGTCAAATTATGGCTTTGGAAGACTATGAAAAGGAAGGCTTTTGACTAACTGTCATTTAACTTGGTTTGTTAATCGGCCGGTCGGTCAGTAGGTTTGAAGTTTGGAAAACTCAAAAGGTCAAGGTTGTAAATAACCGCCCCTTAACTTGGTGGGTTGACCGGCCAGTTGGTCAGTGGGTTGGAGGGTCTAGGGTATAAACCAACCAGTTCGAAGTTGCAAGGGTAGCACTTACTAACTAACCGCCTAGTTGCTTTATCGAAAAATTGGTCGATTATGCAGAGTCTTCTCCTTTTGTGAGAATACCAGTATAGCTTATAGGATATTCGCCAGTCTCCTTGCCAATATGCCATAGACCCAACAAGTATTCTCTCATAAAAGAGTAGAACACTGAAATGGTCGGGGGTGTGGTTTTAAAGATCACTCTGTCGATTTGACTTGTACGATATAACTCTCACCCATAACTCAGGTAGTAAATAATGGTGATCATCAGTACATGTACAAAATTCATTTCATACACCAAGAGATAAGAAGGTCCTTTGTTACTAGGCCTTGGATGTGAGAGTACAGTCAAATTCGCCTCGATAATTAGGAAGCCCAGGGGTGTCAAGCGTTGCCCTCAAATAGGTGGGTTAGAGACAATTGTGCACGTGTGAGGCAAAAAATAAGAGCACAATTACCACAGTACTAGCATATTATACAAGTTATACAAAAGGCCAACCCCCTCGTCACTCTCTCTCTATTTCTCTGTTGAAATATCAATTACACACGCACACAATCAGAGATACGCACATGTTAGGCAAATAATTGTGAATCTTCTCGTTACTTATCTTAAATATAACTTTTTCTTAACTGGTTATAAATTGAAACCAATAAAGAAATTTGGACGCTTAAGCTGCAAAACTTCATTGGCACCTAAAAGCACGACATGGCCATCATCACCCATCAACTGCAGTCGGAAACGTTATGACCAAATCTGCAATCTTGGTCTCGCAGCAAAAGAACATTTCGTGGAACCAAAATTTGGTATCAATTAAAGTTTGATGGCTTCAGATTGGGGAATAGATTTTTAGGTTTCGAAGAAATCAAAATAGAATGTGAAAGCCAAAATCTATCCTCTTACAATTTAGATCTCAAGTTGGAGATGGTTATGGTCAATGTCAGGGATGGTAAAAGTGATCAAAGGAACACGGTGGCAACGGTGGGATGGCGGTTGAAGGGGGCTATAAACAGAACAAAAAGAGAGAAGAGAAGCATCAACTGCCATCCATTGACGGGGGTGTATAGAGGAGAGAGAGAGAGAGAGAGAGAGAGAGAGAGAGAGTAAATAAGATCGCCAAAGGCAAAGACGAACACGAAACAAAATTTTCCTACTTAAAAGGTGAGCAATATCTGTAGTGCAAATAATTTTTGGACGGAGAGAGTACCGAATAGTGTGATTATAGCCGAAAGGGGTGTATCAATTTAGTTAAAGCCAATAAATCTCAACATATGTGGAGTACATGTGCGTAAACTAAGCCCAACCAAATTTGTGGTTAGGCCCAGCAGTGGTGGTTTGGGAAAAAAGAAGCACTAGCATTTTCCAGTTTAATTCTACCTTCCCCTGATATATACTGTCGGTCTGCTTCAACCTCGTCAGCAACTTTCTATCCTAATGTGTCATCTGTACGCAAACAAAATGAGAGCAAGTACACAAACATAATGTCTTCCGTACACCTCTCATCACCTGCGAGCAAAAGAGCTAAATTTAGAAAGGAGCAGCATATTTTCTGACTGAAAATAGTGGTAGACACGCCAACTAGCATCAGCATTGGAGCGTTGAAACTGCCAGAGCAAGCAAATCTAAGCATCTACAACACAAGTCCAAAAACGCAAGAGATTTGGATCAGCATCCGCTACATAAAAAAATATATCCCTAAAGCTTCAAATAAGGATGGCTCCGAGTGAAAATCATATCCCAGTTCCCACAGTACGAGGTTGCCAACTTCAGGCTTCAACCATGGGTTCAGGACTTGATGATTCAGACCCAGATCTGGATGACTGCCGAACAGAGTTGAAAAGAATGTCCTTAATAACCTAACAAGGACAAATGCGTCTTAGTAAAATGACATCTCAGCTGATCACAAGGTTTTCATGCTGGAAAGTAAACATATTATAAACAAGAAGAGTTACTCACCTGAGACATCAAACCATGAACCTGCTCTACAGTTATCTTTGCACTATCACGAGTAATCTTGGCAAGTTGAGATTCTTCCTGCACACACTTCAAGGTAAGAATCCAATACTATTTTTTGATAAGGCGAAGCCGGATTTGCAATGTAATGATAAGGAACATCTACAGAGAGATGCACACAGCATAAAATAGGCAGCCCAAATAAGCAAGAGAAGATATACGCACAAGAAATAATTCCCAAACAGAACTACCACGGCAAGAGAATAAGCAATTGATACATTGTTTCACGATATGCGCAACTGAAATAGCCTTGTACCTTTAGCTTTCCAACACCTAATGCATATACCAAAAATAGCTATTTTGTAGGCTGTGAGAGTCTGATTGTCTGCTACCACTGCCTGTTTCCTAGCCTTTGTTTTCTTTCAATTTTTCATAGTGAGATCAAGCATGAGATTGGTTGCAACGGTAAAAGCAACCACCAACAATGAGAAAGTAAAATCAAGCTTAACAACAGCAACTTGTGCAAAACTGTGACATATTGTCCTGTTAACCTCCCAGCTATAAAGCACAGGTCCGGCATTTTGGTCACAGTGCCACCACTGGGTGCGGATCAGGTCCTTCCTGGGTTGGTGTCCGATAATTTTTTTTTTCCTGAGTTTTCTGAATTTTGGGGTGCATCTTGGACATGGCAACGGATGACATATGGACCCAGCACTTCCGGGATCAAAGTCAAAGTTTTCAAGAATTTTTGGAGGCAGCAGCGACAAGCGGCGATGTCCGCGTGTAGCAGCAGTGTCCGGTAAACTTTCCAAAATTTGAGTCCTCTCCCTCTTTTGCTATATTTTTTCATTTGTTTCAATAAAAAACTCTCCTTTTTCTCATTTTAGACAATGAAGTTCTAGTTACAATGCCTAATGGTTTTATGTTTGTAGAGCTCTTTTACTTTTACCAATTTTATGCAAGTTCTGTTGTTGACTTGGGTGGTGCTCTTTAATACTGAGTGCAATTCTCTTTTTCTCTACTACTCATAATTTCGGTTCGGGCTTGGTGCTATAAATGGCAACCAGAATCCTCCACGTTCACCCTACCCAGTCACGGCACTACACCCTTACAATTTATGTAACAAAAATTCAAGAAGATAGTAAAAACTCAAGTGGAAATGTAACTTTTCTTAGAGGACATTCTTTAGCTCTTACAGTAGGGTGTGCTCATTTATTAATGGTAAGGAAGTCAAGGATACAACGTTGTCCAAAAGTGGGAGCGAGCGAGCTAGCAGAAATAGATACCTTGGATGCACAAGCCAGAGGGAATGGACCAGTCGGTCAGTCCCCCTCCAATTGGAAGATGGAAGTAGTTCGGGTTGTCTAATAATGACAGGGTGATTCTTTGGTGTATTATTGCAGTCTTCTATGTGACTTTTAAACTATGTCAAACTTGTAATTCTTAAAATTATTTGATGCTTGAAGGTTATGAGATCATAAAATGACTTCTGTGACTAGGCTTGAAAGAGATGCTAAAGGGGGTGGCAACCTGCTTCTACTAGCACATACACTCATGTTAAGATTTTTTTCAAAGTCAAAAGATGGTCTTAGAGCACTAGGGTCCCAAGTGCCTGAGCCGAGAAACAAGGTGCTCGTTCGAGGCAATCTTTGTAGAAAAAAGGACAAAAAAATTGTGCAGTACGAAGATATATCAAAAAAGTCATTTGACCCCATGTCACCCCAAAAAAGACAAAAAATACAATAAAATATCAGAACATCCATCAGTAAAAAGATTGAAGGAGTTGATAAATAAAACGAAAACCAAAAAGGACTAGAACCCAGTTCAGCTTCAGCACAAGTCAAAGTAAAAAAAAATGGTGATACAAATGTCATCCTAATAGTCCAACAAAATGACCATCTTCTTCATATGAAGGATCGACTTCCTCTGCACATTCTTCCTCTTAATTATTCATATCTGCTTCATCTATTAGGCTAATGGTAGGAACAAAGCTCTTCCTTTACGCCCCCTCTGTTAGTGGCTGCAGCTTCTTCCTTCTTTTACATGGAGGCAATTGCAGCTTTGGTTTTGATTGATTTAGGTTAGGAACCTGCTTGTTTCCTTTTTCTTTTCTTTCCTTTTATTTTAATAGTGTTTGACCCTTAAAACTTTCTTTTATAAACCCTTTCACAGTTTCACCCTTTTAAGTAGAGTTTCTCCCCAGGCATGCCTTTTTGCCACCTCACATCTAAAGTCGCCTCATACCTCTTCCTGATAGGCATAGGACTCTTTGAACTTGCCTCGCCCTGACCTGGGCGAGGCACGACAGTGCAGCCTGAAAAAGGTCTCTCGCCTGAGGCAAGCACCTTGGACACCTAAAATGAGTTAGGGCTTATTTGTTAAAGGGAACAGGGAGTAAAGGGTCCAAAAAAGTGACCCCTGGTGAGCTTATCTAAATGCAGAGACTAGAGGACGAAGTCATTGAAGAAGCAACGTGAAGTGCTCCGAAATTCCCAACCCGCAAGTGCTCATTGGGTGGCTCAAGTATGTTTATCCACGGTAATCTTCCCAAATGAGGGGAAAGGGTAATGCAAGTCGAAGTAGAAGTAAAGAGGGAAGAATCCAATTACAAATTGCTTCAACATTGCCAAAAGAGACCGGTTGCATTCCAAGATAGCTAGGAGGTTTTATGATGGAGGTCTTCCATTACAAAAAGAAAGGAAACCTTATTATGTAAATTCTTACTCCAGTGCCGCTGCAAATTCTCTTGTGGGTCATTTGCCTCCGGGTTACAACTCTTTGACAAAGAGGAAACGCAAATATCCAAAAACTGTTGCAACCTATTTGATCGACATTGAAAGATATGGGCGTCAGTTTTGCGAATCATGGATGTAGTGACCCACAAGGAGGCCAATAATTACTCGCATGGCATTAGCGGAAGGTGGGCTAATGTTTCTTAGGGCTGTAATTTGTTAGGGGGATGTAAAAAATAAAGTTTTAATTGTTTCTTTGTCCAAGGAGGTGATTAGTGAGATAGGCCCCGATAATGTTAGACAAAGTAGTTACAGACAATGCTCTCGATAGCAAGGCACATGGACAACTAATTAAGCACAATTCCTACTATCTTCAGGACTCCATATGTGGTGCACACACTCAATCTTGCTTTAAAGAACATTTGTGAGGCAAAGTATACAGAGGCTAATCAAATAACATATGAAGAATGTGCTTGGATCAGAGTTTTGTGGCGGTGTAGTGCAAATCAAGAATTTCAACATGCATCATTCTATGAGGATAGCAATCTTCAATTAATATGCCTCTTTGAAATTGCTTTCGGTTGTCAATACTCGGTTTGCAAGAGTTAATGTGATGCTTAGAAGATTCAAGCTCTTGAAGCAAAGGCTTCAAAGCATGGTTATAAGCGAGGATTGGTCGTCTTATTGGGAGGATGACGTGGGAAAAGCAACTATATATACTTGCTTTCACAGCCCCTCTCTATGACATGCTACGTTGTGTGACACAGATAGGACATTCTTCACTTAGTTCAAGATATGGACAATAGTATGATTTAAAAACTGAAGAACACAACATTTAAAGAGGAATGGAAGAAGAAGGAAGAGTCATCAAGCTTCTATGATGTGGTTCATACCATTCTTGTTGATCGTTGGAACAAGAACACCACCCCACTTCATTGTTTAGAGCATTCTTTGAATCCAAGGTAACTTCAAGATACTTATTACTAAAGTACATTCCATTTTAAATTCTGGATATATTGGTTTTCGTGATAAAATATAACTCTGGCTTTTTTTGTTAAACAATGTAAAAATGATAATATAACAAAATCAAGTCCCTTAGCAGAAGGAGGCCGAGAGTTATGTCGAAAAGAGAAAAATCATCAAGAGGTACTTCTGAAGTTCTACAGATCACGGAAAGGTCCTATTCTCTTCTAAGAGTGGACAACTCAATGGTGTTGATCCCATTAACGACCAAGCTAACAAGTCCCCATGATTGGTGGTGACGCCATGGTCCTAATGCACCTATGCTCCAAAAACCTAGCTTTGGGAATACTCCTAACAACCGCTTCTTCATCTTGTGCCAGAAGGAATTGGAGTACTTACTGACTTTTGCATTCCTTGCGAAAGCATATATTCTCCGTAACGTGTGGAGGATTAGTTTCATTCATAGAAATCTTCATCCCCTCCCCAGTAGAGCTCTAGGAGAGAAAAAAATGTGGGATGTTGGAGGAGATCAATTTGGTACCATAATTGATGATCAATTTGGTACCATAATTGATGATCAATTTGGTACCATAATTGATGATGGGTACTTTCGGCTGCAAAGCTTTCACTTGATGAGAAGGAATTGGACGCCGTAATTTCTACAAATGATGGTGATAGTGATAGAGATGAAGATGAAGATGAAGATGAAGATGTTGTGGGCGCCATGGAAGTTCCTCTTGATGAAATATTCTGGTTTTTAATTCTTTTGTCATGGATTTGGTTTCACTACGATGTAGTCACCAATGGTTTGAAACCTCGCTAATTTTGAAACTTTGATGCTACTGCTATTATGATGTATTTGGTAGCACTGCAGAATGGGAAAATTTGCACAATATATCTCTTTATGCACTTTTTTATGATTCAAATATCCGTATTTCTGTTTTTATTTTCATTGCTATCCATGCATTGTTAGTAAAATATAAAACACTTGATGTATCCCCTGCAACCCGGTATCCTACTTTTGAAAAATCACGCACCAGCGTACCGGCACCCAAGTCCATGCTTCGTAGCCTCATAGTACCACGCATAAACTATATTAGTATTGGCCTTTCTGTTGTGTGTGTAGTTAATAGCCCTATATGGTGCATGGAATAACATGTTTTAAATTGGAAAGGGACATGCGGGGCAATGTCTTCTTAGGCTGAACAGGAGGATAAATCATGTAATATAATATCATTTTGCAAAGAGGTAAAGGGTCTGTCCTCACAATGGTAGATGGGTGGAGAATAATCCCCTTTAAGACACTAGTGATCATTAGACCAGCAGATTCCAACACGTACAGAAGTTAATAACAAAAGGAATTAAAACTTGGCTTGGATGCGGAAGCCATTATTTGGACTAGGTCGTAGGTACCAAATATACAGATACTGACTTTGATTTGGAAACCAGATCACATATCAAACCAAAATGTTCAACCGTTTTGCATGACCACGATTTTCTATGAAACTACATTTTAAACTTTCTGACATGTTACTATAACCCGGCAATGCACTAACCATATAGTTTGTCTGGATCCAGTGTGCAGTGAAATGACAAAGTGATGCATGATGGTCCATCATGTTAATAACCACTTCGCATCTAATGATAGTCGCCGCACACTTAAAGTGTCAACTGAGCAACAATTAGCAAATTAAGCGAAGAGATTATAGATATGAACAAGATACCTTACACATGGTATCGATAAAAATTCAAGTCAATCTGTAAAGGTAACATAATGATCTATCAAAAAAATTCATGCAGGTATTATTCTTTTAACTCAACGAATTGTCATATGCTCACCCTAAAACCCCAGTTAAGAGTAAAATCCATTCAAATTGCAAAACATTTAGTACCAAACCGTAGTGGATATAATTAATACTTGCAGATTCACCAAAGGGAAAGCAAAAAAGTCAAAAGAAGTAATCAACAAACTTGTATAAAGCGAATGTTGACCTCTTTAAGATAAAAACCACACCAATAGTAAGACTACCCAAAAATTAAACAATAAAAAAGTAGGATAAATCAAGCTCTCGAAGCAAAATCTAACCCATCTCATACTTGGAAACTAGTTTTAAAACGCTCCACGAGACAGAATAACGATAATGTAGTCAACCATCATCAAAAGTCTCGACAATAGTATTTCTAAAAAAAAGTATAAAGAAATATTCAAACATAAGCCACGAAACAATATGAAATCTATCACCCTCGTCAAGGAAGAGTTCCTACTTGAAGGCATGATCTTATCAGCTAGATAGATGTTCACTGACCTCTTTCTTTCTTTGAGGGGGTGCCATTAAGGGACCAAAACGAGAATGAGCCAATTGACTCTCAGCTTGTTCCAGCTTTTCGGCTGCAAGATGCAAGCAAGATCAATTAACCAAAATGTAGAGATTGAGATTAAAGCAACATTACTCACCAACTATTACTAATACAAAATGTACTATTGTGCCAATCGAAAAAGAATAACAGCTCAGCAGTTATAACAAGAAGATATAAATTTACCTAAATCAGAAATTTGTCCTGCAACATAGTCTCCGTTCCCAAGCAAAGGCGAAGAAGAAAGTGTATTAACCCAATACTTATTCCAAAGCAGATCCAAGAGGTGGCAATCAAGGGATGACTTGAAATATGTGATGTCCAATGAATAGTACTGCCATAACACAGATTTTGTACAAGTTAAAGCAAGCTTCATTAGGAGTTACTATAAGAAGCGGATTTGGCTAACGGTTTATACCTGTTTACAATGCACTCCAAAGTCTTCGATCTTGTTGAGGGGGATTGTCTGATATTCAGAAACAGGCTCGTCTGATGGCTTATATCCTTCCGGATATGTCCTGAATGCACCAATCTCAACTTTTCCAGCCGAAACAGTCCTTGTTGGGTCAATAACAACTGCCAGAAAAGGCTCCTGAAATTGCTGGTTGAGCATTTGTGTTGAAACGTCAATTCCAGAAAGCCAGCATCCATAACCAGGATGAGAGTGATACCAACCAACAACATTCTCCAGCCTTCCCGCCTACACCATGATAGTCCACGCAAGAGAACTTTGAGTAGCAGACACAAAAGTTCAATGGCCGGGAAAAAAATAAAACAGGGTAAATGAATTTAAGGAAAGGAAAATTCTACAATAAATGTGATACCCATCACACTTGATGTGTGAGAGCTTTCTGAAAGTCCTACGAATATTAAGTGATATTAATTGAAGCCTTAGCAGAGGATATAAAAATGAGGTACGCAAATCATAGTTATGACTGAAAGAGTACTCCATCAGCTACAGGAAGAGGAAAAGGTGGTTTCTCAACCTCAAGACAGCAACTGCTATAAAACGGTGTGAAACGCACCACCTCTGCCGGAAACAAGGTTTATGGGAGAAGCAAGCTGAAAACTTAGCTATCCAAGTTAAGAGACCCATGACCTGATAAGCCCCAGAATATCACCATGGCCAAGTGGAACTGGGACTACGTCATTCATACTCACTTTGATAGCTAGCTTTTCGGTTTGAACTCTCACATTGCCACGTTTGCATCAAATAGTATCAGAACCGCCACATACCCAGCCTCTGGGTCCTGAATCAGGCACAGGTAGTGTCCACTCCAACAATGCAATAGATGCCTGAGGAGTCACGAAGGTGGTCAACGTGAGAGAACGATAGCCTTTTGAAGAGACGCAAGGATTTAAACAGAGGCCAAGGATGTAGTCCGACAGCTTTTCAGGTTGAGTTCTCCCATAGCCCGCCCCTGCTTGTGTCAAGTTATCAGTGCGAAAACCACACAAGAAACTACAGTGTATAACTAATCCCGGTAACTAATAGAGTTAGGCTTTGATTGATGAAATGAAGATTCCAGCAAGAGTGCCAAAAGAATAAGTTAGTTCTTTCCGCTTGTCTTCGTCGGCATTTCATTTGAACAAAAAGCTACTCCCATTGGATTTTCACCTTCGACTCTTTTTTGCAAATCCTAATATATATTTTTAGTACATGTAAACAGCAATTGAACTCAAACAACGTCATTTAGTAAATATGTGTCATTTGCTAAGTCAAGTAACGGTAATAACGAGTGAAGTCAACTTTTACATGTACTAAGACACTCTTCGTTGCAGCTTATTTTGGCCTGCTTATAGTTTATGCTTAAAAAAAACTTAACATTCGTTGTTTGTTGGTAGCTTTTTTGAGCAATAAGCTACCAGCTAGGTAGAATTCTCCTAAAGCCAAAATAAACTACAAGCCATAAGTACCTCAAGAGATGCATTTTCAGCTTATTCATTTTAATACCCCTCATTCGCTACACTTGTCCCGTGTCACGTGTTTGTGCTTTCTCTTTCTTCTTCCTTTTCACAACTTTCATTTCACTTTTTCCTTTCATCTGATAATCCAAGTTGTGTTCAACTCGAAATCTAATTCTCTTTCATTTGAGATACATAAAGAATATAATTAGGTACTTTTTGGATCATCAAATTCTACGAACAGGGTATTTTTCTATACCTACCAATAAGTAAAAGCTTGTTGGGTATTTTCGTCATTTCCACTTTAGAATATCTTCAAGTTAAGACGAGGGTTACATACCAACATACTGATTAATCTGCCTAAACTTATTTACTTGATAAGCTGCTTATAAACAAAAGTAAAAGCTGTCAACAAAGTCATATAGGGAAAATTCACAACCTATACACACTCACAAACAAACCCATACACATTAAAGAAAATGTCTAAAATTGAAATAAGAGCTCGTGTGGGATTGATTCTCACAACAGGTTTTAAATAAATGCGGACACTATTTTCAAAGGGCAATTTTACTCCAGTTTTAGCAGAATTGATTTCCGTTTGGCACAAGTTGCAGAAACACTTGAAGAAGCGGGGCAAGGTGTTGGGTAAATAATGTCGAAAAAAGTTTTAATGTGGCAAAATGACCAAGAAGGGTATAGTAAAACATGCAAGGTTCTCAATATCTTCAGCTGTCAGAAATTTCAAGGCAAGCAAACTTTATGTTATGGCTATTTCGTCACCCTCTTGTATTATCATACCCCATACAAATAGTTCCAAATAAAAGAATTCTTGTCCACAAAACTTCAACCGAGCAACAATTAACTTGAAAGTGCAAAGAGCAAACGAAAAGAGTGTATAATAGCTCCCCTGAAACAAGTAGTGAAGCCCTAAAATAAATAGTCTCAGAACGCGCATTAAATGTCATTTTGCAAATATGTGAGGGTAGTCTAGAACTTTTGTTGGTTAAACATGTTTCAGCAAAAGTGCTTTAAGACCATGATTTATGGTTTTAAACACTTTTCTCTAGTTTTGATCTATTTCTCTCTCTTTTTTCATTTTTTAGCCAAACACCACACGAACCTATTTTAAAATGTTTAAACAGGTTTGACCAAGCTAGAATCAATTCCAACACCCACTAGAGCTACGTTAAAACATCCATTGTTTTCTAACAAATAAATTAGCGGTCCAAACAACATTTCCCAGCAAATGAAAATGTTCTTAAGGTAATGGCTTAGCACAACATCAAGGTCAACATGGTCAATCCCGGATTTGACACAAAGAGGGCTAAGGCTTCTGCCTGAGCAGAGTGCCAGCTTCATCCCTTTGGTGCTTGAAGGGAGCATAAAGAGGGCTAAGGCTTCTGTCCGAACAGAACGCCGTCCGAGCACTCTGCCCGAGCAGAGCGCCAGCTTCATCCCCTTTGTGCTCGGACGGAGCACAAAGAGGGCTAAGGCTTCTGCCTGAGCAGAACGCCGTTCAAGCACTCTGCCCGAGCAGAGTGTAAGGATTGTTTCCCTTCTGCTTGGATAAAGCAGTCCTAGCAGAATGGTTTCGAAACAATTGAGCTCAGACAGGCCACACCCGAGCAGGTGGTCCGAGCAAAAAGTCCAAACGTCTTCCCAAGGCGACATCCTGATTAATGTTATTTTAACTATCCCAAACAGTTGCTTGTGCTTTTGCACACTTCGTAGGCGCCGACAAATGTAAGATCTCGTTATTTTATTGAGATGATTATCTTAGCACAAGAATAAAAACAGATATATAAATAAAGTTAGTGCCCTTTTCGTAATTTTAGAAAAGTTTTAGTGTGTTTTGAATAAGTATCTAAAGTTGGGGGTTGTTTGTGTAATTTGCCAATTAGGGTTTTCTTTAATAGTTTCTTCTTCTTTCCAGCAGCAACTCTGCCGCCAAAGTGTTGTGTGCTAGCTGTTTTGCTGCTCCTTACCATTTCCTCTCTTCATTTTCATCCAAGGTAAGCCCCGAATTGGAATTTAACCCCCTAACTAGGCTTGTAATGGATTTAAGGCGCTATAGGTTTCGTAAATCAGAAAAAGATAGTCTTTTTTGGATGTGGATGAAGCCTAAAGTGTTTCTTTTTTGCCTTTGGCGTTAGGTTTTGCGATAGTGCAATCACGTCACGGTTGTGTTGGGATTTAACGTTGCGAATCGCTTAAGGTAAGAAATTATTGTTCTTGCTGTGGTAAGGGATCTTTTCGTGCTCCTATCGTTATTCCCTGTATTTCGATTGCCGCAACAGATTGCTCCTTTGGAAATTGGTAGCACCCATGTGTTTATTTGATTTCAGTTTGATTTCATGCTGTCCCATGTCATTGCAAATCACGTGGAGCCTTTGGCATGGGTTAAGTAGTCATAAACTGTTAGTTTTATGTACCTCCCATCTTGGTTCTTGTAGTGCTTTTCTATTAGAGAACGGAATTAGAAATTCACCTACCATGTACTAGGTTTATGAAGCAGAACAGCCTTATGTTCTGGTTCCTAAAACCCATTTCTGTACACTATGATTGGCAATAAAACTGTAAATAGTTATGCTTCTGTCCGCCACAATTGCCTGTGCAATTGATAGAGAAAATGCCTCCTATTCACATTCCCTCTGATGTATCATGTTCCATTTCCTTTTTCCCCATGTGCTATATTCAGTTGTTCACCCTTTGCTCTTGAAGACTTTCTCCCCTTAGTGCTACTGTTCATTTCTTTCGCTAGCCATTTTAGATAATTCTGTTGGCCCATTAATGCTTTATTCATGAAAATGTCAACTCACATACACATTTCCTTTGAAACTATATGTTTTAATTGGCACTAACTTGCACCAATTACCTCCAATCAGCATTATTAAGGTCGTATATCAATTTTGGCCATCGACATTCTTTTCATCTCAAGCTATGAAGCACGGGGGTGCGCCAAAAGGGGGGGAGTGTCGGCGTCGGGTGCGCGTCGGACACGGGTGCGGCTCAGGTGCGCACCCGTAATTTCCATTTATTTTTTTTAATTTGCCGAAATTAGGGTGCGGCTCGGGTGCGGTTTGGATACGTTTCGGGTGCGGTTGGGGTTGAAACATGATTTCCAGAACATATTTCGGGGCTTTAAACAGAAGACTTAAATTTTTTGGGGGGTGAAAACCTAAAATCAGTTTTACTTACCAAATTAAGGCACCTTAGGGCACCCGACTTTCATCACTGCTCCCGCAGCTCATAGAGAGATTGTCGCAGCTCGACATCGGCGACTTCCCGCGACACCGGCTACTTCCCCCGTCTCCGGCGAGCTCCCGCGACACCGGAGAGCTCCCGCGACACCGGCGAGCTCCCTCGACACCGGCGAGCTCTTGTAGAAGAAGTAGAAGAAGAAGGAGAAGGAGAAGGAGACTTACCGGTGATCCACTGCGTCATCCCCGTGCGGCGAATCCCGGCGACCCACTGCGGCGAGCGGCGGGCGCCGTCTTCCCCAGAGTCGATCGGTGACGATGTGTTGTCTCTTATCTTTTGACTTTTGAGTTGTTGTCTTGTTGACATTAGTTTGTTATATTATTTTAAGGACCCCAATTGTTAAGTTATTACATAAACCAACCCCGGTAATTTAAAGAAATAGAAGTGATACCACATAAAAACTTTATTATGTTCAGTTCTATAATTTTAATATTTATAAAATAACCATTAAACTTAACGAATTCTTATTAATTTGGTTGAAAGCTTTAAAATTTACAAAAGAATCCATTAAACTTAAAAACTCACTACTTTGGTTGGAATATTAATATCTTTTTACATATATCAAACACATATATTATGATTACTAAGAATTAAATTGTTTAAAAATTAAATACTAAGTATACATAATTAAAAAAATATTTATAAAATATGCCGTATCCCCGCCGCACCCGTATCCTAAAATTTTTAAAAATGCCGTATCCGCGTATCCGCACCCGTGTCCGTGCTTCTTAGATCTCAAGTAACTTCCTAGTACTTTTCTCTTCCTCAATATTTTGGGTAGTTAAATATGAAAGTTGCTTCTATGTGTATAGCCACCCTTCTGTCATTTTATTTCCTTGCTATGACATTGCTTTGTGAGACTCGAATGTGTCGCTAAACTTACAACGCTAAATGTTCGTCAACTATTTATTATGTTTTGGTATGTGATCATTAAGAAGAACAACTCCTTTTACACAAAGGGGAAGTTTATAAGATTTTTGTAGTCACTCCGGTGACTTTTGTAGTAACTTATTAACTTTTGCAGTCACGTAGGGGCTTTTTTAGTTACTTTCACGGTCACCTTCGTGACTTAGTAACTTTTGTAGTTACTTTTAGTGACTTTTGGATAGCCCTCTTGACGACGGCTATTACGCTACCGGTATGCGTTTCGTACCTTCAGGTTTTGCGTTTGATTTGGGTCCTTTGGACAACTTAATGTTCATTTTGCATATTTGTTTTGCCTTAATTATGTTGCTATCAAGTGCTATCACTTGTTTCTCAAAGCCGTGGCTTTGTTTTGGACTTTGAATTATTGTATTGCTTCCCATTTGGTTACCCTCTTACTGGGCTATTCAAGTTCACCCCTTTGTTTGCTTTGTCCCTTACCATAGACGTGATTAGAGGATTGGCACGCTTGCAGAATTAGAGCATTATTATTTTTTTAGTGTGTAACTGAACAATGTAATTCATTTTGAGAACTTTACCCAGATGTAAGTAATTTGAATTGGAATTAGAATTTGTAATGGATTTTGGCAGTGGTTTATTATTTTGTTTTAGTTAGATTTTGAAGAGGATGGTTTCTAATTAAGTTTTTATCTTATGGAAATAATTTTGTCGCTAATGGATTAGATGCTCTACTTTATACCATGGTGTGACTGAATATTTAGTGGAATGTATTTGACTTTAGGACTTTGAATTTTAGTAACAACTTCCAAAGTTTGGGGCGTTACAGTTTAGTTTCAGAGCATAGGTTTAAGATTCTGCAGACTCTTAGAAATTAGCTTTATAGCTTCCGCGTTTGTCAGGGACTATTTATAAAGGACTATTTTAAAAGCCCAAGACTTGTGCGTTTGTGTAATGTGGATTAGGCTGAGTATCCGTGGGAGAATTCGTGGTGGCAAAAGAGGCCGAGTGGAAAGAGGAAATGTTCCAGAATCCGACACTACTCAGGTTGCAGCTAACGCTGCGATCTTGAAGCAGTTCACGAGTTCGCGGCCAAGTAAGTTCGATAAAGCTACATATCATGTGGCTGCAGAGACTTGGGTTAATGAGTTGGATAACATATTTGAGGTGATGGGATGCTCAAATAAACAAAAAGTGAAGTTAGCAATTTTTCATTTGACTGGCGAGGCAGACCAATGGTGGAAGATGACACAAGGATGATGACCGCAGAAGAGAAAGCTGAGCTCACATGGAAAGAATTTCATGACCGCTTCTTCATAAAGTATTTCCTCCCAAACGTGAAGGAGGCTATGGAGAGCAATTTCATGAGGATCACTCAGCAGCCAAATGAGACAGTCACGGAGTATAAGGAGCGATTTGCAAGACTTTCAAGATTTGCTCCACATATTGTTCAGGACGAGAGACATTGTGCACGTAAGTTTCGGGATGGAGTGCACTTTGAGATAAGGCGACAGATGCCTATGCTGGATAACCCTACCTATGCAGAGGTGGTTGATGGGGCGCAACGTCTTGAGCGAATTCATGAGGATCAGCTACACATATGGGAGGACTAGAGAAATAAGAGAGACCGTAATGAATCGAACTCTAGAAATGAAAGAAAACCATCATCAGATGCCAAGAGAAGACCAATAGGTGGACCAGGCAAAGGCAGCAGACTCAAAGCGGTACGAGAAATTGCACTACCTGTGAAAAATATCATGGGAACACGCCCTGCTATAAGGACACAGAAGCGCGTTATAATTGTGGAGCAATGGGACACATGGCGAGAAACTGCACAAAGCCTCCCCATCGTCCGAAGTGGAATAAGAAAGAAGCTGACAAGCTGAGAGCACAAGAGGGACATGCCAGAGTTTTTGCCACGACAACTCACGAGGTTGGAGCGTCAAATGATGTGGTAACAGGTACTTTTAAAGTTTGTTATAAGAAGGCATTTACGTTACTGGATCCCGATGCCACGCACTCATTTGTTTCGGTATCTTTTTGTAAGCATTTGACAGTCAAACCTAGAAACTTGGAAACAGAACTTTATGTTGATACCCCTACTGGAAACTCTATAGTAGCCTCTAGGCTATATAATTCTTGCCCCTTCATTCTCGATGATAGAGGATTGAAGGTGGACTTAATTTCGCTAGATATGAAAGACTTCAATGTGATTTTGGGTATGGATTGGTTGTCTTCCAATCATGCCATGATAGTGTTATTTTTTATTCCAAATCAGCCTGATTTCAAGATTCAGGGAGCTAGAGTCAGTACCCTACCTAATTCAATTTCGTCTCTGCGCGCCAAACATCTCCTTAGGCAGGGTTGTAGTGTTTATTTGGCTCACATTCATGACACTCGTGTAGAAGATCTCAGACTAGAGGATGTCCTGGTTGTTCGTGACTTTTAAGACGTGTTTCTAGTTTTGTTACGTGGACTCTTCAAAATGCGTGAAATACCCGTGTCGGACACTCGACACTTGGACATGGGTATGGGATATGTGTCCGACACATCCCGTAGGATATGTCACTAGGAACACAATGTTTTATTGTTTCTTTTAGTTCATTATTACTTTGAAATGATCTCAGTTCTCAATTAAAACGATATGCATACCAGAAAACAGTATGTAAACTACAGAATAACTAAGAAACAAGAATAAGTGGGAATATTTTTCGGTGTCCCTGTGTCTTGGATTTTGAAAAATAGACAAGTCCGACACTTGGACACGTATCCGACTCGGACACTCGTACCGAATCCATGTAACATAGGTTTCCAGAAGACTTGCGTGGTCTTCCGCCTGATAGGGAGATTGAGTTTACTGTAGACTTGATTCCTAGTGCAGCACCTATTTCCGAAGCACCCTACTCCTACTGAACTCAAGGAAATGAAGGAGCAATTACAAGCTCTTAGACAAGGGTATGATTCGTCCTAGTGTCTCTCTGGGGTGCACCAGTACTATTTGTTAAGGAGGAGGATGGAAGCATGCATTTATGCATTGACTATAGGGAGCTTAATCGCATGACAGTCCGAAATAAATATCCTCTGCCTGGAATCTATAACTTATTTGATCAACTTTAGGGTGCAAGGTACTTCTCGAAAATAGACCTTCGATCAGGGTACCATCAACTTAAGGTTAAGAATGAGGATGTACCAAAGATGCTTTTAGGACGCGGTACGGCCATTACGAGTTTTCACTAATGCCTTTTGGTTTAACGAATGCTTCGGCCACGTTTATGGACCTTATGAACAGGGTATTATTTAAGAGGTTCCTGAATCAGTTTGTGATTGTCTTTATTGAAGATATCTTGGTTTATTCCAAAAGTAGGGAAGAGCATGAAAGATATTTGACTTTAATTTTACAGATTTAAAGGAACAGAAACTCTAAGCCAAGTTCAAGAAGTGTGAATTTTGGTTAGAACAAGTATTCTTTTTGAGGCATGCAGTGACTAAAGATGGGATATCTGTGGATCCTACTAAGATTGAAGCAATTGTGAATTGAGAGAGACCGACCTCAGTGACAGAGACTAGAAGCTTCTTGGGACTGGCAGGTTACTATAGGAGGTTTGTTGAAGGTTTTTCTCGCATTTCTACTCCTTTAACCAAGTTAACGAGAAAATATGCCAAATTTTTGTGGACAGAAGAATGTGAAAAGAGTTTTCAAGAATTAAAGAATCGTTTGGTTTCAGCACCAGTCCTTACACTGCCATATAGATCTGGGGGGTTTGTTATCTATAGTGATGCATCGCGACAAGGACTCAGTTGCGTACTTATGCAACAGGGTAAGGTAATTGCATGTGCCTCTAGACAACTTAAACAGTATGAGCTTAATTATCCTACCCATAATTTGAAATTAGCAGTTGTAATCTTTGCACTCAAAATTTGGCGTCATTATTTGTACAGCAAGTCGTGTGAGATTTATACAGACCACAAAAGTTTGAAATATATCTTCACGCAAAAGGAATTGAATATGAGACAAAGGAGATGGTCAGAATTACTGAAAGACTATGATTATACCATTCTATACCATCCAAGTAAAGCTAATGTAGTAGCAAACGCTCTAAGCCAGAAAAATACAAGAAGACTTTCGGCTATTATTACTAGACAACCCCACTGGCCGGAAGAGTTGGAGAAGTTAAAAATTGAGGTAAAGCTTCCAAATTCTAGTAGTTATTTTGCACATTTAGAAGTTCAACCATCGTTGTTAGAGAGAGTTAAAAAGGCTCAAACATCAGATCCTGAGTTGACCACGATCAGTGACAGAGTTAAAGAAGGTGGTTACACAGACTTCAAACTGGATAACGAGGGTGTTCTTTGAATGGGTTCTAGACTGTGTTCCTTCGAATCCAGAATTGAAGAAAGAGATTCTCTCGGTGGCTCACGGTTACCTTTTGCAGTTCATCCAGGTAGTACCAAGATGTACTAGAACTTGCGGGATGTTTATTGGTGGAATAACATGAAAAGAGAGGTAGCGGACTTTGTGGCTAAATGTTTAGTGTCAACAGATTAAAGTAGAACACCAAAGACACATTGGGATGTTGCAAACACTTTCTATCCCTGAGTGGAAGTGGAAGCATATAACGATGGATTTTGTGGTTGGATTACCCCCAACTACAAAGCGACACGATGCGATATGGGTGATACTTGACCATTTAACCAAATCATTTCACTTTCTAGCCATAAGGAACAAGGATTCGATCGAGGTACTTGATAACTTGTACATTCGAGAAATACTTGGGAGGTTGCACGGAGTGCCTTTATCTATTGTGTCAGATAGAGACCCAAGATTTACTTCACGTTTTTTGGGTGGTTTGTAAGAGGTCATGGGTACAAGACTTAATCTTAGCACAGCTTTCCATCCACAGACAGACGGGCAATCTGAGCGAACTATCTATACAAGGGAAGACATGCTTCGAGCTTGGTAATTGGGATAATCACTTACCATTGATTGAGTTTGCTTACAATAACAGTTATCATGCTAGCATTCAGATGGCACCATTCTGAGGCTCTTTATGGGAGGTGTCGATCACCAATTTTTTGGAGTGAGGTTGGAGAAGGAAATTGATAGGTCCAAAACTTGTTAACTCACTGCAGACAAAATTCAAGTGACTAGGAACAAACTTAAGACTGCACAGAGTCGAGAGAAGAGTTACACAGATATGAGGCGTCGTGAGCTTGAATTTGACATTGGTGACCATGTGTTTTTACGAGTATCTCCGTGGAAAGGGGTCTTGAGGTTTGGGAAGAAGGGGAAGCTATCTAAAGGTATATTGGACAATTTGAGATCTTAGAGCGAGTGGGTAGACTTGCTTATCGTTTAGCTTTGCCTCCTAATTTGTCAAAGATACATGATATTTTTCATGTTTCAACCTTGAGGAAGTATGTTTTTGATCCCTCGCATGTTATTGAGTTTGAGCCTATTCAAGTTAAGGAAGATCTATCTAACGAGGAGCAACCTGAACGCATTTTGGAAAGCGATGAACGTGTCATGCGCTCTAAGAGATAGCTTTTGTGAAGGTATTATGACGTAACCATTCTCAGAGGGAAGCTACTTGGGAACTCGAGGATGTTATGCGCGAAAAGCACGCTCAACTTTTGATGATTAAGGTGCGTTTAATTCCGGGGACAGAATTCTTTTAATAAGGGGAGAATGTAAGATCCCATTATTTGATTGAGATGATTATTTTAGCAAAATAATACAAACAAATAAATAAATAAAGTTAGTACCCTTTTTGTTATTTTAGAAAAGTTTTGGTGCGTTTTGAATAAGTATCTAAAGTTGGGGAGATGTTTGTGTAATTTGTCAATCAGGGTTTCCTTTAAATAGTTTCTTCTTCTTTCCAGCAGCAACTCTGCCGCCAAAGTGTTGTGTGCTTGTTGTTTCGCTGCTCCTTACCATTTCCTTTCTTCATTTTCATCCAAGGAAAGCCCCGAATTGGGATTTAACCCCCTAACTAGGCTTGTAATGGATTTTTGTTGCTATAGGTCAGAAAATTGTAGTCTTCTAGGGATGTGGATGAAGCCTTAGAGTTTTTTTATTTTATTTTATTTTTGGCTTTTGGCGTTAGGTTTTGCGATAGCGCAATCACGTCACAGTTACGTTGGGATCTAGCGTGTCGAATTGCTTGAGTTAAGGTAAGAAATTCTAGTTCTTGCTGTGGTAAGAGATCTTTTCGTGACTCCCATCGTTATTCCCTGTATTTCTATTGCTGCAACAGATTGCTCCTTTTAAAATTGGTAGTACTCATGCGTTTATTTGACTTCAATTTGATTTCATGCTGTCCCATGTCATTGCAAATCACGTGGAGCCTTTGGCATGAGTTAACTGGTCATACACTGTTAGTTTTATGTACCTTCCATCTTGGTTCTTGTAGTGCTTTTCTATTAGAGAATGGAATTAGAAATTCACCTACCATGTACTAGGTTTATGAAGCAGAGCAGCCTTATGTTCTGGGTCTCAAAACCCATTTCTGTACACTATGATTGGCAATAAAACTGTAAATAGTGATGCTTTTGTCCACCACAATTGTCTGTGCAATTGATAGAGAAGATGCCTCTTATTGACATTCCCTCTAATGTATCATGTTCCATTTCCTTTTTCTCCATGTGCTATATTCAATTGTTCAAGAAGATAAACCCTACCACATTTAGTAGACGTGATTAGAGGATTGTTACGCTTGGGGAATTAGAGCATTATTTTTTTAGTGTAATTGAACAATGTAATTCATTTTGAGAACTTTACCCGGATGTGGGTAGTTTGAATTGCAATTAGAATTTGTAATGGATTTTCACTGTGGTTTATTATTTTGTTTTAGTTGGATTTTGAAGATGATGGATTCTAATTAAGTTTTCATCTTATGGAAATATTTTTGTCGCTAATGAATTAGATGCTCTGCTTTATACCCTGGTGACTGAATATTTAGTGGAATGTATTTGACTTTAGGACTTTGAATTTTAGTAACGGCTTCCAAAGTTTGGGGCTTTACAACAAAAGCGGGGGGCATTATGATATGACTAAAAATACACTCCCAATCAGGTAGTGACACGTGGCAGGTTGACTCATAGTCAACATGGTCAATCTTGAATTTGATGGTGACCATATTGGTAGAACTAGGATTCTAAAGGGATCCTAACATAATCTGGAAGGCTTGTGATGTGATCCTCAAGGATCCTAACTCGATCCTAACAGGTGTGGCCCAAAGCCCAGCCGTCAAGACTTTTAGACCTGCTTTTAGACCTACTAGGGTCTTCTACCTACGACTATTTAAAGGGGGCTACTCGCAAGTATAGAGACAACTTCACGCACCTTGTGCCTATTGCTTTTTCAGAGTTCTAACCTGTTAGTTGCACTCTGACTTAAGTATCAGAGAGTTCCTCTGTCGGAACCCCACCCGGCAGTCACTTCTCTTCTGTCTTGCAGGTCAAATCTCTGACTGTGGTTCCCGATCAAAATTTTTTAGCAGCAAGAAACATGTTTCAGCAAAAGTGCTTTAAGACCGTGATTTATGGTTTTAAACACTTTTCTCTAGTTTTGGTCTTTTTCTTTCTTTTTATTCCCTTTTTTTTTTGGCCAAACACCACACTAACCTATTTTAAAATGTTTAAACAGGCTTGATCAAGCTAGAATCAATTCCAACACCCACTAAAGCTACGTTAAAAACGTCCATCGTTTCCTAACAAATAAATTAGCGGTCCAAACATCATTTCCCAGCAAATAAAAATGTCCATAAGGTAATGGCTTATCACAACATCCAGGCTAGACTGCTAGAGATTTTGTACAGAGTTTTTTCACTAGGGTTCTTAAGCTTATCACAAGTTTCATAAGTTACAACTTTATGGTAATCGCAATAAGGGTTTCTAAAAGCAATTTTAATCACATATTTATAGCGACTGAGACGAAACAAATTAGGGATAAAAAACCTACCTGTTTGTTGGTGGTGGAATAGTCGACCATATACTCATACGCATCGGCCTGTGCATTCACCCTAGTTTCTGTGCCCTCCACGGGAAGGGCAAAAGCGTCCATGACAATAATAGCATCCCCATCGGTCTTGCCCTGCATGAGACCCATGACCTCGATGGTGCCGCCGGAGCGGGCGTGGACCACCATCTTCAACAGGGCCAGGGCCGAGACCTTGACCCGCTTGAAGTAATGCGGGTCGTTGGCCCAGGGTTTGTCCTGCTGGAACTTGGCCTGCGCGACGTCGTCGTAGTGGAAGATGGCGTCTGAGTCGGATGACTGTGGGGTTTCCATGGTAACTATGTTGTTTTCGAGTTCCCATGTTTGTTGGGCCATGGCCGCCGATGATGAGAAGGAGAACAGATCCATGACCAATTTCTGTCCTCCAAGAGACTTCTGTGCGCTAAAATTTATACTTTCCTTTCTTTTTTTATTTTCTTGACTTGATAGCTTTTTCTCTTTTAATTAAGTAGAGGGAGACAAAGGAAGGAAAGCCACTTAATGAGCTTTTTTAGGGCAGAAAAAGGGGATAGTTTGGCCCGTACGTTTATGTTATTCTGTACTCAAATTCTGCAATGATGGTAAAAAAATACTCTTTTTTTTTGTACTTTTATCATTTTGAATATTCGTTTTGGATACAAAATCCAAATAGTAGCGAAAAAAGGTACAGGTGTTTTCACCTTTTTCCGATTTTTTTTTCCGATTTTTGCCGATACAATTGAATTCATTATCAGAAACCTGATGTTCACCCTTTCCCTCATCCGTCTCTCTCTTCACATTCTCTCTCTCTTATCCATAAGCACTGTACCGTGTGTAACCCAGCGCCGAACAAGGCTCTTTGAGAAATGGATCAGCGGGTGCTCTCGGTCGACGCCGCCGCTTAGCTCCGGCAAGGCATCGGCTTGCTTCTCTCGAAATGGAGTGCGCTTCAGATGACCTCCTCGCCACCTCCAGCGACTTCCTCCGCGTCTGGCGCATCTCCTCCGATGACTACAGCCACGACAGCACCGACGGCCTCGCGGGTTCAACTCACTCTCCCTCCTCTCTCTCTCTCTCTCTCTCTCTCTCTAAGTCACACACACAGACACGCGCAGTAATCTTATGTGTGACTGTGTTTGAGTGCATGATTAGGGTTTTGCCATTGAAAAAATTGGGAGGAGTGCGACAAATGGGAGCCTTCCGAGTTGGTTTGTCAATGGGGAAGAAGAAGAAGCAAGAGGGAGAAGACACACAGATGTGTGATGATCGAAAAGGAAATTGAGAGTGTGAATAGGGAAAAACATCTTCTATGATTTGGGAATCCTCTCTGATTTGGGAATCATCCTCTATGATTTGGGATTCCTGCCGGAAAAAAGAACCCCATTGATTTGGGAATCATCCTCTATGGTTTCGGTTGGCATCCTTGATGTGGGAGGAAAGATCCATTGATCGGAGCAGCAAGGGTAATACCGAAAATAATAATGGTAACAGTAATGAAAACAGAAATAAAAACGGTAAACATACAAAAACAACTGAAAAAAGTAGACACAAAAAAGTGATGAAAATGATAAAAGTACACAACCATAATTTGTGATTGGATACGAAAATATTGAAAACGAAAACACAAAACAAAAAGTGTAAGCGTACGGGGCCTTAAGTGCTGGGGATCTACTTGGGCATCACCGTGGTGCACAAAAAACTTTCTAGTGGATTATTTGACCACACCCTTAAAAGAGTCCATGCTAAGCTTGCTGGGTGGAAAACCAAATACCTTTCATTGGCTGGTCGCGCTACCCTCATCCAATCGGTAACCTCTTCCATTCATAACCATATCATGCAAACGTAGATTCTTCCCAAGAAAGTTACTGATGAGCTTGATAAAACGAATAGAAACTTTCTTTGGAGAGACTGTGCTTAGTCTAAAAGAATACATCTTGTCAATTATGTCACCCTAAAGAGAAGGGAGGGCTTGGGATAAGGAAAGCTTATTTGAACAATATTGCTTTGGTCTATAAACTCATTTGGAAAATGGCCACCAATGAAAACCTTCTAGGTGTTTAAGGCTAAATATTCGAATGAGAAAAACCTTAGAAGATGGAAAATGAAAAAAGGGGGATCACACCTTTGGAGAAGTATGCACAAAGCTTTACCTATCTTCTCTAAGGGTCTAAGATGGCATGTCAAGAATGGTAGGAGTATCAACTTCTGGGAAGATTGGTGGGTTGGGGAAGGCCCTATCAAACTTGATGAGCTTAGGGACCCTGTTTTAACAGTCAGTCAGCGTATTACTCTTAGGGGAGATTGGAACACAACTCCTCAACAGCCTCATTCCTCAGCATACTTGAGTCTGATTCAGAAGATTCACCTCCCTAAGTTTGGCCAGGAGGAGGATACTCTGTTTTGGGGAAAGAACAGTCAGGGCATTTTCTCTACCGCGAGTAGCTACAGCCTTATTATCGAGGATACCGATCATAATCTCCAACAAGTTGACCTCAAGTATATATGGAAGCTTAAAACCCCACCAAAAATTAAGATTTTCCTCTGGACTATAGCTCACAGAAGACTTCCTACCAATATGCTAAGATGCAATTGACACATGTCCACTAACCCTCTTTGTGGCAGGTGTGGCTGTTATCCGGAAACCATGGAACATGTCCTATGGGAGTGCACGAAGGCCGGGCCTGTACGTTTACGAATTTTTTTTCTATATTCTGTATTCTGTTTTTGTTTTTCAGAATTTAGTTTTCAGTTCTAAAATCGTATCGTGTATTTTTATTTTTTTCCGTATCTACATTTTTTTTTTTTTTTGTATGTTTACCGTTTTTATTTTCGTTTTTATCAACTTTTTTGGATATATTTTTGTATGTTTAGCATTTTCTACCGTGGGCCCATATGTATGTGTCCCCCTTGCCCTTCCATTTCTGATTTCCCCTTCGCGAGTTCCCTTTCCCCTTCCCCTTCCCCTTCCCCTTCTTCAGATCCATCTAATGATGCGTAATTCACAAAAGTGAAGACACGAAGGCAGGGCTTGTTGTGCACTAACAAAATTACAACATCACAATCACAATATCCAAAGAATCGGAACAAACCCGATGATCAGAACAAGCAAAAACCCAGAAACGTTTGAACTCAAATCCATCTTGCAATTGAACACACACCCATCAAACTGCTAAAAACGAAGGACCAAATTCTCTTGTGGAGTTGAATGAGCTGAACCAATTTCTTAAAACCGTTTCTTTCCTTCCGTGCAAAATCGTAATCTGGAGAAGAACAAGTAGGAAAGAGATGAAGTTCAATATGGAAGTGAAGTGTGTGCATTTTGAAGCTTCAGCCAAGACCCATTTCCATTTCTGTTCTCATTTCCATAAGACCGCATGGTATTCTCTGTCATATCTGACACCGAGAATACAGATGAAGGAAAAAGGTGAAAACAGCTTTCGGCTGTTTTCACTTTTTTTGACACTGTTTAGAAATTTTATCCAAAACGGAACCCAAAAAACGTAAACATACACGAAAAAATATAATTTTTTTATCATCATTACAAAAATGAATACCGAAAAAGTAAGCGTTTCTTATCATTTTCACCAAAAAAAAATTAACTATTTTTTTATATTTGGTTAAGTTTGGGTGAAGCTGAAAATACCTCTGTTTGAGTAATTTTGTCCAAAACGAAAAATAGAAAATGGTAAAAATAAATAATAAAGAATCTTATATCATCATTGCAAAAAATAGGAAATAAAAATGATAAAAGTACGGCCCAAATCTTTTCTCTAACATTGGAAAGAAACGAGAAAGGCCTTACCAGCCTGTTTGTTAAGCCCGCTCATCTAATTAGCCAAGATTTTAAACCAAATTTTGGAAGATTAGTTGCCTTTAATTTGAAAAACAAAATAAAAATAAGGGGATACACTAGGCTTCGGGACCTAATCACAAGTCAATCTCTGCATCAAGTATCAATTCCAAATCAAAAATCAATCACAAACACTACAAGAAAAACAGTTTTTAGCGACGGTTTTTTAGCAACGGACTGAAATCCGTCGCTAAAAGCAACTTTTACCTACGAATTTATCCGTCGGTAAAAGTCCGTCGCTAAAAACCTTTTACCGACAGAATTTTCGTCTGTAAAAGTTTTTAAAGACGGACTTTTACCGACGGATTATTACCGACAAAATAATCTGTCGCTAAATATTATTTTTGAAATTTTCTCATTTTTTTATTTATTTGAAAATTTTTAAATGAGTTTTAGCGACGGATTTTTAACGACGGACTAAAATCCGTCGCTAAAGGTGATTAAAAGAGCAAAACCCTACTTTTTCTTTTTCTCCCCCCTCCCCACTCACTTGTCCCCTCTTATTTTTCTCTGATTTGTGTGTCTCTCTATCTCACCTCTTCACCACGCACCTCCCACGCCATCCCACCCCCACATCCCAAGCCGCCAACCACCCTACTGCTCCCGCAGTCCCAAGCCACCCACCCACCCGCTGCTTTGCCGCTTGCTGTCGTCCACAATCAATCTACTCATCTTCAAGTGCTTGACAATGGTGCCCCTTCCTGTCTCTATCTCAGCGCAGCAGGTCACCGGCTAACATGGGTGAAGATCAAGCCCATGTATTGTTATTTATAGGTATCCAAAATGCATGTTATTTACGTAAGTTTGATTCTGTTATTTGCTTTTCAGTCATCTTTATACCATGAAAAGGGCGATGCCGTGGAGTGACAATGAAGATGATTCATCGTCGGCAAAATCCCCAGGATCGGATACGGACACCGAAGACAATGAAGGGTCTAAAAAGAACAAAACAAAGAGTAGCGTCGTATCTAGTCAGTCCTCCAAAAAGAAAACATCGGGAGGTAATTTGTTTACATTTGACCAAATTAACGATACAAATCTTACTTTTTGCCCCAAAATTCTAAAAATCATTGAAAGAAACTTGATTCTGGTAGAACTTGGCCCTGTATTTTGTTAGTTATTGGTCCTTTGTATGCTATAGATCTCCTTTCAGATAAGTAGAGATCGTTACACTGTGAGCTAATCCTCTTTGTTCTGATAATGTGTAAGCTTGAAATGTATCTGGATTTGTCTTTTGTCTTTTTTCAAATACATAGAAACAATCTGTTTATAGGTAATTAAGTTGTTTCTTTACCTTATTGAAGGAAGGGAAACATCTAGGAAAAAAGCCAAAGTTAAAGAGATACATTATTACAAGAATTGTTACCCCTTCCCTCCTTTTTTTTCCCCAGTGAAGCAAAGCATAATGCTTACTGGTGTTGAACTTGTTTGGGAAAATTCTGTTAAAGCTTAAAATTTTTCTGAATGCTTGAAATTTGCTATTTCCCATATATGGTGCTCAACTTACGGGTTTGTTCTACTATCTTTCTTAACGCACTCGAATGTTGTTAGACCGGTTTAGTGGTTAGTACGTCATTCTCTTGTAGCACATTGTTTCAACACCTTCTTTTAGCTCCTTTTGTTATCAGCCGCCTGGGGCATAGCTTGTTTCCTTTTCAATATTTTGGTTTTTTGGTTGCCCTGTTTTACTGTCTCGTTTTTTGTTTTTTCTCTTTTTGACCCGTGTATTGTTGAAACAACTAAATAACTGCTTGTAAACACCTCGATTTATTTTTCCTAAGGGGGGTGCATTTTAACTCAAAGAAAACAGGAAAAAAAAAATCAAATCAAAATGGGGAAGAAGAAAGAAAATGATCTAGGAACTTACTGCCCCTCATTTTCTCTACAAAAGCCTGTCAGTTCTAGCCATCCTTTTTGTCCCAATTAAACTGGGGACGAAGTTTTTCATACCTCCTTATGACAATATCCTTCTAGCCACTCTATCCCAACCAAGAAAAGAATAAGGTGAACATTTCCTTGCATGCAGCTCCTCGACCAGTAAGTTTGATTCTGTTATTTGTGTCATCAAAGATGCATGGCTTCTCCCATTAAACTTTAAGACTTTAATAATGCAAAGTATCCATAAGCTTTTGTGCTGATATGAAAACCACGTATAATCAAATTTTTGGACTACTTATGTTATCTAATCCCAGGATCATAAGCATGCCTTATTTGTTTATGCTAAGGTGCATTTTTCATTGAAACTCTAGCTACGTGTTTCATTTGCAATTTGCACCTCAAGTGTGCTATGAGCTTCGTAGCAAAGTTCACACGGGTAGATCTACCCGTGTTCATGGCAAACTTTGCTACGAAGCTCATAGAAGCTATATAGATTTATTAGATGGTTGCTTATTTCGCTAGTGCATCTATCATATAATTGAATAATTAGGTACTCCATTATTGTTTTAGCTCTATGATTTTTCATAATTTATTGCAGTTGGTTTTGACTGAATTTTTGGGTGAAATTTAACAAGTAGTCTTCTTCTACTCATTTTGTTCATTGTAAACGAATTTGATCTTTTTGTTCAGATTATGATCGACAAAGAGAAACAAGCAACAAACTGTGGACCGAGAAATATTGTGCAGGCTTCGAAAAGCAAGGATCTTGATTTATATTTTTTTACTTTTCATGAAACTTTTAATTTTGTTTTTAGGATTTGTACGATATGATCTATTGTAGGTAGTGAACATGTAATTTGTTGGATTGAGTATTACTTGGAGGTGTATATGATATAATTTTATTTATATTACTTGGAGTTTAGTAAAGGATGAATCCTAGTTTAAAGAATTAAAATTGTTGTTGGACTCGTTGGTTAGGGTTAATTGTTTGAAACATGTTTGAATTTATAAAAATAACAAAAAATACAAAATAGCCTTTTTTAAAATTTTTTTTTTGAATTTACGTCGCTAAAAGTCCTTCTATAGATCAATAAATGTTTTTAGAGACAGATTTTTCTTGATGAATGTCTCTAAAAAAAATTTGTGATTGACTTTTAGCGACGGAAATTCCGTCGCTAAAAGTTTTTAAAAAAAATTTCCCAAAAATTCCGAAGTTAGATAAAATACAAGAAAGTATATTTAGCGACAGAAAATTTCGTCGCTAAAAGTAATTAATTCCGTCGGCAAAAGTTTTATTTTTACCGACGGATCACCAAATTTCGTCGCTAATCTTTTAGGAACGGGGTTTTCACCAACGGACTTTTAGCTAAAAGTCTTTACCAACGGAAAGTTGACTTTTAGCGACGGAACTGTCCGTCGCTAAAAGTGCTTTTTCTTGTAGTGAAATCACAGTTTGAATCAAGTCAAAATCTCTTTAATTTAACATACGTTAAACCTAACTAATTGGACTGGTTTAACCAACTAGAAAAGACTACTCACTATACTAGACTACTGACTTGAATGGACTCTATCTAGACTGAATTTAATTTAATCAAATTAAGCTTATAATTATTACCAGGTCTAGACCCACAATAATAATAAACTTAATTAGCTCTAAAGCTCAACCTGAATTAATAAAAGAGAAAAACGCAAGACTATAAAAATGGAGTGTCTACACCCCGCGGTGAGTCCTTGTGCCGGAGCACTTAGAGTGCGCCAAGATAGTATCCATGAAGAGTCGCCTACCTGAAGGGTTGAGGTAGTGTTCTAGAGCTTTTGCCTCCCTAGCGGGAGGATAATCATCATGCTGGAGCACTTGGAGCTCCCTGAGTTATTATCCCGAAGGAGTTGCCTACCCTAAGGGATGTTGCATACTCCCGAGAGTGGGTCGAAGCATGTTCTGCGACCAAACTAAGGTATGCATGATTTGGTGAATGTAAGGACCAATGTTGAGGCGTGACAGTGTAAAAAGGTGCCAGGGAGGGGGCACGATTGTACAAGTGATTGGGTGCATAGGTGCGACCGGATATGTGTGGTGCTGGGAGCATGCTCCATGAAACGGTGTTAGGGCACGGTCACTTGTTTTGTGTAAGGGCACATGACATGGTGACAGTGGATGGGCGCTATCAAAGGAAAGAGTGCCCTTGGCACGTATGACAAGGGGTAGAGCTCTGGCGTGGTCAGACATCATGGTGCTCAAGCACAACGACGTGCATTGTTCTAGGGGCACGCAAGACAAAGAAGGCACTCGCGAGCTTTCGGGCATCCTGACGTCATTGAGCCAGGGCGACACTCGGGCACTACGACATGAGGCACAAAGACAGGTATTGTATGGGGCATGTGACATGGAGACTGCACTTGGTCATGATCAGGCATCTCAATGCTCTAGCATGGCGATGGGTGTTATGGAGACAGGGCATCGTGCCAGGGGCACGTGACGAGGAGATGGCGCTCGGGCCCGGTTGGTTTTTAAGGCGCATGGAGCTCTCAAAGGGATGATGAGAGAACTAAGAATGAGGCTAGGGAATCATCAAGGGGTGAAAAGATGAGCTTTAATTAAGGAGCGGAGACCAAGGATGGGGAGCCCCTAAGGGGCAAGAAAAGGGAACAATCCAATAGAAGGGAGCCCTCGAGGAGCAAGGAGGGAAGACCCCCAAAGGAAGGGAGCCTCATAAGGGGAAAGGAGTGGGAGCATGGGTTGTACTCTTCGGGGGAAGACCTAAGGCCAACTCTTTTAGGGGAAAGCGCACGATCGCTCTAACCGTTAGAATAATTTTGTGGCAGAGGCGCAGCACACGAGGTTGATTCCAACACTTAGAATTTTTTTGTTTATGAGGCATGACACGTGACTTGAGCGTTCACCTTGGATTAACCAGCTTGGTAGCGTTGAACTTTGACCGTTGAATACTCGTTGATGTGTCACAAGAGCGGGACCCAAGAGCGGTCAAGAATGTGTAGTCATGATCGGCTAAGAACAGATATTTCTGCAAGCTTTTCTTCTGCTAACTCTAATCTATGGGACAACTTAATCAACAAGTAGAGATAGTATCCAAGATGAGTGTTTTGGTAATTCAAATGAGTGATTATTTTGCTAGAGCACTCAAAACGAGCCAAAGTAGTGTCACCGAGGAATCGCCTACCCAATAGGACGAGGTAGTGCGCCAGAGGAGTTGTCTATCATGTGGGACGGGAGTCCTTAGGCCGGTGCATTCAGAACTCAAGAAGAGAGCAATTTTCGGTGAGCACTAAGTCGGTAGGATGAGATCAGTATTATAGCGAACCGCCTCAAAAAGTTCCCTTCCGAACCATGAAGGTTTGGGATCCTGGAGTCGCCATCTTGTTCTATTATAAGAAAGAGAAAAAAAAAAAAAAAAAAAACCCCTCAAAGACTCCAAGATGCCAAACAGGCATCTAATATACTAAAAAAATGATGGGTTCGGGTACTAAGGGTTCGTTTGACAATATTTTTTTTTTGGTTTTCAGTTTTTAAAGAGCAGCTTAAATTTTTTTTTTATAAAAACAAGTGGGTGTTTGATAACCCCTTTTTTTTTTTTTTTGGTGTTTGGTAACCCTTTTTATTTTGACTTTTTTTTTTGGTGGTTTGCGGTGGCAGTGGTGGGGTATAGCGGTGGTGGTGGTGGTGGCCGACAGCCGGAGCGGCGATGGTCGCCGGCGGCCGGAGGTGGCTGCCGGTGGTCGCCGGCGGTGGTAGCCGGCGGCCGGAGGTGGCTGCCGGTGGTCGCCGGCGGTGGTAGCCGGTAGTCTCTGGCGGTGGTCACCGGCGGCCGGAGGTGGCTGCCGGTAGTCTCCGGCAGTGGTCGCCGGCGGCCGGAGGTGGCTGCCGACAGTCTCCGGCGGTGGTCGCCTGAGGTGGCTGCCGGCGGTGGGAGGGTGGTGGTGGTGGTCTAAGAAAAAAAAACCAAAAGTGAAAAAAAAAACCAGTTTCTAAAGTTTTTTTTTTTACTCTTCAGTTTAAAAACTGGTTTTTAAAATTGAAAAAAAATGGTTACCAAACGCTCCTTTTTTTTCAGTTTTTAAAAACTGAAAAAAAAAGAGCAAAAAATTTTTGTCAAACTGGCCCTAAGTTATACGACGGAAAGGTGTTAGTGACCAACTATAACCTTTCGGTCTCTACTTTATTTTTAATGATGTTGGCCTTAAAAAGTATAACACATACAATAAACCATGACATATAACTCTCGTTTGAAAATGAGACAACTGAGGTCAAACGTCCTACGTACCCAGTCAGACAAACTGGGATCAAAACCACCGTAATTCGACTCAGACCCTATAGGAGGCGACCTAAACTTTGGTCTTTAACATGAAAAGATGAAAATATACTTGAAAGACTCTTTTTAAAGAACTTGTTTTTGTGACCAAACTTCAGTCTCGGGAAAGGGAAAACTCTAGGCTTTTCTAGATTAAACTGTAGAAAGGAAAGTAAAACTACCTTTAGAAGACGATGGCTTCGAGAGTTTTGTAACGCCCCTTACTTTGTTGGTCGGGAAAATAAAAAGGTCAATAATTTTAACAATAATCTGGATATGGTATAGTATGAAAGGTTAAAATTATTTTGGGGTCAAAATATAATCTCAAAACGTTTATGGGGCCATTTTAAAATTATGGAAAGTTTTGGGGATATTTTATAATTTAGAGAATATGTTAGATTAGGGTGTAAAATTCTTAAGACAAGTTGTCATTAGATGGCTACCTCCTACTTTATTAAGGGTGACTAATCCAATTTAAATATAAGGTAATGGATAAAAAAATTAATAAGAATTTAGAAAGAAAAACAGAGAAGGAAATAGAAACAGAGAAGACATGGAGCTCGACAGGGGAGAGAGAGTGAGAGAGAGAAGGAAACATTGTGGAATTGCCTTAAAGGTAATATCTATTTCGTTTGTGTAATTTTAGGAGTGTGTGTGTGCGTGTGTGAATTTACCATGTGTGCATGTGTATTTTAGGAGTTTAGTGTGTGTGTGTGTGTGTGTTTCATACCGTGGGTGTGTTTTCAGCATGTGTGTGTGTGTAAGGGTATGGGAGAGGGGTTGCAGTGTGTGTGGAGTGTGTGTGCTATGTGACAGCGTGTGTAACCGTGAGTTGTGAGTGTGTTGTGGTGTAGTTGTGTGGGGGTATATGTGTGCATAGGTAGAGGTGTATTTGTGTGTTCAGTTTGTGAGGGGTGTGTGTGTGTGTTTTAGGTGTAGTAGTGAGTGAGCATGTGGTTTAATGTGTGTAGCAGTGTGTGAGAGAGACATCGGGGGGAGAGGGAGAGAAAGAGAATTGCGTGTGTATATGTGTTTTCAGCTGAGAGGGGATGAAGAAAGAGTATGTGTGCTCAAGGTGTGACAGTGTGTGCTTTGATTTAGGAATAGTAACTGTAATTATCGCTATAGGTGGTTAGGTTTTTTATCAATTCAAACTATATTTTGTAAAAATAGTTCTAAGCAAATTTTGGCCAACTACCAAAAAAAGACCCATGTTACATTTATGAGATCTTTTAGTATATGCGAAGGACGCTAAATAATTGTATCCCTAAAATATATCAAATCAGCTTATTTTTGTCTGAAAATTTTAGGAGGACGTTATAATACTAAGACATTTTAGTTTTTAAAGTTTCATGTCATTTCGAAGCCGATAGCTATTTTAACAGAACCAGTCTCTGAGCGCTCGATCCCGATATCATTAGGGGTTTTTCGAGCAAAAATTTTCTTGAAACACTTTTAGTCCGAAATTAGTTTAGGTTGCTTAAAAGGATGTTTCGAACTGGTTTTGAAATTTTTGTTTGTGTAATAGCCACCAGAGGTGTTTTGGTAATTTTCCACCCAAGAGGGGTGTTTTGGTAATTTTCCACCCAATAGGGGTGTTTTGGTAATTTTACACGCGAGGGGTATTTTGGTAATTTTAGAAATCCGGTGAGTGGGTCATTTTGAGAAAAGAAGTGAGTTGGTATTGAGTTTATAATAGCGTAGCCTAGATTGCATTCTAATAATTTGATTGTTCCGCTTATGCTAACGCATATAACTTAGCTTCGGATCCAAGTAAGAGATTTTTATCCGAAACCTAAATTCATCAACTTGTGTTCGTAGTTATTGTTTCTTGTATATTGACATGGGAGTCTGTTCTGTTCTGTATTGGGAGGCGTTGGTCTGTTTCCAGCGTGGAACGCTGGCTAGTACGTTGATGAACTAGTTATTATATGTATGCATATGTAGTATGTATTGCTCATTGTCTGTGTGGCTTTGCTCATGATCAATATCCTCTAAACTTGTTTCTATTGTGTCAGAAAAGGATTGTTTTGTGGTCTGGTCGAAAGGGATTGAGTTGAAACTCTTCCGCAAATTGTTATCAAACTATTTGTGATTGTTTAAAATCCTTTGAAATCTAATTATATATATATATATGTGTGTGTGTGTGTGAAAGCTGAAGCTGAGAGAATGTTATCCAATCATTGCTTACTTGGACATTCTTTTAACTTGCCACGTAGACTTTACAATTTTAACTTTTGAAATTACTCAACCTTATAATTACGATTTAATTATTTTTTCTCACTCTCACCTATTCAATTTGATTTGAATTCATTTTCTTTTCTCCATTTTCTCTCACCTCTCTCTCTCTCTCACTCTCACACACACACACACAACACAAATTATGCCAGTACTTCATATATCTCTTTTTTTTTTCTTTCTAATTTTGTAGACATGCATACTTCTTTATCTCTACTTTATTTACGTACAAATGGTATTAGTGAAAAAGTACATTGTCGTCAAAATTGTAGACATTCATACTTCTTTATCTCTACTTTATCCTAAAATTTTGACGACAATGTACTTTTTCACTAATACCATCTGTACATAACCCAAGCTAATTTGATAATTTTATTTCAAAGTAAAAAGGCTCACATTCCAATTTTGTAAACTAATCCCTACTATCTCCAATGTTTTTGCTTTTTTTTTTTATCTATGATCTAAAATACTTACAATTTTTTTAGCAATCTGAGTTTACAATTAGTTTTATAAACCAATCACTAAATTAACTCCAAACTATATACAATTTTATTCTTAAATTTGATATTCAAATTAATAATTATCTTTTTTCTCCTTCCCAGCTCAAATGTGTGTTCTATCTCTCTCTCTCTCTCTCAACACCATTTTTACTTATTCTTGGCACAAAAATCTACCCGTTTAAAAATTTATAGGGCTAATTACACCTATATCCCTGAGGTTTGGGGGTAATTACACGCGAGGACACAAAGTTTCAAAATGTAACACTTATGTCCATTGACAAACGGAATGCAAAAATACTTAACGGCTTTGACAAAAAGACTTGATTGCCCCTGACTTTAAATAAATTACCCACTTAATTTACTGTTTATTCTTCCTCTCCCCACACCCAGCACCCAACCCCCCCATGCGCCCCCACCCCCCCCCACGCCGTCTGCCTCTTTCTCTCCCCATACCCCCCCCCGCCATCTGCCTCCCCCTTCCCCGTCACCCACCCACCCCGTCATGCCCACAACCCCCTTCCCCGGCGGCAACCGAGTCAATGCCGTCACCATACCCGAGGCAATCCATCTGTGCCACCGAGCGTCAAGAGGCTCGATCACCGTCAGTGCAGTAGCAGGCCCTCCGGCGAGGCACCGGCGCCGCAAGATCGCGGTCTCACTCCCGATCTGCCTGTCGCCATACCGGTCGCCACCGTCACCGCCGCGACCTACCTCCGTACCCCGCGCCGTCCGAGATCGCAAGCATCACCGAGCTACGTCGCGACACCAGCCTCTTCCTTCGAGATGCGCGCCACCATGACCACCAGCAAGGCAGTGCCATCACCACCAAGATGGGCTTGCACCATCGCGCCCACCTGTGCGATCGCCGTTGTTGCAATGGCCAGATCTGTCTCATTCCCATCCAGTCTTCCTCCCTCCCTCGCCAAGGGCTTACCGGCGTGGTGGGGCAAGTCTGCCGGATGGTGGGGCGAGGGGGACTGCCGGCGGCGTGGGTTTGCCAAGGCACTTGCCGGAGGCGTCTCGGCAGCTTGGGTTTGCTAAGGGGCTTGCCAGCGTGGTGGGTGGTTCTGCATGATGGTGGGGCGAGGGGGGCTACTGGCAGCGTGGGGTGGGGGAGGGGGGCTGCTGGCGACGTGGGGCGGGGGAGGGGGGCTGCTGGCGGTATGGGGCGACGGAGGGAGGCTGCCGGCGGTGACTTCAGATTTAGGGTTTAAATTTTGAAGAGAGAAAATTAGGATATCAAATTATTCACGATATACTGTACAGGGGTAGTATTGGCATTTTCAAAATACGTAATGACGAAAATTACACTTTTTGGATGGAATACTGACGGTTGGATAAAAGTGTTACTTTTTTAACGTTTTTGGTCACGTATGTTACATTTTGAAACTTTGTGTCCTCGCGTGTAATTACCCCCAAACCTCAAGGATATAGGTGTAATTAGCCTAAATTTATATTATCACTTTTGATGTTACTTCAATTTCAAAGAAGAAAGGTTTCATATTTCTTTAAAAAATAAACGTTTAATGGTGCTTCTCTGTATATTGATTTAGAAGTAATATTATAATACTCTTATGAAGTAGTTGAGAAATATTATTTGCATTCTCTCATGTAATTTTTTTTTTCCACTAAAAATTATTTTAAAGATAGTTGTCAATTTTTTAGTGACAAACATGAGGTGGAAATAGACTCTTCATGTATAGTTTAATACTTTGATAATCATAATATAATATTTTTCTGTGCAACACACATGATTAAAACTAGTATTATCATTAAATTGAACCTTGAATCATTTCGTAATTTCTTCATTTGTTCCTTGAGCAACCTTATTGAGCTCTCAAAAGCTCACTGTCGTTTGTTTCGTTTCTGCAGTATCGCACACCAGTAGATTGCTCGGGGATCGTTAAGAGCCTGAGTGAGATTTTAAAGCACTTGCTACTATTTTGCATAGTAGGACATCTGCGTGGGTCGGCACTGTATCCGTTCTGTAAATAATTTAAGTTGTAGTAGTTTAAGTTTTAAGTGTTTTTTATGACTGTATATTTTGGAGAATTTGAGTCAGTGTCTATTTAGAAGCTCTGATGTTTGTGTCAGAACATCGTGTGATGTGGTTAACGCTCCGAGGTTCGGGGCGTCAGAGCTCCGAATTTTGGGGACGTTACAGTTGGCATGAGAGGTTAGGTGTATGATTCCGTACACATAACCAACATAATGTAGGTAACACAATTCTATAGACTTGTACTTAGGTTAATGATAGTGGCGTAGGATGATGGTAGAGTTAGGAAGTCTGCCTATAACTTTTAATTTTATTGCTCTTTAGACACGTGTTTGTATAATTCCAATAGTTATTTTTATACAAGTGTGGTTCACGGTCGTAATACTAGCAGTGGAGATCGTACAAAGGGCCAGGAGATCCCCGACAGAAAGGTAGCTCTACGTTATAGAGAGGAAAAGTAGCAGAATCTGGAGCTAATGGTTGCAATGTTGAATACAATGAACCAGATTATGACCCTGATGACTCAGAATTTAGCTAACCAGCAGCTAGGGAACCTAGTGCTGCTGCAACCACAACATCAGGAGGAGAGTACCTTGAGTGAGTTCAATAAACATAATGCGACCAGTTTTAAAGGATTCGCGGTTGGATAAATGAGATGAATAAAATTTCTAGGGCGATTCGTTGTAGTGAGAGGCAGAAGGTGGAGTTTGATATCTATAAGTTGAGGGTGAGGCAAACCAGTGGTGGATGGTGGTAGAGGCGAGTATGACGCCTCAACAGTTAGTTGACATGACTTGGGAGCAGTTCCGAGAGTAGTTCTTTAATCGGATTTTTTGGCAAGCTACCAGGAGCAAAAGCTTAGGGAGTTAACCAACGTGGTACAGGAAGACCAGGAGTCAGTGGATGAGTTTGAGATGAGGTTCTCGCATCTTGCTTGGTTTGCCACCAAGATGTTACCGAACGAAGGTAGATAGATGCTGGAAGTTTAAGTGGGGGCTTAGGGCTGGATTGAAAGATTGAGTGATCTCTGCTCTACTGATGAGCTATATGGAATGCGTAGACATGGCACGTGCTTTGGAACAATCCAAGTCTGAAGGTAGATAGATGCTGGAAGTTTAAGTGGGGGCTTAGGCCTGGATTGAAAGATTGAGTGATCTCTGCTCTACTGATGAGCTATATGGAATGCGTAGACATGGCACGTGCTTTGGAACAATCCAAGTCCGACAATATGAGGAGGTATGAGCAAAGGCAGGGTGAAAACCCGTCCTTTAGAGACTGACCTTGTGATAGGTACTTCGAGAGAGAGTTTCTACAGTTCTCTATTACTGTACTGTTCATGTTGGGGATATAGAACATTTATGTGGATCTCGTCCCATTAGCTATTCGGGAATTTGATATCATACTAGGCACGAATTAGTTATCCTATAATCATGCATCCGTGGATTGCCATGGGAAACTAGTTCGTTTTGATATTTTGGATTAGTTTGAGTTGTTTATCGCGGGTCTAAACCAAGTGGGTCGGTCAGTAATATTTCGGCTATTAAAGCACATCGGTTACTACGTCGGGGTTGTCAGGGGTATATTCCACATGTCGTGGACACACGTCAAAATAGTCCAGAGTTATCATCTGTCCCTGTGGTAGAGCAGTATCTGGACGTTTTTCCTAAGGAGTTTCTAGGAGAGCCTATGGATAGCGAGATAAAATTTGTGATCAATCTTGTTCCCGCTGCAGAGCCTATTTCTAACGCTCCATATCACATGGCTCCAACTGAGATGAAATAGCTGAAGAAGCAGTTGTAGGAGTTGCTTGATCGGGATTTATACGACCTAGTGTATGCCCGTGGGGTGCTCCAGTCCTCTTTGTGAAAAAGAAGGATGGCACTATGAGACTCTGCACCGAATAGATAGAGTTAAACAAGATCATGATCTATAACAAGTACCCATTGCCCCATATCGATGATTTATTTGACCAACTTCAGGGCACTTGTTGTTTTTCGAAGATTGATCTGAGGTTCGGGTACCATCAATTAAAGGTGAGAGAGGAAGATGTCCTGAAGACAACGTTTCGAACATGCTATGGACATTACGAATTTCTTGTCCTGCCTTTTGTGTTTAGATGCAGCATGGGAAGGTCATTGATTATGCATTAAGGCAGTTGAAGGTTCATAAGCAGAATTGTCCGACTCATGACTTGGAGTTGGCAACGGTTATTTTCGCTTTGAAGCTATGGAGGCATTACTTGTATGGTAAAACTTGTGAGATCTACACACACAAACACTATAAGATTCTTAAAATATATTTTACTTAGAGGAAGCTTAACATGAGGCAGTGCAGGTGATTAGAGCTTTTGAAGGACTATGACTGCTCAATTCATAATCATCCCGGCAAGGCCAATGTAGTGGCCGATGCTATTAGTAGGAAGAGTATTGGGAATCTAGCAGTATTGATTACAAACCAACCTCAGTTGTTAGACGAAATGAGGCAATTGGACCTAGAGATTATGTCACGACCCGAACTCACGGGTAGGCCCATGAGCTAGATACGTGACCGGCCGCAGACCCAATGGACTCCAACCAAGGGCTCTGCCAGGCCTTACTACAACTTGTACACAAGAATCTATAACCAAGTAATTTAAATCTATCTCCTTAATAATATTTCTAAAATCACGCTTATAATTTCTCAATAAATCTCCAATGACATTCTTTATTTAACAACTAACATAGATCATTTTAAATTTGGTGAAGATCTAAGCTCCGAAAAAGAAAATCTCAAATTACAAATTTAGTACTAGCATACCACCTAATGATTTATTAAATAATCTAAAAGGACTACAACTCCTCTAGCAGTCGTCTACCATAATCCTCGTGGCCTTCATCAGTGCTAGTTCCATATAGATCATCAACTGAAACATGACGAATCTTAGAAAACTCAAAACTATAAAGTTAAAGTAGACTTTCTAAGGTTTTTAGAAATATAAGGTTCACAAAAATCCAATGAGTAATGACTTCTCTACAGTAAATCGAAGTGGCTGATCAAAACAGCACATCTCTGTGTATATCAGTTTTGTTCGATGGTTATTTTGGAGCATAAAAACTATGAATCTCAGAAAACTCAAAACTAAAAAGTTGAAGAGGTCTGAGGTTTCTATAAATATAAATTTCACAAAAATCCCATGAGTAATTAATTTTCTATGACAAATCGAAGTGACTGCCATAAATCAAAAATTCTGGACTTCTACAGTGAATTGACTTTAAGGTCATTTTTCAATGTGCAAACGTGGGATTCTGAGAAAACTCAAAACTACGAAGTTGGAGATGACACAATGAGGTTTTCAGAAAGTAACAAATCATTTCAATTGGATTTGAAATCGAGGAGATGTGACAAAAACCCTAACCCACCCTTATGTTGCTCTATAGTAGCCTTACTTCTCAAACACACCCACAAAAGCTACCGATTTCACAACAAAAACATATATAACATCCAAATTCATGGCTAAAATAACGAAAGAGTTTAGGAATTTCATTACCTTGAATTTCTCCTAGCCCTATCTTGATTTTCCCCTCAATTCTCTCTCCTTTAAAGGCTGGCAGATCTGCTAGGACGACTTCCCTCTTAAGACTTCCTTTATATATGGTTTCCCTAGGTTGGAATAATTCTAAAGACCCCCCCCCCCCACACTTAGCTAGTGTTCTCATCTCACCCACATTTCTTCTAAAAGGCCACAATAGTCTTAGATTAAAGTTAAAAATAATGAAACGTTCAGGGCATTACATTCTTCTTTCCTCATTAACTTGCAAGCTTAAAAGCATTATTAATTGTCTTTGAAGGTCACAATCAATACCGTTGGTGATAATTGTCGCTAAAGATCCCAATTAATGTATATTTCCATAACTGCCACTAAAGGAATAACTAAAATTCTAAGATTCATCGTAAACCGTATTCTAGGTTTGGGGTATTACAAATTATATGTCCAGGGTATGATGCAGTGTTAGCTACTATGCAAGTTCAGCCCACATTGATCAGTAGGATGAAGATCGCATAAGCGAGCGACCCTGAGATCGGCCAAAATCATTTAAGGTATTGAAAGTGGGAAATAGACTGTGTCACGACCCGAACCCACGGGTAGGCCCGTGAGCTAGATCCATGACCGGCCGGAGATCCCCTCGAACATCCATTCAGGGCTCTGCCAGGCCTTATTAAAACCTATATACAAATCTAGAGCCATGCATTAACTAACACCTTAATAAGACTTCTAAAGTGGTACTTAAAGATCTTTCTGAATATTATCTCTACTAAATTCCTCCATGAATGACTAACATAAATCTTCAAAACTTAATGGACATCTAAGCTCCAATCAATTCTCAAAATATAGCAGAGCAGTACTACAATTTCTTAAAAGGGCTTAAATGAACTCCTTAACGAGCATCTCTTGCGACTCCATCCTCGTTACCCTCATAGTACTCGGGTTCATCTAAGTGATCACCTGAAAACATTTATAAAAGGGTGGGGCCCAGTAAATACACATGCCATATCCCTTAAATAGGTTTGAGGATTTCAAACATGTCATGGGTTTTTCTTTTCAAAATCAGGAATTCAATGTCACCGAAATAAAATATTATTCAACATATTTACATACATATATGCACTTGAATCAAAAGAATCTCAACTGGAGTACAATCATCAAGAAAACTCGTTAGCAACTGTCACTATTAATCATAACTTGGTATACTGCGGTTAGCGTGTGGTCCCACTGACTAGGATCTAAAATCCCTCTTCCACCCGGGATAAACAATATTTTGGACGCAAGGGCGAACCACGATGTAACAGTACTGTGCGTCAACGTATGGTCCCGTTGAGCAGGACCCAGAATCCACTTTCCCCCGTGGATTTGGGGCACAGTAACCCAGTCAAATTATCATCTCATTCAACATGTATCGGATATAGTTCATTTACTCGTATAACAATTCCATGGCATTCTAATTCAAATTCTCATCAAGTGATTTATCATGAAAATAGATGCAGTAAAAGTATTTCAAGACCTTTATTTGACTTAAAACATGTATACGTTATATATATTTTACAAAATAGAGTATAATGAGGAATATGGCAGAGTACTTATCTCGCTCAATAACTGGTTCTTGTACTTGCTCAAAAGCCGATCCTAACTCTTTTCTATTGAAACCTAAATAGAAAACCACACGGATGTTATTCATTGCCGCTCGAGCATGCCTAAGTATTACGTTTCCCCCAAGTGAGTAAAACTACCAAACCGCCCCTAGATTTTTGTAAAATTACCTATTTACCCCCGACGCCTAACATACCATTACACACCCAAAATAACCTAAAATAATCTTTTTAAAAAACTAGGTGGGCTTTTTGAACTAGAATGACCTTTCTGAGAATTCTCCGTTCGGAACCCTAAACCGCTCCTTAAATTGAGCGTAAATCTTCCTGTTTCAAAAATATATCAATCGTCACTGAAATGGAATGAGATTTCAGAGGCTCAAGCATCTCAATGTGTTTAGATCACTGTAAAATTTTCGGCTAAAAATAATTTTCTTTATCAAACGATTCAAAAGCCAGTTTTCAAAATAAAATCATTTCAGGCCCATTCCATGCCCAGAAAATTCCACGTTGAAAGTTTTGCAAAAATAATGAGAGTTTTAGTTTTGTACTTTGCCCAAATATGCTCAGAAATTGTTTAAAAAGTTTTGGGCAATAAACTGATATGTAATTCTAGAAACAACATTTTTTCAGCAAACCCTAGTTTTTGTACATGGACCATTTTAAGCCTGAAACATGACGAATCTTAGAAAACTCAAAACTACAAAGTTAGAGTAGAATTTCTAAGGTTTGCATAAATATAAGGTTCACAAAAATCCAATGTGTAATGACTTCTCTAAAGTAAATCGAAGTGGCTGATCAAAACAGCACATCTATGTGGAGACCAGTTTTCTTCAATTGTTATTTTGGAGCAGAAACACTATGAATCTCAGAAAACTCAAAACTATAAAGTTGAATAGGACTTATGAGGTTTCTAGAATTATAAAATTCACAAAACTCCCATGAGTAATTAAATTTCTATGACAAATCGAAGTAGCTACTAGAAACCAAAAAATCTGGACTTCTACATTGAATTGAATTTAAGGTCATTTTTCAATTTGCGAACGTGAGATTCTGAGAAAACTCAAAACTAAAAAGTTGAAGGCAACACAATGAGGTTTTCAGAAAGAGTAAAATCATCTCAATAACATTTGAAATAAAGGAGATATGATAAAAATACTAACCTACTCTTATGCTGCTCTACATCAGCCTTTTTCTCAAACACACCCACATCTCACTCTCTGAAACACGCACAATACCCTAACACTCAAATGAATCACCACTGAATTCATACATAAAAACCTAGCTAGAACACCCAATAACATGGCCAAGATTAAAGAGGGAGGCTAGAGATTTTTACCTTGAATCTTCTTGCCATAACTTGCTTCTTTTTCTTCTTCTTCTCCCTCTCTCTCTCTCTCTCTCATTTACGTAAAATAAGGTGGCTGCAAAAGCTTAGACAACTGTTCTCTAAAGGTCTCATTAATATATGGTTGCCCTAATTTGGAATATTTTCAAAGACCCCCCTCACACTTAACTATTTTCTCGTTTCATCCACATCACTTTAAAAGACTACAAACTCTTTAGATTAAGATCTAACACAAAGTTTTTTTTTTGGTTGATTAATTTTTTTTTTGGGTATTCCAATCTCCCCATCTCATTAATTTGTAGCTTAAGAGCATTATAAATTGTCGCTGAAGGTCACAATCAATACAACTGGCGATAATGGTCGCTAAAGACTCCAATTAATATATATTACCACAACCGCCGCTAAAGAATTAACTAAAATTCTAGGATTCACCGTAAACCATATTTTAGGTGCGGGGTATTACAGACTGAGTTTTCAATTAATTTGAAAGAGTGTTGCGGTTTGGCAGTCAGTTGTTGTTCTTAATGATGAGGAACTAAGACGATTTCTGTTATCTAAAGTTCATGGTTCACATTTTTCGTTGCCTCTAGACGTTTCCGTGATGTAGCTAATTACCACCGAATGGGAAGTGCTTTTCCTTGTATGGATCCTATTTCAATGGGAACTTGATGAGTCGATCCACCTACATAGAGCCACCAAGATGTGTCATGATCTTTGAGAGCATTTCTGGTGGTCAGGAATGAAGATGGACATATCATGTCTCGATGTTTGGTGTGTCAGTAGATAAAATCTTAACACCAAAAGCCAGCAAGAACTATACAGCCACTGGAGATTCCCAAGTGGAAGTGGGAACATGCTACTAAAAATTTTTGTGGGCGGATTACCCAAGACTGTTCGAGGATATGATACGATTTGGTTGGTGGTGGAGCGACTTACCAAATCGGTATGCTTCTTGCCTATTCGAGGCAAATTTACCATGCAGTAGTTTGCCTAGTTGTATATGGATTCGATCGTGAGGCTTCATCGAGTACCTATCTCGATTGTGTCTAATAGATTTTTGCGTTTTACTTCGAGATCTTGGGAGAGTTTCCAGAAGGCTATGGGGACAGACTTGAGATTTAGTACTGCTTTTTATCCCTAGATCGATGGTCAGTGGCAGAGAAGTATTCAGAAATTCAAGGACATGTTAGGGCTTGTGCTATGTATTTCCAGGATAGCTGGGATGCCCATCTGTGGCCAGTTGAGTTTGCATACAACAATAGTCATCAGGTGAGTATTCAAATGGTGCCTTTTGAGGCTTTATATAGTCAAAGATGTAGGACTCTGTTATGCTAGGATGAGGTTGGTGAGCGTCGACTCAACTAGAGTTAGTTCAGGTAATTTGTAGGAACGTTGACTTGATTTGATCCGGTACGAGAGCAGCACAAGACAAGCAGCGTATGTACGCCTCTAAGCGTACACGCTATTTGGAGTTTGCAGTTGGCGACCAAGTTTTCTAAGGATTTCTCCCAGGAAAAGGGTGATGCCTTTTGGTAAGAAGGGCAACCTCAGCCCTATGTATATTGGTTCCTATGAGATTCTTGAAATGATTGGACCAGTAGCTTATCGTTTGGCTTTATATCCATATTTGTCTTATCTCCACAGCATATTCCATGTGTCAGTTTTGAGGAAGTATGTTTATGATCCGACCCATGTGTTACAACATCATCCCGATGAGATCCAAAAAAAGTTGAGCTACAAGGAGGTGCCAGTGGAGATATTAGACAGGCAGGATCAAGTTCTTCGAACCAAGGTGATATCATTTGTAAAAGTATTGTGGAGGAATCATGCTATAAGGAAGCTATTTGGGAGCCAAAGGATACCATAATCATTATCTATTCGATACCATATGTACGTTAAATTTTGAGGAAGAAACTTTTAAAAGGTGAGGATAATGTAACACCCCGTACTTTTTCGAGGTGTTACAAATAACTGTTTGTTAATGGAAAATAAAAGGGCGATAATCGAGAATAGGTATAGTATGAAAGGTTAAAATTATTTTGTGGTCAAAATGTAAATTCAGAAATTTTTGGGGCCATTTTGTAATTATGAAAAAGTTTGGGCTATTTTGTAACTTTGGAAAATAGGTTAGACTAGGATGTACTTGTGTAAAATTCTTAAGACAAATTGTCATTTGATGGACACCTCCTACTTTTTTTAAGGGTGACTAATCTAATTTAAATATAAAAGAAGAGATAAAAAATGAAGTGGGAATTTAGAAAGAAAAATAGAGAAGGAAATAGAAACATAGAAGACAGGGGGCTTGGCAGAACACACACACACAGAGAGAGAGAGAGAGAGAGAGAGAGAAGAAGAAGAAAAAGAAGAAGAAGAAATTTTGGAATTGCCTTAATGGTAATCTTTATTTAGTTTGTGTAATATTAGGGGTGTGTTGTGTGCGTGCGCACGCGTGTGTAGGTGAAATTTTGTATGTGTGCTCTTGAGTGTATGTGTGTGTATTTTATGCTGTGGTGTGTGTTTTCAGCATGTGTGTGTATGTGTGTTCTCTGTGTGTAGTGTGTGTTAAGTGTGTGCTGGGTGACAGTGTGTGTAACCGTATGGTTTGTGTGTGTTGTGGTGTGGTTGTAAGGGGATATGCATGTGTGTGTTCAGTGTGTGAAGTGAGTGCGCGCGCTCACACGTGCCCATTTACAAAACTATGTGTGTACACGCACGCGCGAAACAATGTATATGTGTGTGTGTGTGTGCTTGTATCAATGTGTGGATGTCTGTGTTTTAGGTATATTAGTGTGTGTGTTTTAGGTGTAGTAGTGCGTAAGTATGTGATTTAGTGTGTGTAGTTGTGTGTGTATGAGAACTGTGTATTGTCTGTGTGTTTTCGGCAGAGGGGGAGAAAGAATGAGAGTGTTTGTGCTCAAGGTGTGATAGTTTGTGTTTTGATTTAGGAATATTAATTGTAATTATTGCGATATGTAGTTAAGTTTTTTAGCGATTCAAAACTCCATTTTTAAAAGGTAGTTCATATTTATGAGATGTACATTGTGAAATTTGAGATTTTTTAGTGTTCGCGAAGGACGCTAAATAATTGTATCCGTAAAATATATCAAATCAACTTATTTTTGTCTAAAAAATATTACTGAGACGTTTCAGTATTTGGATCTTCGTGCCATTTCAAGGCCGATAGCTATTTGATTGTTTTGTTTAGACCAATACATAGGACTTTCCGCTTAGGATAGCTTAACTTCAGATCCAGATAAGAGATTGATATCCCAACCCTAAATTCATTAACTCGTGTTTGTAGTTATTCTTCCGATTTGTTCTTGGCCATTTTTGAACTCTGGGTGATGAATTAATATCAACATGTTTAATTGTCATTAAAACCCTAATATCGAGCCTTAATGGGTTATTTGAGTTCATGTTGATGCTCATCTCTTATTGCATGCTGGGCATTGAATTGGTTGTTGATTCAGTGATTATTTTTTCATGTATATTGACATGGGAGTCTGTTCTATTATGTATTGGAAGGTGTTATAAGGATGGTCTGTTTCCTGCGTGGAACACATGCTAGTACCTTGATAGACTAGTTATTGGACGTATGCATATGTAGTCTGTATTGCACATTGCCTCTGTGGCTTTGCATGTACTCATGGTCAATATCCTCTAAAGTTGTTTCTAATGTGTCAGAAAAGGATTGTTTTATGGTCTCGTAAAAGGGGATTGAGTTGAAACTCTTCTGCAAATTGTTATCAAACTATTTGTGATTGTTTGAAAACCTTTGAAATATTATCATCGAATCAAACCTTGAATCATTTTGTAATTTCTTCATTTATTCCTTGAGCGACTTACTAATCTCTCAAAAACTCACCCTCGTTTGTTCCGTTTCTGTAGGTATCGCAGACCAGTAGATTGCTCGGGATCGATTAGAGCCTTAGTGAGATTTTGGAGTACTTGCTACTATTTTGCTTAGTAGGACCCATGCGTGGGTCGGCATTATAGCCGTTCTGTAAAGAACTTAAGTTTTAGTAGTTTTAGTTTTAAGTGTTTTTTATGACTTTATATTTTTGAGAATTTGAGTTTTGTCTATTTAGAATATCTGAAGTTTGTGTCAGAACATCGTGTGATATGGTTACTGCTTCGGGGGTTCCGGCCATCAGAGCTCCCGATTTTCAGGTCGTTACAAGTTTAGAACAACCTTGATGTTAATCCACGATGCAACATCAATTCTTACTACGAAGAGAATATGTTCTCCTTAGAAATGGTGTATCACTTTTAGGAAATAAGTGGTACAAAAGTTCTAAAGAGCCTATCCTCTTTTGAAATGTAGCGAAAAAGCCCTTTTTAGAGGTTTGAGACTAACCGAAGTGATAAAGATAACTTTTGAGCATGAGATCCTTGATAAAGACATATATTTAATGGATGTTGTAGATTGGAAAAAAGTCAGCTAACCTACCAGTTTGTCAAAAACCATCTGGTTCATCCCATCATATTAAAAAAAAAAATCCTGAACGGTAATTATCTTTGATTGAATAAATGGGACGCACCAGATTTTGGGAATTAACATGCATCAAGGATTAATTAGAAGATATTTCTAAACTATCTATCCAAATCACAATATTCTGACATGGTCTGGACTGGACTGGTCTGAATTGGATTGGACAACTTATTAGACCTAATTAAATAAATTAGGCTCATTATATTACTAGGCCTAAACCCATAATAATAAACTTGAATTATAAATGAAGCCCAATAAATAATAAATAAAAGACTAAACAATGGGGTGTCTATACGCCCTGGGTGAGGGAGCTCTCTTGTGGGCGAACATAATCGAAAACAACACATTCTTGTAGTGAAATAGGGAAAAGACTAAGAGACTTGGGACATACTTGCCAATAAAATACAGATATGAGGTCAGACCTTTGTGTGCTTTCCTAGGTCTCATTTGAAAAGGAATCATACCAGTGGAGTTTGGGAAAAGATATAACTCGAAGAACAGTAACAATGATCGGTGGTCAATGGATATTAAGCTTCATCTGGAATGGGAGCCACTAGTAACATTGATTAGTTTCCAGACGAAGGCATATGCCTAGAAGCCGGAGTAAACTGTAACAACAACTAGTCATCCTCTTTTCGTTACCGGAGCCACCCAAACGATGGTCGATGAACAGAGGGCGTATATCTAGATAAGGGAACTACCTAAACAATGGTCATCCAGATATACTAAAAGCATAACTCTATCCATTGCCGAAGCCACCCAAACGATGGTCAACGGACAGAGGAGAAGTATGACTAGATGCCAGAGCAACCTAAACGATGGTCGTCTAGGGATACTGGGTATATGACCAAGAGGCGGAGCCAACAACGCGTGGAAGCAGGTTAATTGCCTAGACACATAAATGGTGAACCTAAGAGCCGGAGCCAATAACGCATGGACGCGGCTGATCGTTTAAGAACACTGGAATACATCTAAGTGCCGGAGCCAATGTCATCTCGGAGCTAACAACATTGGAAGAGGTTGGTCACTTGGACGTATGGACTATCTCCAAGGACATTTGGTCGTTGAGTGTCAAACCATATCAATTTATTCTTCAAATGATATGGAGAAAATTTCGCTTCTGGCAAAAAAGGGTGAGATTCAACACTAGCCTTACACCGTACCATATCACTAAATTAAGCAACAGATTCGGAGCAACATATGTGTCCATTGATTTTGAAGGTATAAGCGTAGAAGCACGCAAGCAGGCATACACACTATATTCTAGAAATTAAGGAACATACTTGAAATATAACTGAGAGGACTCAAACATGCAAGTGAATTTTAAACAAGCACACACATTTTCTTTTCTCTTTTTAATTGAATAAAGCGGACGGTTTTTGACATTGGTTTCATGAAACTTAAACAAAATTAAGAATCGGACGGTTGGTCAGGGGCGAGAATAGGGAAGATGAACCGGCCGCTTAGTTAGAAGATTGGGAAAAAAATTTATGTGCAGATTTTTGTTACTAAGATCACAAAATTAGGGTTTGATTTGGGACAAATCTCTCATTGTCGCCATTTACTCCCATTCTCCAATGGTAATTACCAAGTTCCATTCTATATCCAACTCAAATTCTCATTCTCCAACTATAAAACCTAGGATTCTCTCATCTTTCTTCTACATCTTTAATCTGTAGAGTCATGGAGAGAGTGAGAGGTCATGAGGGAGGCCCTCGAATTGGGAGAGTTTCAAGGTTTCATCCGATGATCTAGACAGATGAATGCATAGTTTTGACTTCGGATCAAGCTACGCACTTGAGCAACACCTTCTTCAATGACCAGGTATGATTTCTCCCATTATCATGCATATAATATACATATAAGTGGAGAATATTTGAAATTAGGATTCCTTTATGCATTATAGAGGCCCAAATCTTATTTTTTCTACAAGTTTTGCCATGGTTATTATAGTGATTCTACTTACAAGAAGACCATTTTGATGATTTAAGTCTGAAAGGGGCGTTTTAATAATTTTACGGTTTAAGGGCATTTTGGTAATTTTACGTACGCAGTGAAGGAGGTTCATTTTGGGAGTGTGTGTGAGTCCGTATTAAGTTATAATATTGTACTGTAGCGGTTGTGTTCTAATGATTCGATTATTCCATTTAGGGTAAAGTTAAAGACTTTTCGGTTAAGATAATTCAAGCCGAGAATCCAAGTAAGGGTTTCTATCTGAACCCTGGGTAAGGACTTTCATCCAAACCCTTATTTTGATAACTCGTACTCGTAAGTACTCCTTTGATTTACTTATAACTAATGTCGAACTCTGAAGTATGTATTGATATCAGCATGTCGTTACCCAGAAAACCCCAATATTGAACCTGAATCAATTATTTGGAAATCTTGTAATGCTCGCCTGTTATTGCATGCTGAGCAAATTTGATAATTGTTTATATCCGTCCTTCCTAATTGTTGTGCATGAATTCGATAAGGATTCGCAATCGTTTTGCTATTTATTTGTGATTTTTCTTCTGGAATTCCGAATGATGGCTTACACCAGTATGTTTATTGGTATTGGAACCCGAACTGATTTCGTTGATTTGAGATTATGTTAACGCTCATTGATATTGTTGATTTTTATGTTGACCCGAGTATCCGTTCTGTGGGGAGGCAGTATAAGGTTGGATGGTTACTACTTCCTACGGGGAAGCAGGCTAGTTCCTTGATCGATGAAGGGGCTAGTAATTATTACTTTGGTACATCATGCATGTGTAAACCATGTTAGCTTTCCGGGATGACATTGCAATCGTCCAGGATCAACGTTAATTTTTGATTTTATATGCACTATATATGACCGTGACTGTTATGAAAATGACTGGAAAGTATTATCTGAAATGATACGTGTTTGTGTTGAAATCCCTTGGGAAAGTTTTATTGTACTTTGGAAATGATGACTTTGGAAGTGATCTTTTATTGATCGTTTTGGAAACCGTCATGATTGTTATTATTATTTTGGTATCCATTTATGATGAATTTTGATCATTTTGGAAATCATTGAGCTGTTCAAATTGTTTGAAGTATTTCGGAAATACGGTTAGATTCTTTGGAGTCGTTTTGAAATCTTTCTTGTAGTCCTTGTACAACCTTACTGAGCTCTCAAAAGCTCACCTTTCATTTGACTCCTTTCTGCAGCTGTAGCATGTTCGGGAATGTGTTAGAGTATGTGTGAGATTCCGACGAGCCCACCACTACTGTGTAGTGAGACCCCTGCGTGGATCGGTATTGTCAACTCGTTCCATAAGGACTCAATTTTGTAAATAACCTAGGTCTTAATAGTTCAAGTTTAAGCAGTTTTGTAATATTGTATGTGAAGAATTTGAGTTGATATCATATTAAATGGTTTGAGGTACGTGTTAGTGAACATGATCTAACAGGTTTGATGTGATCCGGTAGATTAACGTTCCAGGAGTTCAGGGCGGCGGAGCTCTGGATTTCTGGGATGTTACATGGTTTGACTAACACCCCTGCAGCGTTCATGGATTTAATGAACACGGTGTTCAAGGATTATTTGGACCAGTTTTTCATCGTATTCATCGATGATATCTTGGTATACTCTAAGTATGAGGAGGAACATAGGGAGGATTTAAGACTGATATTACAGAGGTTGAGAGATCACAAGCTGTATGTGAAACTTTTCAAATTGTGAGTTTTGGTTCCAGCAAGTGGTGTTCCTTGGACATGTTGTTTCTAGGGATGGGATTCCTATGGACCCAGCAATGATAAAGACAGTGACCCAATGGCAGAGGCCTAATACAGTGAAAGAGGTTCGTAGTTTTCTAGGTGTAGCCACTTACTACAGATGATTCGTGGAAGGGTTCTCTAAGATTGCGGGACTGTTGACCCGATTGACACGCAAGAATGTGCACGTTCCTCTGGACTGGTGATTGTGAGTCCAGTTTTCAAGAGCTTAAATAGAGACTAGTAACCGCACCAGTTTTGACATTGTCGTCAGGCTCAGGAGGGTATGTAACATATAGAAATGCCTTTAGTAGAGGGATTGGTTATGTTTTAATGAAACATGGAAAGGTCATTGTTTATGCCTCGAGAAAACTGAAGACTTTTGAGTAGAATTACCCGACTCATGACTTGGAACTGTCAGCAGTAATATTTGCCTTGAGCTCTGGAGGTACTATTTATACGGTGAAACTCGTGAGAGATATACATAGATCACAAGAGTCTTAAGTGTATTTTTACTCAAAAGGAGCTTAACATGATGCAACTGAGATGGTTAGAGCTTTTAAAGGATTATGACTACTCGATTCATTACCATCCTGGTAAGACAAATGTAGTGGCCCATGCTCTTAGTAGGAATAACACATGGAATCGAGCAGCATTGATTATGATACAGCCTCAGTTGTTAGAGGAGATGAGGAAATTGGACCTAGAAATTAGAGGGCCATGATATGATGCAGTGCTAGTAGCTATGCAGGTTCAGCCCTCACTGATCAGCTAAATCAAGACTGCACGAGTGACCGACCGTGATATCACTAAAATTGTTAAAAAGATGAAGAGTGGGAAAAATATTGGATTTAGGATCGACTTTGAGAGAGTAGTATGGTTCAGTAGTCGGTTATGTGTTCCCAATAGTGAAGAGTTGAGACGATTACTGTTGTCTGAGGCTCACAGTTCGTATTTTTTTGTGCACCCTTGAGGCACCAAGATGTACCACGACCTTCAAGAGCATTTTTGGTGGGCATGAATCAAGAGGGACATAACAAAGTTTGCTTTTCGATGATTAGTGTGTAGATCAAGGCTGAACATCAAACATTGCCAGAAACAGTAAAGTCCCTAGAGATTCCAGAGTGAAAATGGGAACATGTCACTACAGACTTCGTAGGAGGTTTACCCAGGACGATTATTCGACATGATTTGGGTAATGGTGGATCGGCTCACTAAGTTGGCACACTTTTTTGCCTATTCGATCCAATTTCACCATGTAACAATGGCTCAATTATATGGGGATACGCATATGAGACTTCATGGAATACCTATGTCGATTGTATCCGATAGAGATCTGTGGAGGTTTTGGGGGAGTTTCCAGATGGTTATTGGGACTGACTTGATGTTTAGTACAACTTTCCATCCACAGACAGAAGGTCAGTCTGAGCGGACCATTCAGATCTTGGAAGACATGTTAAGGGCTCTGCTATAGATTTCCAGGGTAATTAGGATACCCATCTACCGTTGGTCGAGTTTGCATACAACAAGAACACTCAGGCTAGCATTCAAATGGTGCCTTTTGAGGCTTTGTATGGTCGGAAGTGCATAACTCTATTATGCTGGGATGAGTTTGGAGAAGGTCGACTCATTGGCCTAGAGTTGGTTCAGGTAACATGTGAGAAGGTTGATCTGATTCGGTCACGCATGAGAGCGGCACATGATAGACAACATTTGTATGCGTCCAAGGGTAATGGGATTTGGAGTTTGCAGTTTGTGATCGAGTAATTTTTGAGAATATAACCTTGGAAGGGAGTGATGCGTTTCGGGAGAAAGAGCAAGCTGAGCCCTAGATTTACTGGACCTTATGAGATTCTTGAGAGAATTGAACCACTAGCATATCGTTTTGCATTGTCACCGGATCTGTCACATGTTCAAAATGTGTTCCACCTGTCAATGTTGAGTAAGTATGTGCGTGATCCGACTCACGTATTACAGCATCGTCCCGATGATATTGAGACATATTTGAGCTATGAAGAGTTACAAGTGGAAAGATTAGATTGACGTGAACAAGTGTTGAGGACCAAGGTGATACTGCTGGTGAAGATATTGTGGAGAAATCACACTACTGAAGAGGTTATCTGGGACAGAGAGGAGAACATGCGAAGTGCTTATCCTCATTTATTCGACGTTTGAGGTGCGTAAATTCGAGGACGTTCTTTTTTTTTTCAGTTGGGGAGAATGTAACACCCCAAATCCCGATATTCTTTAGCCTATTAATTTATTTTGTTTAGCAAGAATTTTTATACTCTATAATTAGCATCGATATTTTATCGACATTTTTTTACGCGGGTTACATTAGGCAATTTATGAAAGTTAAGGGACAGTCAAAATTTTAAATTTAAGCAAGGACTAATGGATAAATAAAATATTACAAAATTTGATTTTATTTTAAAAATATTGTCAACTCTTTAATTTTGGAAAGAGAGGGGAGAAAGGAGGAAATTAGGGAGAATTTAAGTCTTACCTTAAGATTTCATTTGGTTATAATAATAATAATAATAAGAGCAGAACACATTCCGTTTGCACACACACACACACACACACACACACACACAGAGAGAGAGAGAGGAGGCTGTGTGTACTCGTGAGCAAGGGAGAAGAGATCTGCTGTCAAGGAACTCCGGCAAAACATAGAGCTAATTTTTCGTACGCCATCACCCAATCTCTCTCGATGTAACCCATAAACTTAGTGCACATGTTGTGCGGGGTGTGTTTGAGGAGAAGGAGGGGCTGCCAAAACAGCACCATGTACATCAAGTAGAGGCTGTAGGGTTTGTGAAATGGAGCTGGCAGCCATGCCGTGGGGTTGGTTTGGTGTGGAATTGTGTGGGCTAGTGTAAGTGTGAGTGTGGGAAAAAAGAGTACTGCCGTGAGCAGCCATGCCGTGAACCTGTGTTTAGGGCGCAGCCGTGGTCCAGACAAAGGTGCTGCATGGCTGTCCTAAGGCAGGTTGATGTGTACGGGTTAATAAGTGTTATTTCTGTGTGGAAGGAGTGTTGTGTTGGAAGAAAATCCACTGCCGTGAGGCAGTGGGTGTGGACGTTTTATGTGTGGGTGTGTTTGTGTGAGTGTGGGTGTAATGGATAGCAAAGAGAAGCAATTGCCGTAAGGCAGCGGGTCCATTGAGTGCGTGAGGGTGTTTTTGTGTGTTTTGTGTGCAATTGTGTGTGTTTTGCGTGTATGAATGTATATGTATATGTAATGTGTGTATGTGTGTGAATAGAGTGAAATGTGGGTGTCAGTGAAGATGTGTGTGCATGTGTGTTACTGTGTGCCGTGAATGTGTGTTTGTGCCTGTATTTCAGTGTCTATGTGTATTGTGGCTGAAAATAGCGTATGTAATTGTGTGGTTAACTGTAATGCATGTAGTGTGCTAGGGGTGAAGGTGGTGTGTGTGGTTTGCTATGTGTGTTTGGGTGTGATAAGAGTGAGCACAGAAGGAGGAAGAAGAAGTGGGTACTGGGTTTGTGCAGTAAAAGTGGTATACCATGCTTGCACAGTTGTACCACGTGGCTGTGGGATATCGTGTAATTATCATAAATTGCTGAAACTTTACAGAAAAATTCTTAGGGTAATATAGTAAAATTTCAATTTTTTCTGGAATCGTTTAATATTTTCAATAATTTCCACGAGTTCAGTTTTTCTAAAATTCATTTGGAGTTTTTAAAATTCATGTTAAATTATGGCAAAATTACAGTAATGTTTTTATGATATAAGGAAGTTTCAGTTTGAGTTTCATAAAGTCTAGAATTGATTTGAGACTATTATCCATATCACATTTGATTTAGTAAAACACGTGATTTTAAAAAGATTTTGATGTTTTAAATCCTAATTTTAGTTTCAGTATTTTCCTTATGTATTGCAAAGCTATTGTAGAAAATATGGGGCTTTGATTTGAGCTAGAGTATTAATGGCTATTTTTGGGCTTTTCTGGTATTTAAGAAAATTATTTTTAACTTGACAATACATAAATTTATATTTTAACTTGTTGTGTGCCACAAAAGTATTTTATAAGGATTTATTAGGAAATTTTGTGTCATTAATAAGACCGAGGAGTCTGTGGGGTTCTTAGCTACGTTTGGCCGTTCGAGGGATCAATTTCTATTTAGGTTGTATTGAGAGTGTTGAAGTGAGTAACGTTTAAGAAATTAGCATTGGGTTCATAGTTTATGAGGCCAAATTGTATTCTACTAAATAATTTGCCAATTTCAATTAATTCGAGGTTTTTGAACGAGGTTGAATAACAGCGAGCGTATAGCTTGGATTGAGGTAATTGATTTCCATTTAAAACCAAATTTCTCATAATTGATTTCATAATTTATTCTGATTTGTTATCATTATTCCTTTGGACTCTGTTATGTTGATACAAGAATGCATTGTTTGCCTCTAAAATCCTACTTTGAGCCTTAAGCATTAAGTAAAAATTCTTATCAATGCTCATTATTCATTACTCATCGAGCATCGATTTATTCATTGAATTAATGACTATTGTATTCAGTATATTGACATGAGATAGTGTATGAAGCATTATAAGGATGGTCAATATTGGAGGTGATATAAAGATGGTATGTTATTATGGAAAACACTAGTACCTTGATGGTCTAGGTAGTGTACATATGCATATGTAATTACATTGTTATTGAGTATACCTGTGTGGCTTTGCTAAGTGTTACCCTGCACTGCCGTGTGGCTTTGCAACTTTACTCATGTACAATATCATCTACATAGTTTACGGTGTATCCGAAATTACTTTTATTGATATCTAATTTAAGGGCTTGAGTTGAATCTCTTCTCATATTGTCATTAGAATAAATATGTAAGTCACTTGTATCCCTCTAATGTAACTTTTAGCGACCTCATTGAGCTCTCAAAAGCTCACCATTTTTTGTTCCCTTTTACAGGTAATATCATTAGTAGGATACTTGGAATGATTAGAGCATGGATATGATTAGATCTTATTAGTTTGTTTTCTTAAGCCGCTGCGAGGGAACCATTGTGTAACTTTAATTAATTAAGCACGTTAATTTAGCCTCTTCAATTAAGAACAATTTATTGAGAGTTTGAGTTATTGTAGAAGCTCTGGTATACATTTGGCTGTTGTATTGAATTGAGGTTATTGGATGATTAAGTATCGATTGAATGATGTTTAACGCTTCGAAAAATCTGTGGTGTTGCATGAGAGCCCAGTAAGGTCGATCAAAGTCCAAACACTGCGAATTGAATGATTACATGAAGTTAAATGACAGTTAAAAAAAAGAATTTTAAATAAGACCACAACATTTCAATATAAATACATGGAAGAGTATCAACTCAATCTCTCAAATCAATAGATATTTAAAAACATTTCAGATACAGTAAAACAAAACCAGATTATCTTGAATATGAGTAGTACAAAACAGTAAATCCACCCAGGCTATGCTCAGACCAAACAGACCAACCTTATAATACCCACAAAAATAGATCATCCTTATAAAGCATAAGATTTACTATCTCATATCAATATTTAGAAGAAATACACCACATTCAACATTTAACATGTTTTATAATGCTCGAATTTAAAAAAATGGATGGCCACTAATACGAGTTTCAAATGATCGCTTAAGGTTCAAGGTACAGTTCTATGGAAAACTCCAAATACTTTTATAGAAATTTCTAAAACCAGAGTTCAATGGAATTTGCAAAACAGTTAGATTAAAACATATGAATTTAGAATTATGAAGTAGAGTTCAGATAGAAAATCCTTCCTCGATCCAAGTTAAGCGAAGTTAAATAGCCTCGATCAAAATTCTTTGAATTACCCTAAATTGGGAAAAGTATTTATGGCTACTATATTATTATAAATCTAATATGAACTACCGAAATAGTGCTCACTTCTAATCCCGGAATAACGCAACCCAGAGCGGGTCCCAAACACAGCCAACTTAGCTAGCCAGGAAACTCGACACACTCCTTAAGGCTTAACAATAACCCAAAGTGGATATTGATTTCTATAAAATAGTTTTATGGCTTCAAACGGTATGTAAAATAAAATATAATATTTTCTGAATTTTAAAAAAAAGGGCTAATTACACCTATATCCCTGAGGTTTAGGGGTAATTACACTCATGTCCACAAAGTTTCAAAATGTAACATACGTGACCAAAAACGTTAAACAAAGTATCACTTTTATCCAACCGTCAGTATTCCGTCCAAAAAGTGTAATTTTCGTCAATACGTATTTTGAAAATGACAATACTACCCCTTGTACTGTATATATTTAAAAATATTTGTTTATTATTATATATGATTTATTTATCAGTTTTAGTTTTAGGATATTCTTGAAATCCTAATTTGCAAATTAGGATATTCTTGAAACCCTAATTTGTAAATTAGGATTTTCTTGAAACCCTAATTTGTAAATTAGGATTTAATTGAAAGCTAATTTACAAATTAGGATTTTTTTGAAACCCTAATTTGCAAATTAGGGTTTCAAAAAAACCCTAATTTTTAAATTAGCTTTCAATTTTTTTTAAGGAAACCCTAATTTTCATCCCTTCCAACCCCTAACCCTAATTTTCATCCCTTCTAACCCTAATTCAATCCATGCCGCCGCCGCCCCTTCCCCCAAATCCACGCCGCCGCCCCCTTCCCCAAATCCACGCCGCCGTCGCCCCCTCCCCTAAGACCCACGCCGACGTCCACCCCTCCCCCTTATCTGCGCGGTGGGAGATCTTGCTGCCGGAAGATTCACCGGTGGGAGTTTCAGTTCCCGAAGTAGTTGTAGAAGCCTCTCCCCTTATCCCACCGCAGCGGCAGCCCCTCCGTCATCCTGATGTACTGCCACCGTCCCCACTCCCTCCCTTCCCAAGCCACCGCGACCCCTGTCTACCTCGACGCCACCATCGATCCACGGCCGCCCCAAGCCACCGCGACCCCTGTCTTTCCAAGATCTCAACGGCGGTCGTGTCGGAGGCGGTGCGACGGAGCAGATCCAACGGCGATTGGGTAGCTTAGGGCGAGGCTGAGGTGCTTCCGTCTCACGAGGTGGTGGTGGCGGTGAGGCAGTCGCCGGCGAAAGGGTGCTGCAGGAAGTTTTGAGACAAAAATGGGGTTGGGGGCGCCGGCGCGGGGGCTGGGGGGGGAGAGTAATGGTATTAAAAATAAGATGAAGAGTATTGGAATTAATGGAAGAAAATGAAATAATGGCATTGGAAAAAAATAAGGTTCTAACTCAGGGGCAATACAGTCTTTTCATTAAAACCGTTAAGATTTTTAGGGTTCCGTTTGTCGATGGACATAAGTGTTACATTTTGAAACTTTGTGGACATGAGTGTAATTACCCCTAAACCTCAGGGACATAGGTGTAATTAGCCCTAAAAAAAATTGAATTAAAAATAATTTTTTTAAATGCAATAAAGCCTATAAATAGCTATAATTGTTTCTAACTCAAATAAAAGTCCCATAACTTTTTAACAGCTTTAAAATATATATAAATTATAGAAACTAAAATTAAAACTATTTTTAAATTATTCGTTTTGCTAAATCCAATGTGGGAGCAGTAATGATACTAAATCTACTATAAAATTTGTCAAACTTAAACATGGACTTCTTTATACTGTAAAAATATTACAATAATTTTTCCAAAATTTAACATGATAAGGCTTAAAAGAAAATTTTGAAAAACTGAACTTGCGGAATTTGTTTTTTGTTTTTTGGTGGAGAGGCGAAATATTTCATAGATAAAAGTAACTTGCGGAAAATATTAAAAATACTAAATGATTTCAAACAATTAAAAAATTTGCCAGCAATCTAAAATAGCCCAAGGTATCCTACTGTAAAATTTTATACGCTAACAATCATTATGCGCCATCCAACGCATGCACCGAACATAACGCGAGCCCGTGATACCTTTGTGCAAGTACAGGGTACCACCAACTGCACATACACTTGGACATAGATGCCTGAAAGAGGTAGATAAATTATAAGTATTCATGAGTATGCACTAATGAATATTCATAATCCAATGGATTATTTACCGGATGCTGCGTCAGCCCATTGAAGCTATCCCGGTACGCCCCCTTGGTGGCCCCCACCTGATTTTCTCGAAAATTCCACAGGTACATCGCCAATGCAGTCTTAATAGTGTGCCTCTCACCTAATCAAGAACACATGATCCTAGGACCTCGAAGGCCTACACCTGTGGACATACACCACATGCGAGCCAAATGTCAAAAACATGCATGAGAATAAGCAAGAAAAGAACCTAAAGACACAAACATACCTCCCAGATGTCACAATATCTCATGAAACTCAAAGACTGCCCCCTTGACACCACACCGATGGAACGGTACAAATATGCTAAAGCGGGAGTACCTCAATCGTACTCCCCAATCTCCCTCACCTCCTTCAGGACCCATAGGCACCACAACTGCAGGGAGTCATCCTCGTTGCTGAACAGGGTCTCCTCAAGACATAGAGTAGGAACCCCCGGAAAAACTGATCAACCATCGAGCCATCGACCCCGCTCTAGATCCATCCCCTCGCAGTGTGCACGAGGGTACGCAACAAGATATAACCGTCCTTTTCGAAGGATGGCTCAAAACCAAGCAACATGATCACTAGGTCTCGGAGCTTGTTGAGATCATAGGTCCAAGGAGCAGGCCTCCCTCACACACAAATATCAGTGATATTCATAAAATCGTATAGGGTAAGCGTCACTTCCCCGAACAGCAAGTGAAAGGTGTGGTGAAATCCCACTAGCGCGCGGCCAAGCATAAAAGGTGCTTTTACTACGGGTTGCTATGTGCAACCCCTCAAGGAAAAGGTCGAAACCGGTGTCTGCTACTCTAGCCTTCACGGATTTAGGTGCTTTGGCCCATCATTTCCTAACCAAATTGGGGGAGCTCCTACATCGCAAATAAAATCACATCAGACTTATAACACAATGAAGGTAATTCGACACCTTCCTACCCCGGAGATGCTTAATATCTATTCCTAGTCTACAGGATCATGTGCCTATGCTTTGATACCAACCTTGTGACACCCCCAACTCTAGTGACGTCACCGGAGTCGGGTTATCAGTCATGACTGCATTATAAACCCTGTCGATACAGAGCAATTCTAGAAACATCCTTAAATATACATAAGGTTCCAAGAAACCCATCCTTACAAAAAATTCATCGTAAAGCTCAACACGAGCACAACATAAGTTTTTACACAAAATATCTAGTTCCCAAAATATGCATATCACCGTCTTACTTTTCTATTTACCGATCAAGTGCCTTCTCCTTCCCTTTCTTCGAAGTTTCCCCTACTTCGCCCTAACTACCTGAAACATTGCAGGTAAGGAATGAGTGCAAATTGCCCAGTAAAGATAATACGAGGAGTAACGCGGACAACGAAGTGACAATCTTGGGAGAAATAATAATTGACCTCAACGATATCAAAAATCCAGAGTTCAAAGGATAACACAACATCAATTCAACGAATCAAGCAACATGTTTCTTTTTCCTTTAGCCAGACTGAGCGGCTTTAAGGCCCAACATAACAACATTATCACCACATTTGATGAACTGGACTGACTGTACCGACTCACCGACTACTATGCACGTGAACACAAAATCGCCATATTAAACATCAATAAAATACAAGCCATTAAAATCACAATGTCATAGTAAAGTCAGATGCAATGCAGACACCGACCCTACTGACTGGACTCGATTGACACGACTGACTCGACCTGCGTGCCCTACATCCTATTTACCGGTGATTACATTTCACTGGCCCTCCTTTCAAATAATGCCCCGTACTCCGGGATGTTCATCTCAGTCTTAGATGAATAGAAGAGACATCAAGCACAAGAAGGGAACTCGCGAAGAGTGTCCGTTCCCGAACCATGCTATCGTCAAAATACAAATCACAACAACTGGACGGAATAAGGGAACTGGGTTCACCTTATGTCCTCGATCAATCAACTACTCAACAAAAATTCCGGTCATACACGCGACCGGGGTTCAACACGATAATTTGAAATCACACCAATAATATGCACAGAATGGACTAGAGAACAAGCTAGTCGCAAACCTCAATAACATTTCAAGCTAAGAGAGATATTGGCAAAACAACCGTCGAAACCCCATATCCACCACACTACATTCATCATACTACACCCTATCAACGAAGGGTATGCCACGAGGAGCAAATTCGTAGCATTCAGAGAGTCGTACTATCCTTACATGCACTACAAGAAAAAGACTCTTTAGCGACGGGTTTTTAGCGACGGAAACAACTCCGTCGTTAAAGTGACTTTTACCGACGGAAATTCCGTCGGAAAAAGTCCGTAGCTAAAGATCTTTATCGAAAGAAAATTCTGTCGGTAAAAATTTTTAGCGACGGACTTTTACCCACGGACTATTACCGACGGAATGTCCGTCGCTGAATGTGATTTTTGTATTTTTCTCTTTTTAAAAAAAAATTTATTGCATTTTCAGAATTATTTAAAAAGGTTTTAGCGACGGATCTTTGGCGACGCCCAAAAATCTGTCGCTAAAAGGTTATTAAAAGTAGAAAACCCTACCTATTCTTTTCACCCGCCGCACATCTTTCCCCTTCATCTTCTCTCTCTCACCCTCTCTGTCTCTCTCACCCACAGTGCCCAGTTCTGCCGCCGCCCAACAACAACCTCGAGACTGAATTGGAGGATTTCGTTTTTGGAACACCGAAGCCAAAGGGTAGAAGATCAAAGGCAAATAAGTGCCCACCTCCGCCGGTCAATACGGAAAAGAGCAATCAAAAACTCTTTATCTAGTTGTCTAAACTCATTATCATTTCTGACATCCAAATATTTTTCACCATTTCTTCGATCTATCTTGAAAGCCTGTAAGGATTTCGTTTTTGTCAACGATAGTATTTTGTTTGTTTCATTGTCAAAGTAACTTATGATCGAAAAGATCTGGATTGTTAAATATGGTTTCCCATGGGATTTGGATCCCCTTGCTGTAACCATGGGTTACAGCATGGGTGCTGTGTTGAATTGTGAGAGAGAGGGAAGAGAGAGAAAGGGAAGAGAGAGAGAGAGGGATGTAACCATGGTTTACACAGCACCCTCTCTCTCTTTATTCCCTATCTCTTACAGATTCAACACAGCACCCCTGCTGTAACCATGGGTTACAGCAGGGGATCCAAATCCTTTCCCATGTGTTAATTGGGAAATAATTATTGGATGAATTGACCGGAAGAAATGATGGAGAGATGCCTAATATTAGTGGAATCAAATCCACCCATGATTTACATAACTAGTATTTTGTGTTCCGGTAATCTTAGCTTGCACTATGCAGATTAATGATATCAATGTGTTGGTGCATTAATAATAGTTTTATTTGTTCCCATCTCGCTTGTTCAGCCAACATATCAAAAAGCCATTATCTAAAGTGGGGAAAACTGAAAAATGAATTGAATTATCTCAGGGTTTCCTTAAAACTCGAGAATATTGTTTCATTTTCAGTTACAAAATTTTGAGTCCCGAGTTTATTGAACTTATCTCTATACTGTTGAAACTAGGGTTCATATGTGGTCATAATTGTTCAAATGGCAGGGAATTATTGTTTCAAAATTTTAATTTAGAGAATTTATGCCCCCTGTTTATTGAGCGTGTGATTTGTATATTGCTGAGATTTGGGTTTGAGAATATTGTTCTTGTTTTCGGTTTATAGTATTCATACCCCGCGTTTATTAAATGTGTGTTGTGTCTATTGTCTAAATTCGTGTCTGTGTGGGATCGTAATTGTATAAATGCCCGAAAAGAATCAAGAGTACTGTATATTTGTTGGAGGTTTGTCATGGGAAGTCACTGAGCGTCAGGTCAAAGACGCCTTTAGCCGTGACGCCAAGAATGTCGATGCTCAGGTTTGAAAATCTCTTTAATCTTTTTATTTTTAGTTAACGCCACTGCTTAGTCTTTTCTTAATCTTATACCTTCTTTTGGCTAATGAGAAAGTGGAAGAATACATACAGAATTATTAGTTATTTGATATCGTCAAGTTATCCGGTACTCCATCCTTTTCATTGGATTCTTCCCATTGACTTTTTTGCAAAATCGTATAATAGAAATTGTACATGTAGAAGGGCCTAGTTAGATTAATGTGTTGTACTGCGCTCTAGTTCTGTTTCAATTTTAAGATATTGTCCTTCATATGCTTCATGTTTAATGTTGGATTTGCAATTTTCTACGTTTGTTTTTGTAATTACAGATGAGAAAAATCAGGTCATTTACGGTTGTTTGTTGCTAACAAAATAGGCCTCCTTACATCATTAATGTACTTGTTGCCAATAGAAGCAAGCTTCTACAATTCTTCGATGGCTTTAAACTTGATAAAGGAGGTACATTATGTGTAGTACCTCTGCGTTTGCGTTTGCTGATGATAATCTTTTGTTGACTTAGATTTAATCTGAATATGATTTGTTGCAGAGGGTGAATAATTTGATTCGAACGTAGATGAAGTGAACTGGAACAGAGCTAGAAGGGGAGAATGTCCGCTGAAACTTATGTTCGATGTATTTGTTATGTATTTGTTATCACAGTCGGGAGATTAAAAAAAAGGGTTATTGGTTTGTAATTTGACTTAAATCTCATTTGTATTGCTTGAAGTTTGGTAAAGGATGAATGCTAATTGAAAGGATTAATTGTTAATGGATTGGTTGACTAGAATTAATTGCATGAAACATGTTTGAATTTTTAAGAACTAATAAAAATAAACAAAATAGCCTTTTTACACTTTAGATCGACTTTTAGCGACAAAATTTTGTCGCTTAAAGTCCTTTAACAGATTGGTAAACTTTTTAAAACAAACTTCAACGACGGAATTAATGTCCTTAAAGACTTTGGATGGACTTTTAGCGATGGAACTTTCTGTTGCTAAAACTTCTTCTTTTTTTGTGGAGAAACTCAGAAATTATGAAAAATTAGAAAATATCTTTAGCGACGGAACTTTCCGTCGCTATAAGTAATTAATTTCGTCTGCAAAAATTCAATTTTTACCGACCGATCACCACATTCCGTCGCTAATCTTTTAGAGACGGGGTTTTCTACCACAGCCTTTTAGCGACGAACAGTCTGTCGCTAAAATCTTTACCGACGGAATATCCACTTTCAGCGACGAAAAATTCCGTCGCTAAAAGTGGATTTTCTTGTAGTGATGGTTGGCTTTTAGCCGACAACGCCCAACAACTTCAAAGCACCACGAGCGGGGTCACCTAATCAAATAAGACCTTGCTCGTTAGCTACTAACCATCATAAATACAAAATTATTCCACATCCATTTCATCAATTATTTACCATATTTTATAGCGGTCAGTTACTCCGACCTGACAGCCGGGTCTTTCACCCAACCTAGTATTGTACTAGTACTGATATCCCTCATTTAGGGGTTTCAACCCCATTTCCTGCTTCTCATTACTCAAAATGTTCAATTTAATGCATTTCCCGAAGTTCGGAGTCGACACGGTAAAATTACCAAAACACCCCATCCGGGTGGCAAATTACTAAAATGTCCCATGGGGGTTTTCGGTACCGGAAAAATCTCAAAAATATCTTAGAACGCTATTATAAGTATCTTGAAATTTCTTTTGAGTTAAAAAGTATTTTACAAAATTTTTGTCCAAAAAAAATTCCAGACCGGTGCCTGGACCGAGCGCTTAAAAGCATGTTCGACCAAAATAGCTAATGACCTGGGAATGGCTCGAAATCTTGGGAAATGGAACCTCTTAGCATCCTAGGGTTATCATAAAATTTTCGCGTGAAACCACACTCGTTTAATATTTTAAATTCCACTGCAAAGTTTCAAAATTCCCGCATCAGTTAGCCCTCTTTCCGATCTCGGAAAAATCTGAAACTTTTCCACGATGAAGGTTTCCTAAAAATAACTAGAGTCTCTTTTTTGCACTTTGGCTAATATATGAACCTTACTATTTTTACAAATTCAAATTCGAATCTTCTTATTAAGGTTTCACTTTTAGCGACAATTACATATACTATTCAGATCATCACACACACTAACACACCTCGAACACACATACAAGCCTTCTTCCCCCTTCAGTCGTGTACCTAGGTATTTTCATCCCCAATTTCGCATGGATCTCCCATGTTTTACACACTTAAACCACTTAATTGCATTACTACTACACCATAAAGCCCTAACCCATTCGCTTAACACAATTACACCTAATTAAACACCCACAATTCGAATCAAACCCACCATGGATAAAGAACACACACTAAAACACACCCACGAACACTGAGATCAAACCCAATTCAAAAAATTAATTCGTTTTCTCCTTCTTTGTTGACTTAGATTCTTATATTCTGATTCCAACAAGAATCATTACAATTTTTTTTGTCTTTCCATCCCCAATCATATTCATCTACAACCGAGATATATATATATATATATATATATATATATATATATATATATATATATATATATACACACACACATCACATATTCTTCAACAAATTCAAGTCAACTCCTCCACAATTTCGCGATTAAGGGTTGAAGATTGAGGGATTACCCTGACGAATTCACAATCTTTCTTTCTTTCCTGTTTTTTTTCTTCTCTTTTTTCCTCTTTCCCCGCTGCTACAGTTCCTGTTCGTGTTCTTCAGGTGATGTGCTCAGGTTTTCTCTTATTCCATTTTTCACCCCAAAACTTTTCTTTTATATTTTAACCCCATTGTTCTGATCCCACAGCCAAGTTAGAAAGATATGGGATGGACATCAAAAGAAGGGTATTGCCATGGTTGTATGCGGCTGTGCGGAGTGTGAGTGCGGGTGTTTGCGGGTAGTTTAGAGTGTGCTTGATGGAAGCTGCGTATATGTGAGAGTATGTGTAAAAAGGTTCAGTCGGGTGTTGTGAGCAATGGTATGTGCCATTGTGAACCTGTGTCTATGTGTGAGTTCTTTGTGCGTAGGGAGTAGGGAGTGTTCTGGTGTGTGCTTGTAAGTATTATGAGAGAGCAAAAGGCAGCAGGTATGTGGTGTTTTGTGAAGTGAAACAGGGCTGCAAAATAGCCCATATGAAAATGCTGTGCGTGTATTTGTGTGAGTGGGTTTAGTGTGTGTGGAGGTGAAAGAATGGTGAGAATTATGCGTGTTTTGTGGGTGTCATGTGTGCATATATAAGTGCATGAGTGGTGGGCTGTAGTGCTGTGTGTGTATGTGGGTCTAGAGGAAGAGAAGATAGAGAGAGAGGGAGTGAACTGAAATGAGTATCCACGGGTTGTGTGTGTGGGAAAATTGTAGGCATGATTGTGTAGGTGTGTGAGGCAGCAAGGTGGTGGGTTTACAGTAGTGGGCATGCAAATGGGTAGTGTTATTCTTTTTTTTTTTAACTTGTGTAAGTGATGGTGAATGGGAGGAAATGTGGGTGCATGGAGAGTTGTGTGATTATGTGAGTGGGTGAGTAGGAAAGAAATAGAGGGAGAGAAGGAAACACTGTAAGTGGGTGTATTGAGTGTGTGTTTATATGTTTGGATGTGTTGTGTGTGCGTGTGTACAAAAGAAGAAAAGAGGGAGATGCAAGATGGATTTGTCATATGTGTGAGTGTTTAGTGTTTACATACATGCATTTGTGGTGGACTGAAAAAAATAGTCTAGTGTAATGGTAGTGAAATATGTGTATCTGTGTGTGTTAAACCCAGCGGTGTGGAGGCATGTGTGCTCATGTGAGTGTGTGAGTGAACTACCATGATTTATGTCTAGGTGAAATGGAATGAGTTGTTGGAATGGGAGAAGATATGGAGTGCATGTGTGTATGAATGTGAGATGAGTGTGTAAAAATGCATGCAAATATGGGTATGTGGGTGTTTTGAGCAAGGGGGAAGCTACTGCCGTGAGGCAGTAGCTGTGTTGTGGGAATGGTGGGTTGAAATGCATGTGTATATATATATAAAGAAGAAGGAGAAGATGGAAGTTGGTGAAATGGGTTTCTGTGTATCTAATGCCAATAATGTATGTGAGGATATTTGTATATGTGTGTCGTGAGAGTGAGGCAGTGAGTGAGTGATGTGTATGTGAGCTGGGTGCATAGGAATGTGTATAGGTTAGTGTGTTTTGTGGTTATCGGATTAGCGTTGGGTACGCTACATGCATGGGGTGCCGTACAGTGATTGTTAATGCATAAAATTTTAAAGTACGATACTTTAGGCTAAGTTAGAATTTCTGGCAAAAATTTGTAATTTTCTGTAGATCACATTGTATGTTTAGTATTTTCTGTAATTTTAGATTTGTAAAATTCTTTTGGAGCCCTTAAACCCATGAAAATGTTTTGGAAAAATTTCAGTAATGTTTTTGTATCACAAAGACAACTTAGTTTCAGTTTCGTAAATTTTAGAGTTGATTTACTATAGTTTTCGTAGCGCATTGGTTTTAGCAAAATGAATAATTTAAAAATAGTTTTAATACCTTTTAATTTCTTATTCAAATTTCTATAATTTTTATAAATATTTTAAAGTTGTTACAGAAATTATGGGACTTTATCTTCATCTAGAAGCAAATTTGGCAATTTATGAGTTTTTATTGAATTTAAAGAAATTATTTTAATTCGAAAATATTCAAAATTTTAGAAAATTCATATATTTGACTCTTCATAATGTTTTAAGCAATAAACGTGTTTTATTGTAATTTATTATGAATTTTGAGATATCGTTACGTATTAAAGAGCGTACAGAGTTCTCGGTTAGGTTGGCCGCGTGTAAGGCGCACTTTGAGTTGAGCAATTTCGGATTTAGGAGTAAGCACGCGATGGGTAGCTGATATTAGGCTATTAGTATAGTAGCATAGAATGTATTGTAACAAATAAATTATCAATCTAGGTTTATTTAGAGATTATTGATCGAGATTTGGTAGCATTGGACCTAGGTAAGGAATTCTATCTGAACCCTACTTCATCGTTCTGATTTCAAATGTTTTATTATGACAACTTTATGAACTACATTGATTTGATTTTATGTTTGATATAAAAGATGTTTAGAAACTGTCCATGAAACCCTAATTTGAGCCTGATAGCGATCGTTTGGAATTCGTTATTCTCATCTGTTTATTTAATTCAATTATTGTAAAATATTTTGAATTTGCATTTAAATTCCTTGAATATTGACATGAGTTAGTAAACATGGGAGTTATAAGGATGGTCTGTTGGTTGGGTTAAACTAGTACCTAGATGGACTAATCAGTGTACATATGCGTATGTAAATCGTATCGAGCACTGTCGGGGTGGCTTTGCTATATTGTACTGCTCATGTTCAATGTTTCATGTTCTGTTTTATTGCACCTGAAATGTTTTGAAATAATTATTGATTCAAGGGATTGAGCTGATACTCATCCCTATGTTTATATTGAAATGCTGCGGTTTTCTTTGAAAAACCCTTTTAAAATTATCATTTGATTATATAAAGAAAATCATTTGAATCGTTATGTTTCTCCGTGTTAAAGTCGTTATTTGATTTTAAATGCAAAATTGCCCGAGTCGTTTTTATTGTTTTAAGTCTTTGATCGACCTTACTGAGCTCTCGAAAGCTCACTCTCCTTTGACTTCCTTTCCGCATGTGATAACCGGCATTTAGGTTGAGGTTAGGGATGGCAATCCAACCCGCAACCGGCGGATCCCGGCCCCGCCCCGGTCCGATAGGAGCGGGTCATTTTGACTTTGACCGGATCATGGGGCGGATATGGTTTTTTGTTTAAAAATCCGTAGCGGGTTAGGGTCGGGTGTGGTATTTCATTTGGCCCGCCCCGGTATCCGACCCGCCCCGCGACCCGCACCCTCCCCGCTATGTTAACTATTACCTTGATTTAATCCTAGCCGTCCATCCTTACCTATATATATATATATATATCATATAAACCCTAAAAGTTCCACTTCTCAGTTCTCTCACTCACTCCCTCACCCTCACGGCCTCACCCTCTGGCCGCCTCTGCCGCCCAGCCGTTCCCCTCCTTCTCGGCGACTCCGGCCAGTCGTTTCGCCCAGCCACCGCGCTCCTCCTTCTCCTTCTCAGTTCTCTCACTCACTCCCTCACGGCCTCACTCCCTCTTCCTACTGCCGACTGCCGCCTGCCGCAGTGCCGCTGCCGCCCAGCCGTTCGCCTCCTTCTCGGCGATTCCGGCCAGCCGTTTGGCCCAGCCACCGCGCTTCTCCTCACTCCCTTTGCCGACTGCCGACTGCCGCCTGTGGGGGTAGGGGCAAGGAAGGGTTTGGGCTGGGCGGGGCGGGGCGGGGCGGGGATAAGTTTTCTAAAGTATGTTAGGGTCGGATGTGGTATTAAGGTTTTAGAACCCGGCGCGGGGCGGGTGCGGGGCGGGGTGGGATTTCAGGGGTAGCGGGGCGGGTTCGGATTGTAGCAGATTCGCATCCGACCCGCCCCATTGCCATCCCTAGTTGAGGTTGCCTGTGTGGATTAAAGCCAAGCAAGGAAAAAGAGAATTTAAGTTTAACTTTGGTCATTAGAACCCCTGCATGGGTTAATATTGTTATTTGAGAATTTTTCAGACTTAGATTCCATGTCTCATCGATGATAGTCTATTGAGAATATGATTATTGGTTTAGCTGCTATGATAATAGTCGTTCATTTGTTTGAGTTTGAGGATGCTATTGTCTTAGTGTAGTGATTGAGCGAGTGTCTAACGTTCTGGGTTACAGGGATGTTACACTCTTTCAGAATATATGCGAGAATTGATTCTGGATGAGGGTCATTGGAGTTTTGAACTGTTTGTAGAACGTTATGATTGTTCTTAGACTGAGTAACCTAGACTGAGTATTGTATAGTATAGTAGGGTTCACTTTTGATGTATAATAGTTGGATCCTTTTTTTTGTATATATATAAATGGTAACTTTTAGTTATGTTATTTTTCTCAGACTGTGTATTATTTCTCGATAAAAGCTACCTGTCTCAGCATGGTTCGCAAACGCAGTGCTGATAGTGGAGATTATCCGGAGGGCCAGAAGCCCCGTGTAGGAGAGATACCTCAGAGAGAAGGGCAACAACGGAACCTTGAGCCACTGACTGAGGTTTTGCACACCATGAACCATCTCCTAACCTTGTTGGCTGAGAATATGACCAATCAGCCAAAGGGGGTGCAGAACCCGTTCTGCCTCAACCACAATCTCAAGATGAGAGTAATTTAGCTAAAATTAATAAAAAAAATGCCACAAACTTTAAGGGATCGTTGGACCCTTTGGAGGTAGAGAACTGGATCAATGAGATGGAGAAATTTTTTCGAGCCATTCACTATAGCGAGAGGCAAAAAGTTGAATTCGCTATTTATAAATTGAGAGGTGAAGCAGATCAGTGGTGGAAAGTGGTAGAGGGGAGTTTCACTCGTCAACAGTTGGACGAGATGACTTGGGAGCAATTTAGAGATTCGTTCTTCAATTAATATTTCTCTACAAGTTATCGTGAACATATGTTAATAGAGTTTGCTAATGTGATGCAAGCGGATCAGGAAATGGTAGATGAATTTGAGATGAGGTTTTCACGCCTCGCTAGATTTGCAGGGAAGATATTACCAGCGTAAGCTGATAGATGTCAAAATTTTGAATGGGGCTTAGGCCTAGTCTGAGAGACGGAGGGATCTCCACTCAGTTAATGAATTATATGGAGTGTGTGGATATAACACCTGCCTTCGAACAGTCTATGTTCGACCATAAGAGGAGACTTGAACAGAGACATAGTGGCCACAAAAGAGACGGACAAGAGTTTACCCAGAACAGATTTGTAGGAGCCGACATGTGCAAGTCATTTGCAAAATCAAGGATTTAGGCCTGCTCCGACTCAGGAGAACAGATCTGGGACATAGTTTTTAGATTCGACTGGGACAGAGCGAGGGGTTTCGAGGGGCGCAGAGCGCAGGCACCCGACCGGTTCAGAGTACCTGATTTGGACCACCACAAAGTTTTGGAGTTCGACCTACGCAAAGTAGTAGTCAAGCTAGCGGGTTGGCCTTTCTGGCCATCCCTTGTGACATGTGCGGGAGGGTTCATAGTTGTATGATGTGCTATAAAGTTACCAACGGGTGCTTTAGGTGTTGCAGTTTAGAGCATCGGTTTCGGGGCTGTCCAATGGCCAGAGAGCCAGACATCTTTTCGTCCTGCGCCAGCAACGAGTACAACATCGAGCAACGTTCCTCGTCAGGGGAGAGGACAAGCACAGCAGGGTCCGACTCAACAGACTCAAGGTCAGCAAGGACAGATGTGAGAACCCAATATCATATGCTTTGATTACATATTTAAGTATGAATAGATGCATTACTTTATGTGAAAATGGTTATGATGAACTAAGCATGATAACATATTTGAATGTATGTTTAAATGTTAAACACATTGAATTGAGTAAATTATCTAAGAAGGTGAACGAAGAGTTAGAAATGGAAAAGATTATTTGATGTTTATAAAATTTAAAATGATCACTTGGAATGACCAAAAATATTTTTTTACAACAATTTGAAAGAAAAAAAAAAGGTAAAAACTCTGGCTGGGAGTAATCAGTTGTTGACCGGACTGCCTGCGAATTGTTTGTGCTTTTTGCACAAAATTTTGTCACCTCGTGCTTGTGACGTGTCAACATACTGTCGCGACACGTCGTGCTTGAGCTTTGTCGTGCTTGATAGGTGGCACAACCGTATGTTGCCACCTCGTACTTAGAGCCTCGCCGTGCTTAACTTTTCCACCTATTTACCTCCACTTGACACCTCTTACTTGCTTTTAATTTGAATTATAAAGACTTAAATTGACATGCTTAAATCTTCTTACCTCGTTTTTTAGAGAAAATTGCAAGAAAATCAACCAAAAACCTTACAAAATCTAGAATTAAGGCTTGTTTTTTTAAAGGGAACATTAGGCAGTTGATTTGGGGAGTTTCTATGAGCTTCAAACAGTGTTTTGAGGAGTATTTTGAAGGTGTTTCAGATCTGAAAATTTTGTTCTTTCATCTCTTCTTTAAGGTAAGATAGTTAAAGATTTTTAATGGGTTTTAAGACATGAATATGGATATATGCTATGTTTGCGTAATTCTTTTAGTATGAATTCTTTGTCAAACTTTTGAATACTTGTTAGAGATTTGTTAATAAGTGAATCTATTCATGTTTAACATACTGGAGATTATGAAAGACATGAAATAGGTTATGATACATGTAACTTATGGAATTATGTTGAACTAGACATGGCTAGAATATGATTTTGTACATGTTTGTTAAGTGCTATAATTGAAGCTCATTTTGCTGAATATAAATGATTACATTATATGTTCACGATGTTATGAAGATGATGTTACATGATGAAAGTGACTAAATATTTGATAGCTAAGTTTTACAATGCAAGTAAATGAAGATTACAACAACTACATGTATGAAATGATCTGTTTACTTGCACATGAACATGTTACATCCTTTCATTGTAAAGAATGGTTGATGTATTGTTGATGATTATTATGTTACCCCATTCAAATTATTGGGGGTTGATTTGATTGTGTTTGAGTAGCGGCGCACCGTATGAGCTGAACATTTGTATCTTCGACTGCTACCTGAGGTAGTATCGGTGTTAATTTGTTTCGGTTACTTTGTGTTTGGCCGAGGCAAAAGGTTGTGAACTTATGTCCCGGATGTGGTGACATAAGGGTGGTCTATTGATGGGACTGAATTCGAGAATAGTAAACTCTTATAATGCTCAACTAAGTGTGAACGTGTGATATGTGTAATGAGCACATGTAAAACTTTTTAATGTGATTGAATTGCAATAGCGTGCATTATTAATATTCTTGAGTTGAAAGTTACATTAAATATCTTTGATTATCTTATTGAGCCAGTGGTCTGATGGGTTTTTACCCATAATATTTTAGATCAAGTAGCCGGTCCCGTCAAAAGGCAAGAAAAAGGTGTGATGCACGATGAGAACATGGACAAGGGGACACTTGTACATTTGTGAATTAAGTTGTAGTTGAATAGAAAAGTATGTCAACTCTGAGATATGGTAGAGAGCTTGCTAGGTGTGTTTTGTAAAAGTAAACTCTTTAATTTTGTATGATATGGTTTAATTACCAAGTGAGTTAGAATGAGTTGTATTATCAGTATGATGTGATTAGCTGATGTGTCGTAATGCTCTAGCCGGGTTGAGGTAACCCTAAGTTGGGGCGTTACAGTTGTGGTATCAGAGCGTAGTTAAAAGCGGGGATAAGATCCTAAGGCTTTGTGTGGTTAGCGATTATTGAATATTTCATATTATGTGGGGGTACTTATACGGAGTTGTGTGTGTAGACCTACAACAGAGCGAGAACGTGGAGCGCGAAATCAAGGACACAATAGAGAAATGGCTGATGAAGGAACTTAAAGAAAGAATAATCCCGAGTTTAATGTTGAACGTCAGGATGGGCATAACCCACATGTAAATGTAGAAGAGCACTCCACTGGAAATAATAATCATGTGACTAATAGTGGATTACTTGAGGCTTGTCAGATACTCCACCAAGTTGTAGATGAAATGAGAAAAATTGGTGGAAATCTCTCTGTAAATAAAAATGTGCAAGAAGTAGTGATTGAAGGTAATGTTAGAGGTGTTCAACAAGTCGAGCAACCCCAGGAGATGTTGAATACTGCTCAGGTCTTGGGTGAAAGTGGTCTTACCCTTGATAAGTTTGTTAAACTAATAAAGAACCCAATGATAGCCGATGAATGGTTTAGCTAGAGCGGAGAAAATTCTTGATACTGCTAGGATTCCGAATTCTCAGAGATTGGTGTATACTAGCTTTATGCTAGAGGCTAGTGCAGAAAGATGGTGAAAATTGTTATCTATGAAGTGGAAGCGGGAAGGAGTCCCATTAACTTGGGAAAACTTTAAAAGGGAGTTCACTAATAAGTATGTTCCAGCGGTGACCCAAGAGAAGAGATAAGTTAATTTTATAAAGTTTGAACAATGAAATATGTCAGTATCAGTTTATGAATCATAGTTTACTGATTTAGCCAGATTTTGTCTACATTTGGTGAATACAAAAGAAAGAAAAGTAAGAAAGTTTGTTAAAGGTCTGAATAAGGATCTTCGGGATAAGTTGATCCTTTTGCAGTTACAAACTTATATGGCAGTTGTTGATAGATCATTGGCTATTGAGAATAATTTGGAAGAGCAAAAGAATGTTGGTACAGAACCATTTAGAGCATCATCATCCGGTGGACAGCGAAACCGTAACAGTAGGAATGTGAACTTTGGGGGAAGGGGTCAAGGGAATACTGGGTAGGAAAATTATGAAAGGGCTTTACAAGGAAGAAATCATAATTTCTATGGAAACGGTCAGGGAAGAGGTCGAGGTAATCAAATGAGTGGTTATACTGGTAGTCAAGCTAACTTTGCAGCATCATCCCCAGGTGACAATAATAAAAGGAGAAACCAGACTGAGATATCAAGCCCGCAACTATCAAAGCAGGCAAGAGTTGGAGAGCGATGTACATATTGTAATTGGACTGGACATAGAGAGAATGAATGTCATAGAAATATGGGTTTCTGTATTAGGTCTGCTCAACCTGGAATATTGGGAGAAATTGCCCTTATTCTGGAAATCAAATTGTGCCTCGAGATAACCAGGGTAGAGGGAATCTACAAGGGAATGCTGAGAAGCCAAGAGTGCAAGGATGAGCACATGCATTGGAATCTCAGGAGGTTCGAGATACTAGCGGAGTTATTGAAGGTACACTCACTATTTCCCAATGTGTTGCTAGAGTACTATTTGATCCTGGTTCTACTCATTCATTCATTTCATCATATATGGTGCTCATGTTACCCCAAGAACCTGAGTTGCTACCATATGTGTTGGAAGTTAGTACTCCTCTAGGAGAAAGTACTCTAGTTAGTCTGATATATAAATATTGTGCAATGATTGTGGGTGAGCATACGGTATATGCTGACTTGATTGTTTTGCCTACGAGAGGATTTGATATATTGTTGGGGATGAATTGGTTGTCATCTAATCGGGCATCACTGGATTGTTCTCATAAGGTTGTGACATTTACTACATTTGATGGAGAATGATGTAAGTTCCAAGGTAGAAAGGATGGGGATATGAATTTTATTTCAGTTGTTCAAGCAGAGAAGTTACTCTCTAGAGGTTGTATGGGATATTTAGCTTATATGATGGATAAACAGTGTTCCTAACCTATGCTGGTCGCACCCAAAGGCCCACTGGGGTCCCATTTTCCATGACACATCCGCACAAGCAACAGTCATATTCAACGTTCACAACCGGTCAAAGCATGCACGCTCAAGTCACGTGCACTTCTCACTTTCGTTACGTGACTTCGTCACGAAGAAACTCATCCTTGCGCGACTACTCACCACGCTCCGACCGTCGCACATCGCCCGTCGTCTGTTGGCGCACCATGGCGCTTGCCGAAGGAGCTTGGCTTTGGCTTCCCTCTTGGGGTCGGCCTCGGCCTTGGCCTCCCTCTTGGGGTCGGCCTCGGCCTTGGCCTCACCCTTGGGGTCGGCCTCGGCCTTGGCCTACCCCTTGGGGTCGGCCTCGGCCTTCCCCTTGGGGTCGGCCTCGGCCTTCCCCTTGGGGTCGGCCTCGGCCTCCCCTTGAGGTTGGCCCTGGCTTTCCCCCAAGGGTTGGCCTTCGGCCTCCATCCTTAACACCTTCACTACTCTTCAAGAGGCCTTACATCGTCCGTGACCTTCGTCGTCCGTCGCCCGGACACAACTCCGCGACCCCTATCGCCTGGACACAACTCCACGACCCCGTCGCCCGGACACAACTCCGCGACCCCCGTCGCCCGGACACAACTCCGCGACCCCCGTCGCCCGGACACAACTGCGCGACCCCCGTCGTCGGCGTCCAGGCGCCGCACTTCAACATTTCACCGCGCCCGTGCGCCACACCGCTGATACAGCCGTGCCCCCAGGCTCTCTGTCACACTACCTTGCTCCCGCACACCATACGCACTATGTCGCGCCCATGCGCCACCATTGACACAAACGTGCCCCCAGCACCTTACGCACTACGTCGCACCCATGCGCCGCGCCACTAACACAGACGTGCCCCCGACACCTTACTCATTTCATCGCACCCATGCGCCAAATCATGTCATCATGCCCCCGGGCACCACACTCATTCATCACACCATGCGCACCTTGCCTTGGTCATGGAACATGCTTCAACTCACTCTTCGGAGTGTACATCATCCTGCGGGGATAGGCGACTCCTCCGGGACACTATCTCTGCCAGAGAGCTCTTCAACTCCCCTTCCGCCAGGTAGACGGCTCCTCCGGGATGCTACCTCGGCCAGTCGGGTAGACGGCTCCTTGGGGATGCTACCTTGACTCGCTCCGAGTGCTCTGGCACAAGGACTCGCCCGCGGGGATAAGCGACTCCTCCGGGACACTATATCTGCCAGGGAGCTCTTCAACTCCCCTTCCACCAGGTAGACGGCTCCTCAGGGATGCTACCTTGGCCAGTCGGGTAGACGGCTCCTCCGGGATGCTACCTTGACTCACTCCAAGTGCTCCGGCATAAGGACTCACCCGCAGGGATAGGCGACTCCTCCGAGACACTATCTTTGCTAGGGAGCTTTAAGTGCTCCGGCACGAAGACTCCCCTTCTGCCAGGTAGACGGCTCCTCCGGGATACTACCTTGGCCGGCCAGGTAGACTGCTCCTCCGGGATGTTACCTCGGGCTGCGGAATAGGCGACTCCTCCAGGACACTATCTCCGTCAGGATGCATGCGTGACTGGCCTACGTGCTCCGGCACTGGGGGCTTGCGTCGGCACCCCTAGGGACTATGAACCCCGGGTCACTCCGAGACGGGAGCAGGTCTTCGGAGGGCATCGTGCCTAGTTCACCTGGCAGTTGGGCGTCGGGTCTTCCTCACCGCTGCCATTCCTATGGGACTCCGCAAGGGCTTGGATTAGAGGCTAGATCAAGGGGATTCTCTGGCCACACCGATGTTGTGGGAGCCAGTCTTTCCAGACAGATAGAGCGACGCTGTGAGGAGCAGGCCGAGTGAATATGTGATCCAACAGTTCGTGGAGCACTGGCACCCGTGGACCCCCCGGTGATGTGTCACTCCCGGGGAGCGCCACGTGTTGGTTAATGACATCATTATCTCAATCTCTATAAATAGAGGTCTTGAGAATTCATTTGGGAGACTTTTTCTTCACTCTCTCACATTTTCACTTTCTCACTCTAGAATTCTAGAGAGAGAAACATACAGGCCTTGACTTTGGACCTAAGCATCGGACTGTGACTGTCGTCGTATATTCATCCTGCACCATCGCCCTCGCAGCACTGCCACCCTCAGGCTCTGTCTGGGAAGCCCTTGGTCTCTGCCCTTGTTCCACCCTTGCTGTGTCCGACATCAGCATACTTGGCATCTGACTCGGACTGCATTCCTTTGTTGCACCTCCACGTAGGTACGAACCTACTTTCCTTGGCATCATTTTGGCGACTCTGCTGGGGAGGTGAGCATCGTACTGCAGTCTGTCTATCTTCCGCACTCAGTCTCCATGCCTAGACAACGAAAAGTTACGAGGGCTGCCAGCCAGGGCCTTATCCATGCCGTGAAAGAAGTGGACCACTCGGGTGAACAAGAGGGGACCAGTGCTGTGCGTCCCCAAGACCAGCCACAAACTACCGCACCTGACATACAAGTTGCAGTCAATGCGGCCATCCAACAGTTTTCGCCCACTATAGCCACTCTTATGACAGCCATGGTGGAAATGCAAAAATCAATCCAAGTCTTGACTTCACAATCACCAATTTCCCAAAGCCTTAGAGCTATGCACCCTGTGCCCATTATTCACCCCATGTTATCCCAAGATCTAGGTTTGGCCCCTCCTGCTCATATCCAACCTTCAAGGTCTGGGCTAGTTTTGGACATTGCTCAGGTCCCAGTGTCGCGACCACCGCTGCCTTGGTCCTCCGGGCCCTCGACAGTAGGACTCGCGGCACCTCAGCCCCTGGCGCCACGACTCGCCCTTGCTCGAAGCACTTCGGAGACTCACGAATCAATTGAGATGGAGCCTAACCCGAACATAACTAGTCGAAACCTAAACACAAGTCATTCCCCCGGCTTACTCCAGTCGACCTTTCCTGACGACCGGCCTCCAGCAGCTGACACTACCCATGTGTAAACCATGCCCCAACAAGTTGCTCACCACCACCAACCCCTCTCTACCATCGTCATCCCCTCAATGCCTCAGGTTGTACCGTCTGGGGGCTCTGGTGCTTGGATCATCACGACAGGGCACAAACCCTCACATGCGTCGTACGTCACCAAGCATGACCTTGATGCCCTCATTCACCGTCTCAAGTAGTCATCCTTACCCCACTCCCCCTCTAAGCTGTCAGGCCATGCTCCCTACTCTGGCAGCCTCGCTACCAAGCCCTACCCTGTCAAGTACAAGCAACCATCATTCACCTTGTTCAACGGCAAAGAAGGCAACGCCCGCGAGCATCTCACCCGTTTTGCTGGCTCCCTCAAGCACTATGGGGAAGAGGACACTTTGAAGCTTCGGGAATTTCACAAGTCCCTGACTGACCTCGCCTACTCTTGGTATCATCAGATTCATGACAGTACTATCCACTCATGGTCCGACATGGTCCAGCTCTTCCTTGACAAGTTTCACTATGAGACGGAACGTGTGACCATCGTTGACATTGCCGGGATCCGCCAGAATCCCGGGGAAGACCTCAACACCTATGTTACGCGATTTCATCACAAGTGCTTGGAGTGCACTGACTTCAGCAAAGATGAAACCCTTGTACCCATTTGCATCAAGAACATGAAGGACACCTACAGGGTCTACCTTGAAAACCTCCAGCTTCGGTCTTGGGGACATCTCAAGGAAGCTGCACGACGCACATATGACTCGGTCGGTTCGTCAAAGACCCCAAAGCCCCAACCTCATATTGCCCTTGCACAAGTCTCTTGACGTCACCCTTCATGCCATCACGCACTCCCTTGGGGGCTTCACCCCTTCCCAATCCCTTCGGCCTCACATTGCAATGACTTGGTACGTGGTGCGCGGGGTGGCTCGAGCCGCGCTACTACGGTCGCATCATCATCCTTCATTTACTTTTCTTGACACTTAGAAAAATTTTCATTTTTTTCGTAACCGGTCATCGATGATCATCCTCAATGGTCTCCCTCGGCATCCTTGTCTCAGCCCAATACTTAGAAAAAAAAATTCATTTTTTTCGTAGCCGGGTCACCACCCTCAACCGGCCTCCCCTTAGCATCCTTGCCCGAACTAAAAAAAAATAAAAATTCAACACTTAGAATTTTTTTCAAGTTGTTCATCTTCCCCACTACTCCCCACATACATGCTCTCATCACTTTCCTTCTCACATTTTCCTCTCCTCTCTCACCATCCAACACCCTATCACCCTTTCCCCACTTCAAACATAACTTCTCTCTTTCTTATGGAAAAGCTTCATTCTTCTCCCATCCCATTTCTCTCTCTCTCATCTTGCACATTGTGAAAATCTTCATTGGGGGCTCCCTCTTTAGGGCTGCCTCAAAAAAAAATTTAAATTTCAGATTCAAATTCAAAAAAAAAATCTGGGCAAACCCTACCCGCGAACCCAGATGACCCGCGCTCCCGAACCGATCCGACCCGTGACCCGCGCCTCCCCTCTCTCTGCACCCAGCTCCCCGACCCGAAACCGACCCACCCGACCCGAGTCATCCCCCAAACCCTAACCCTAATTCTTTTCTCATCTCTTTCTCTTTCTCTTCACCATGCGCGGTCGCCGCCCTTTTCTCCTTGCGGCACCGCAGCCCCTCGACCTCGCCATTCAGCCGGCAGCCCCCCTCAGCGGCGACGACCCCCCCCGGTCGCACCTCCTTCTCCTCCCTTTTCTCCCCCGGCCCTCCTTCCCCCCCTCGGCCTCGCGCCGCGGCACCCCGCGGCACCCCGCCGCTGCTGCCGCCCCCTTATTCCCCCTTCTTTCCCCTTCCTTTTTCCCCTCCATCTTCCCCCTCCCCTCATTTGCCCTCGGCCTCCCCAACCCCCTCCCCAAGGCCGACCCCGACCCCTCCCCCTTCCTCTCTCCTCTCCTCCTTCTTCCCACTTCCCCTCTCCCCATGCTCGGCCTCGGTCTCCCCATCCCCTCCCCTAGGCCGACCCCCCTTCCCCCACACCGTAACCCTCACGCCACACCCAAGGCCGAGGCCGACCATCACGCCACACCCAAGGCCGAGGCCGACCCTCACGCCACACCCAAGGCCGAGGCCGACCCCTCCCCCTCTTCAACCTTCGGCCTTCATCATCCTCCCCATTCCTTCACCTTCGGCCACCATCAAGGCCACCCATTTTGGCTTTCTCAAAGTCATGGCCATCACCTTTAAGAACCTCTCCATCTCTTCTTTCCCTTCACCACCTTAGACCCGCACACATTCACCCAACGGCCGACAACCATCACCAACCATCATCCTCACAAGCATGCACGAAAAAAAAAATCATCATGACGACCAACGCGCGCCTCGCGTCCAACCTTTCACTTCAGTCACAACACCCAAGTCCACCCCGCCACCTTCGACCTTCTCACCTTCACATCATGGCCGACATCCAAGGCCGGCAACTTCAAATTCTTTTTTTTTTACAACATTGACCGACATGCATTGCCCGCGCCCCTGCGCCCGTCGTGGACAGCCCCCGCATCGTGACGCCTGATCGCGCCCCTACACATTTCATACTTTTTTACACTTAGAATTTTTTTTGCAAATTTGATCACATCCCGTGTGACGACGTCCTCCGACATCAACATCCTTGGTAGGTGGTGCGCGAGGTAGCTCGAACCACTTACTCCTACTCTTTGTTTGACGCTCGTCGTCCGTCGCCCGGGAAACGTCTCCGTGACCCCCGTCGCCAGCGCCCGTGCGTCGTCTCTGTGACCCCCGTCGCCAGCGCCCGTGCGTCGTCTCCGCGACGTTTGTCGCCCATCGCCCGGGCTACGTCTCCGCGACACTCGTCGTCCGTCGCCCGGGCGCCGTTTACATGCTCGCGCCCCTGCGCCCTATCATCGTGGCTTTGTCTCAACCCCAAGCATTCCAAGCTTTCGTAGGTGGTGCACGAGGTGGCTCGAGCCATCTACTCTTCATCATCATCATGCATTAACGACCTCAACAACTCGCCGGCCAAACAACATCAAAATCTTTCAAAGTGTTTATGCGTGCGGTGCCCGCTCGGGTTGCCCCTCCACGCACACCACACGCAGGGGGCTTATGTTCCCAACCTACGCTGGTCGCACCCAAAGGCCCACTGGGGTCCCATTTTCCATGACACATCCGCACAAGCAACAGTCATATTCAACGCTCACAACCGGTCAAAGCATGCTTTCGTTACGTGACTTCGTCATGAAGAAACTCATCCTTGCGCGACTGCTCATCACGCTCTGACCGTCGCACATCGCCCGTCATCTGTCGGCGCACCTTGCCGCTTGCCGAAGGAGCTTGGCTTTTGCCTCCCTCTTGGGGTCGGCCTCGGCCTTCCCCTTGGTGTCGGCCTCAGCCTCCCCTTGAGGTTGGCCCTGGCCTTCCCCCAAGGGTTGGCCTTTGGCCTCCATCCTTAGCACATTCACTACTCTTCAAGAGGCCTTACATCATCCGTGACCCTCGTCGTCCGTCGCCCGGACACAACTCCGCGACCCCCGTCGCCCAAACACAACTCTGCGACCCCGTCGCCCGGACACAACTCCTCGACCCCCGTCGCCCGGACACAACTCCGTGACCCCGTCGCCCGGACACAACTCGGCGACCCCCATCGCCCGGACAGAACTCCGTGACCCCGTCACCCGGACACAACTTCGCGACCCCCGTCGCCGGCGTTCGGGCGCCGCACTTCAACATTTCACCGTGCCCGTGCGCCGTACCGCTGATACAGCCGTGCCCCCAGGCTCTCTGTCACGCTACCTTGCTCCCGCACACAACACGCACTATGTCGCACCTATGCGCCACCATTGACACAAACGTGCCCCCAGCACCTTACGCACTACGTCGCGCCCATGCGCCGCGCCACTAACACAGACGTGCCCCCGACACTTTACTCACTTCATCGCGCCCATGCGCCACAATCATGTCATCATGCCCCGGGCACCACACTCATTCATCACACCATGCGCACCTTGCCTTGGTCATGGAACATGCTTCAACCCACTCTCCGGAGTGTACATCATCCTGCGGGGATAGACGAATCCTCCGGGACACTATCTCTGCCAGAGAGCTCTTCAACTCCCTTTCGCCAGGTAAACGGCTCTTCCGAGATGCTACCTCGGCCAGTCGGGTAGACGGCTCCTCCGAGATGCTACCTTGACTCGCTCCGAGTGCTCTGGCACAAGGACTCACCCGCGGGGATAGGCGACTCCTTCGGGACACTATCTCTACCAGGGAGCTCTTCAACTCCCCTTCTGCCAGGTAGACGGCTCCTCAGGGATGCTACCTTGGCCAGTCGGGTAGACGGATCCTCCGGGATGCTACCTTGACTCGCTCCAAGTGGTCCGGTATAAGGATTCACCCGCAGGGATAGGCGACTCCTCCGGGACACTATCTTTGCCAGGGAGCTCTAAGTGCTCCGGCACGAAGACTCTCATTCTGCCAGGTAGATGGCTCCTCCGGGATGCTACCTTGGCCGGCCAGGTAGACGGCTCCTCCGGGATGCTACCTTGGGCTGCGGAATAGGCGACTCCTCCGGGACACTATCTCTGTCAGGATGCCTGCGTGACTGGCCTACGTGCTCCGGCACTGAGGGCTTGCGTCGGAACCCCTAGGGACTATTACCCCGGGTCACTCTGAGACGGGAGCAGGTCTTCGGAGGGCATCGCGCCTAGTTCACCTGGCAATTGGGCGTCGGGTCTTCCTCACCGCTGCCAGGCCTGTGGGACTCCGCAAGGGCTTGGATTAGAGGCTAGATCAAGGGGATTCTCTGGCCACACCGACGTTGTGGGAGCCAGTCTTTCCAGACAGACAGAGCGACGCTGTGAGAAGCAGGTCGGGTGAATATGTGATCCCTCAGTCCGTGGAGCACTGGCACCCGTGGACCCCCCGGTGATGTGTCACTCCCGGGGAGTGCCACGTGTTGGTTAATGACATCATTATCTCAATCTCTATAAATAGAGGTCTTGAGAATTCATTTGGGAGACTTCTTCTTCACTCTCTCATATTTTCACTTTCTCAGTCTAGAATTTTAGAGAGAGAAACATACATGACCCTGACTTTGGACCTAAGCATCGGACTGTGACTGTCGTCGTATATTCATCATACGCCATCGCCCTCGCAGCACTGCCACCCTCAGGCTCTGTCTGGGAAGCCCTTGGTCTCTGCCCTTGTTCCACCCTTGCTGTGTCCTACATCAACGTACTTCGCATCTGACTCGGACTGCATTCCTTTGTGGCACCTCCACGTAGGTACGAACCCACTTTCCTTGGCATCAAACAGAAAGAAAAGGTTAAAATAGAAAATGTACCTTTAGTAAATGAATTTGTGGATGTATTCCCTGAAGATATGACAACATTACCGGTTGAGTGGGAAATGGAATTTGTGATAGAATTATTTCCAGGAATAGCCCCCATCTCAAAAGCATCGTATAGGATGGCTCCGGTTGAATTGAGGGAGTTGAAGTCACAGTTACAAGAATTACTGGATAAAGGGTTTATTCGACTTAGTGTATCACCGTGAGGAACCCCATTTTTATTTGTTAAAAAGAAAGATTGTACAATGAGGTTGTGCATGGATTACCGACAGTTGAATATAGTGACAATAAAAATTAAGTATCCACTACCACATATAGATTATTTGTTTGATCAGTTGTAAGGGGCAATGGTATTTTCTAAGTTGGACTTGAGATCTGGATACCATCAATTGAGGATAAGAGAGGAAGATATTTCAAAGACTGCTTTCCGTACAAGGTATGGACATTATGAATTTGTTGTCATGCCGTTTGGATTGACGAATGCTCATGCAGCTTTTATGGACTTAATGCATCGAATTTTTAAGAAGTTTTTAGATTAGTTTGTAGTAGTTTTTATTGATGATATTTTGGTCTATTCAAAAAGTACAGAGGAGCATGAGCGTCATTTGAGGATTGTACTGCAAGTACTACGGGATAAGAAATTGTATGCTAAGTTCAGTAAATGTGAATTCTGGTTAAAACAAGTAGCCTACTTAGGTCGTAGTGTTTGAAGCGGGGGTAACTGTTGACAAGTCTAAAATTGAAGCTATTTTGAATTGGCAAGTACCAAAGAATGTAGCAGAAGTTAGAAGTTTCTTGGGATTGGGAGGGTATTATCGTCGATTTGTACAAGATTCTTCAAGGATAGCTGCACCATTGTCCACATTGACTCGAAAGAAAGTGGCATATCAGTGGACCGATAAGTGTGAGGTGAGTTTTCAGGAGTTAAAAACGAGATTAAGTACAGCTCCCATTTTGACTTTGCCGAGTGGAACTAAGAATTTTGTGGAGTACATCGATGCTTCAAAGGAAGGATTAGGCTGTGTTTTGATGCAAAATGGCAAAGTTGTGGCTGATGCTTCAAGAAAGTTGAAACCTTATGAATAGAATTATCCAACACATGATCTTGAGTTAACAACAATTATGTTTGCATTGCATAAGTGGATGCATTATCTGTATGATGCTGAGTTTGATATTTTTACTGATCATATGAGTTTGAAATACTTATTTTCTCAGCAAGATTTGAATATGAGACAGAAAAAGTGGATGAAAGTACTCAATGATTATCATTGTACGATTCAGTATCACCCATGTAAAGTCAATGTTGTTGCAGATGCACTAAGTAGGAAAGTACAAGTTTCTAGCTTAATGGTGAAAGAGTGGAACTTGATTGATCAAGCTTGTTCGTGGAAGTTATCTGTTTTTTAGTCAGGAATTATTCTTGCAAATTTACAAGTGAAACCAGTGTTATTACAGATAATCCAGGACGAACAAGAAAGAGATTTGGAGTTGCATAAAAAAGTGAAGGATAAAGATGGAACATTTAAACCTGAGTTTTCTAGTGGATATTAATGGGTTTTACGGTGTAAAAATCGGATAGTTGTGCTTAACAATGAAGTGTTGAAAGGAGACATACTAAAAGAGGCCCATAAGTCAAAGTATACAGTGCACCCAGGTGGAATGAAAATGTATCGGGATTTGAAATGCAATTACTGGTGGAATAACATGAAAAGAGAAATAACTGACTTTGTTTCAAGATGTCTGGTATGTCTACAAGTGAAAGCCGAACACCAAAGACCGACAGGTCGATTGGAACCATTACCGGTACCCGAATGGAAGTGGGACCATATAACAATGGATTTTGTTAAAGGATTGCAAGGACCCGTGATGGGCATGATTCGGTATGGGTGATTGTGGATAGATTGAGGAAATCTGCTCATTTTCTACATGTACTTAAGACGTACTCATTGGATAAATTAGCCCGAGTGTATGTACAAGATATAGTTCCATTGCACGGAATACCGGTAAGTTTGTAGGTGACAGAGATCCAAGATTTACATCTCATTTCTGGAAAAGTTTGCAAGGTGCATTAGGTACAAATTTGAAATTTAGCATAGCATTTCATCCTCAGACTGATGGACAATCTGAGAGGACTATTCAAACATTGGAGGTTATGCTTTGTGCATATGTGATAGATTTCAAAGAAATTGGGATCAACATCTGGCATTGATTGAATTTGCTTATAATAATAGTTATCAGGCTAGTATCACTATGGCACCATATGAAGTTCTATATGGACGAAAGTGTCGCTTACCAATTTGTTGGACTGAAGTCGGAGAATGGAGTTTAATTGGGCCACAAATAGTTCAAGAGACCAGTGAAAAGATTCAGCAAATTTGGCAAAAGATTTTGACTGCTCAAAGCCGATAGAAAATTTATGCTGATAACAGACGTAGAGAGTTGGAATTTTCAGTAGGAGATTTTGTATTTCTTAAGGTGTCACCATTCAAAGGAATAAAGCGATTTGGAAAGAAAGGCAAGTTGTCACCGAGATATATTGGCCCTTATGAAATATTGGATCATGTTGGGAATTTGGCATACATAGTTGCCTTACATGTATCTTTGGAAAGAGTACATGATGCGTTCCACGTTTCTATGTTGCAGAAGTATAACCCTGACCCATCTCATGTGATAAGCCCTGAGCTGATATCAATTCAATCAGACTTGTCATATGAAGAGTTGCTAGTGTAGATTTTAACTTTTGATGTGAAAGTTTTGAGGAACAAAATCATTCCGTTGGTCAAAGTTTTGTGGTAAAATCATGAAGTGGAAGAAGCCACATGGAAAAAAGAGCAGGATATGTGAAAAGATTATCTGCACCTATGTGGTAAGTTTAAGTTACGAATTTGGGGACCAAATTCTTTTAAAGAGTGAAGGGTGTGAGAACCCAATTTCATATGCTTTGATTACATATTTAAGTATGATTAGATGTATCACTTTATGTGAAAATGGTTATGATGAACTATGCATGATAACATATTTGAATGTATGTTTAAATGTTAAACCCCTTGAATTGACTAAAGTGTCTAAGAAGGTGAACGAAGTGCTAGAAATGGAAAAAGATTATTTGATGTTTAGAAACTTTAAATGATCACTTGGAATGACCAAAAATATTTTTTTAGAACAGTTGGAAACAAAAAAATGGTAAAAACTCTAGCTGAGAGTAATCGGTTTTTAACCGAATTGCGTGCAAATTGTTTGTGCTTTTTTTCACAGAATTGTGCCACCTCGTGCTTGTGACGTGTCAACATACTATCGCGACACGTCGTGCTTGAGCCTTGTCGTGCTTGATAGGTGGCACAACCTTAAATCTTCTTACCTCGTTTTGGAGAGAAAATTGCAAGAAAATCAACCAAGAACCTTACAAAATCTAGAATTAAGGCTTGTTTTTTAAAGGGAACCTTAAGCAGTTGGTCTGGAGAGTTTCTATAAGCTTTAAACAGTGTTTTGAACGTGTTTTGAGGAGTATTTTGAAGGTGTTTCAGATCTAAAAATTTGGTTCTTTCATCTCTTCTTTAAGGTAAGATAGTTAAAGCTTTTTAATGGGTTTTTAAGACATAAATATGGATATATGCTATGTTAGCGTAATTCTTTTAGTATGAATTCTTTGTCAATTTTTTTAATACTTGTTAGACACTTGTTAATAAGTGAATCTATTCATGTTTAAAATATTGGTAATTATGGAAGACATGAAATAAGTTATGCTACATGTGACTTATGGAATTATGTTAAACTAGACATGGTTCAAATATGATTTTATACATGTTTATTAAGTGCTATAATTGAAGCTCATTTGCTGAATATAAAATGATTACATTACATGTTCAAGGTGTTACATGATGAAAGTGACTAAATATTTGATAACTAAGTTTTACAGTGCAAGTAAATGAAGATTACAACAACTACATGTATGAAATGATATGTTTGCTTGCACATGAACATGTTACATCCATTCATTGTAAGGGATGGTTGATGAATTGTTGATGATTATTATGTTATCCCATTCAAATTATTGGGGGTTGATTTGATTGAGTTTGAGTATCGGTGCACCGCATGAGCCAAACATGTAATACCCCAGATATTTAACTACTTGTGTAAAGAATAATTAAAAAATTATACTGATTTTGAATTAAGTAATGGACCTCAAAGTATTTTCTTGGAGTCCTTTTAGTGACGAAATTAATATTTAATAGTCTTGGTTGCTAATGTGATTAGATTAGAGATTGTTTAGAAAAAAAAGGAAAAAAAAAAGATTTCGACTTGGAATAGGATTTTAAGTCATATTGTGATTAAATTAGTAATGAGGACTTTAAGTTGTATTATGATGGCACTAGCAATTGCCAATTAGGACTTTAAATTATATTAGAATTAGATTAACAAACTATATAAGGGGGAAGAAGACATAAGAATCTTCATATTTGTTTAGAGACAAACGAGAGAAAAGAGCTAATGCATTTTATTGGTTATCCAAGTAACACGGTGGTGATCGATCTAAGATGAAAAGGAGATTTTTGACATTATATTCGTTACTTTGAGGTAAGGGTTTTCTCATGCATTTACCCTATCCGAATTCTGATTATCGATCCATTCGTCAATTGATTTGTTGTTTAAAGAGATCTATTGATTCTTTAGAACCCTAATTACATTGTTGATCGTTACGCTAAATAGTTCTTTGTACTTTCAATTATTGACTTTGATTCGTGATCTTTTTGTTGTAAATCTTTGTAGCAAATTCAAGAGTCCGTAACATTTTCGTTCCTTGTCCAATTTCAGTGTTCTTACACTTTTTGAAAACCTCAAATAGTGTACTACAATTTTGTAGTTTTGGGTTTACCAACTGTAACGCCCTGATTTTTTTTTCGGAGCGTTAATTTCAAATAAACAAAGACAGAAAATCACAAAATATCCAAAAGTCTCCCAACTAGGTATTCAGATCATCTAAGAATAAGTTTCCAAGAAACATCAATAAATGTCACACCGGCTTAAAACATTTATATTGACCTCAATTACTCATACACGAGCTCCAAAATAAAATCTAAAGCACAATCTATTTAGTGTTGTCATTTGGGCCGGGCGGCCCGCGGGCCGGCCCGTTTTGGCCGGTTTTTGGCCCGGGCTGGCCCGGCCCTGAAAATGAACAGTAGAAGCCCGAAAAAGGGGGCCTAGGGCCTGGGCTTGGACCAGGCCGCGAAATGGATCAGTTTTGGCCCGGCCCGATTTGGCCCGGGTTTGGCCCGGCCCGGGTGGCCCGGTTTCGGCCCGGATTCGGCCCGGTTTGGCCCGGGCTTTCTGGCCCGGTTTTGGCCCCACTTGTTTTTTGAAAATGTAACTTTTCCCCCCCTTTCTTCCATCCCTATTTAGTTTCTGTTGCAATTTATTGAGCCAAGATTCTAATGATTTTCACAGGAACTAAATAGGGATCCCAAATTTCTGACCAAGTCCCAACATACCACGTACTGAAATACTCAAGAAAGATGTGTAGTACTTTTCCTACAAATAGTACTGATGCACTGAAGATAAGCCAACTCCTCACAGTGAAAGAAGGAAGCAAAATGCAAGCGTGCAATTAAGGATTAGTTGACTGCCAAGGAGACATTTAGCAAAAATTACCCTATTGCAGGGCAATAACAGGCAGATGGACAGTGACTGGACAAGCCCATAGATCATATGACCAACTTATACCATCTTTACAAAACTCTCGTACTTAGTCTGTCATCTTGAGAGGAAATAACAAGTTTATACATTCCTCGACATCCATAGATCATATTCAACCAGACCAAGGTTAATTAAAATGAAAACTTCACTAATTATTAGACCAGGAGACATGAAAATTTTGGCAGTCTTAAGATGAAAGAGGGCCATCAATCTATCCTAGGCAAGAAATAGTGAAGTGAAAGCTATTGCGACAAGATATGACAGATGGTGCCTTAAAACAATTTTCTCATGTTAAAATTGAATAACATGAGAAAAAAAAAAAAAAGGCCTGGGCCCAGGCCCGGCCCTAAATATTGGGCTTAGGGCCTGGGCCTGGACCAGGCCTAGGATTCACTGCGCCAGGCCCGGCCCGTTTGCAGGCCCGATGGGCTTGGGCTGGGCCGGCCCAAGCCCGGCCCTTTGACATCTCTAAATCTATTCAACAATAAATATAAAAGAAAAAGACTTCTCTAAAAAGCTTCTTACTTAGCCATGCCTTATAATCCCTTTGTACAGCTCCGAACACTGGCTGATAATCTAAAAGTAAGGGGGGGGGGGGGGGGAGCACAAAGCCCAGTAAAGATAATTGCACACACCCACCCACATAGTACAAAGCACGCTATATCTATAATAGTACTTAGAGTTGATAAATACAATACCGAGGTGTATGGAGAATATAAAAACCAATGCACTAATTTATAATTCAAAAATCAGATTAGCAACAAGATCAAATAGCTCGTACCAGCGGACAATACAATCTCAAAGTAAGGAATTACCATATACAACTAAATTTGTAACAGGTCAAAAGGTCTCGATGTGTTTAAAACAATACAAATTTAAGCTCGAAACATTTCCACAAGTTCTGATAAGGATATCTTATATTTCAAAAAGACTCTAGTAAATTCAATAATACTTCTGATAAGTTCAAAAACTTCTTCAAATAGATCAGATATCAAAATCCAAAAGTTCAATCAGTACAAAGGTGAAGACCACGGGAGCCATTCAGAAATTTGTCACACGTGCCATCACTGACACGTGAGACAAGGTTCAGAAATTAAGATCGTGATCTCTAGCTCTTATCGCTGAACTAGCCCACGTTTCAATCCACGTGGGTAAGTCAGAAATAGATAAGTCACATGCATTGTGACATGGCTCGCCAGATTATAAAAACTTATACCAAATCAACTTAATACACACCTAGAGTTTGAAGTTGACAAAGTCATTCTCGTTCACACGATTCTACGCAAAATAGTTTTATTCAAGGGCCAACTTTAACAATGAAATCAATGAATTCTAAGAAAACTCAAAGGAAGAGGAGTCGTTACAATTTTCGTAATGTCTAAGATCATAAAAAACTGATAAGAAACGAATAAGATGGAGCAAGTCAAAATAAGATGGAGCAAGTCAAAGTAAGTTGATTTGCAGTGTCATACAACAACTTTTGAACCGATAAATAACTTTCAAACTGAATTTTGATCAGAAAATAGATGGATTCTGATAAAACACAAAACTAAGAAGTTTAAGAGGATTCTTTATCGTTTCCATATTGTATAGAATCATGAAATACCAATGAGAAATAAAGGAGATAGAAAAAATCGAAGTGGGCTGATTTACAGTGTCAAAAACCAAAAAAGTCTGCACTGATATATAACTTTCGAACTTAATTTTGACCAAGAATCAAATGGATTCTGATAAAACCTTAAATTATAATGTTGAATAAGACTCTTCAAGGATTTCAGAATGTCCAAGATTATTAAAAACCAATGAGAAACAAATAAGATAAAATAAATTAAAATTGACTGACCTGAATTGGCAGAAATATAAGCATAACAATGTTCAGGTCTATTTTTTTTAATATTGATCACTTGGAATTTTGTAAAAACCCAAAACTAAAAAAATTGTAGTACACTATTTTGAGGTTTTCAAAAAGTGTAAGAACACTAAAATCGGACAAGGAACAAAAAAGTTACGGATTCTTGAATTTGCTACAAAGATTTACAACAGAAAGATCACACAAATCAAAGTCAATAATCGAAAGTACAAAGAACTGTTTAACGTAACGATCAGAATGTAATTAGGGTTATAAAGAATCAATAGATCTCTTTAAACAATAAATCAATTGACGAACGGATCGATAATCAGAATTCAAGATGGGGTAAATGCGTGAGAAAACCCTTACCTCAAAGTAACGAATATAACGTCAAAAATCTATTTTCCATCTTAGATCAATCACCACCGTGTTACTTGGATAACCAATAAAATGCACTAACTCTTTTCTCTTTTCTTTCATTTGTCTCTAAAAAATATGAAGACTCTTATGTCTTCTTCCCCCTTATATAGTTTGTTAATCTAATTCTAATATAACTTGAAGTCCTAACTGACAATTGCTAGTGCAATCATAATACAACTTAAAGTCTTCGTTACTAATTTAATCACAATATGACTTAAAATCCTAATCCAAGTCGAAATCTTTTTTTTTTCTAAACAATATCTAATCTAATCACATTAGCAACCAAGACTATTAAATATTAATTTCGTCACTAAAAGGACTCCAAGAAAGTTCTCTATGGTCCACTACTTAATTCAAAATATGTATAATTTTTTTAATTATTCTTTACACAAGTAGTTAAAAATGTGGGGCATTACAGAACATTTGTATCTTCGACTGTTACCCGAGGCAGTATCAGTGTTCATTTGTTTCGATTACTTTACCTTTGGCCGATGCAAAGGTTGTGAACTTATAACCCAGGTGTGGTGACATAATGATGGTTTATTGATGGGACTAAATTCGGGAATGGTAACTCTTGTAATGCTCAACTAAGTATGAACGTGTGATATGTGTAATGTGCACATGTAGAACTGTTTAATGTGATTGAATTGCAATAACGTGCATTATCAATATTTTTGAGTTGAAAGTTACATTAAATATCTTTGATTATCTTATTGAGCCAGTGGGCTGACGGGTTTTTACCCATAATATTTTAGATCAAGTAGCCGGTCCTTCGAAAGGTAAGGAAAAAGTGTAAGGCACGGTGAGAAGACGGGAAATGGGACACTTGTACATTTGTGAATTAAGTTGTAGTTGAATAGAACAATATGTCAACTCTGAGATATGGCAGAGAGCTTGCTAGGTGTGTTTTGTAAAAGTAAACTCTTTAATTTGTATGATATGGTTTAATTACCAAGTGAGTTAGAATAAGTTGTATTATCAGTATGATGTGATTAGCTGATGTGATTACCTTGATTTGTAATTGTGTTGTTCTTTATACACGTGTTAGTATAACCTGATGCCAAGGAAAGTGGGGTTCGTACTTACGTGGAGGTGCCACAAAGGCTGCAGTCCGTGTCAGCTTCCAAGTATGCAAAGTGAGAAACAGCAAGGACGGAGTAAGGGCTGAGAGCAAGGCTTCCCAGACAGGCCGTGAAGAATGGCAGTGCTGCGAAGGCAAGGCTAAGACGAACAGGGCCGGCAGTCGATAGTCCAAGTCAGGGTCCGAGTCGAGGTCCAATGTTACGATCTTAAGCTATGTCCAATTTTATGTTTCTCTCTCTAGAATCCAAGAGCTCTCCAATTCTAGAGTGAGAAAGTGATTTTTGTGAGAATGAAGAAGAAAGTCCTTTTTTTGAGTCATAAAGTTCACTATTTATAGGAAACAGTGTGCTTATGTCATAAAGTGCCACATGTCGTCCCCTGGGAGTGACACGTCACCAGAGGGACCCAAAATATCGGTTCTCCGTTGGACTGCCGGTTCCCAAATTCACGTTGCCTGCCTCGTACAGCGTCGCTCTACCTGTCTGAGAAGACTGACCATACCATGACGGCATGGTCAGAGTAAACCTGTTGCCCCAGCCACCAATCCAAGCCCTTACTGAATCCCACGAGGTGCGTCAAGAGACGCGCAGAGAACCTGACAGTGGTGAGGGTTACCCCTGTAGCCAACTGCCAGGCGGACTAGGCACGATGCCCTCCAAGGACCTGCTCCCGTCACGGAGTGACCCGGAGCCCCCTGCGACTGTGACGGCGATGGCTATGAGGTTGTGAGCCCATCTCGGTATGGGGGCCGAAGCCCCCCTTGTGATTGAGACGACGATGGCTATAAGGTTGTGAGCCCATTCCGGTGCGAGGCCGAAGCCCCCCTTGTGATTGAGACGGCGATAGCTATAAGGTTGTGAGCCCATCCCGGTAGTATGCAACATGATTGTGGCGCATGAGCGCGGTGCTTATAGCACGAGACAATACCTGGTGCCTGGGGCACGTGTTGTGAAAGTGGTGTGGCGACAATCGTCGCGAAACAATACTTGGTACCGGGGCACGTATCATGAGAATGGCGCAAGGGCGCGGCGACGAACGTCACGGAGCAATACTTGGTGCCGGGGCACGTATCATGAGAATGGCGCAAGGGCGCGGCGACGAACGTCGCGGAGCAATATTTGGTGCCGGGGCACGTATCATGAGAATGGCGCATGGGCGCGGGTTGGGTGTCTCGAAGACAGGATGTGAGCTAAGTGTACCTGTCATAACAAGATAATGAATGCAACATGTAGTAGTGACAAAGTTGGGGAGTGATGGTATGCGGTTGTTGGCGACGGGTCATTCGGCAGTAGCGCGCGATTTTGGGCGATGGGCATCGCGGAAGTGGTGTGCGGTCATGGACAACGGACGTCCCGAGGTTGATGCAAGACGGACGTCGTGAGGTTGATGCACGACGAACGTCACGAGGTTGATGTACGAACGTCTGTGAACATCGCAGAGGTGCAAAGACTCGAGAAAACAAGTGCGCGCGGGAGGGGAGACCATTGGCCAAAATGAGGGGAAGGCCAAGGCTAACCCCTCGTGGAGGCCGAGGCCGACCCCCTAGGCATGGGGAAGGCCGAGGCCGACCCCCTGGGGTTGGCCAAGGCCAAATGGCCAACTCCCATGAAGGAGCCCAAGGCCACTGCCCCCTCTCGATGAACTTTGGGCACGCCGACGGTAGGTGGTTTGATGAGCAAAGACAAATCCGAAAGTTGCATTATGACAAGCGTGTCGACGTGAATCATACCTACATGACGAACGAGCTTTCAAAGTTACGTACAAAGCGTATGAAGTGAAAAAAGTGTGAAAAGGGGTTTGCGCAGAAGGGTGAACCACCGGGGGAAAATGGCCGAGGCCAAGCCCTCCAGGAGGCTGAGGCCGATCCTCATGGCCTGGGGAAGGCCGAGGCCGACCCCCTGGGGTTGGCCAAGGTCATTTGGCCATCTTCCATTTTTCGAAGCCCAAGGCCACTTCTCCTTTTACAAACTTCGGGTGCGCCGTCGGTAGGTGTTTTGATAAGCAATGACAAATCCGGAAGTTGTGTTATGACGAGCACATTGCCAAGAATCATACCCACATAGCGATCAAGGTGTCAAGGTTACGTACGAAGCGTACGAGGGGAAAGAAGTACGAAAAAGGGGTATGCGGGAAAGGGGTGAACCACCGGGGGAAAGTGGCCAAGGCCAAGCCCCCCAGGAGGCCGAGGCCGACCCCTATGGCCTGGGGAAGGCCGAGGCCAACCCCTTGGGGTTGGCCAAGGCCATTTTCCCCCTTGACCCCGTTTCTCCAAATGCGCCGTCGACCGATATTTTTGATGAAAAGGTGTGCGGATGGTCTTGGCGTGACGATCGCACTAGCGTTAGTGACGTCGACGTGAAATAAAATGTCTAAGTCACGCACAAAGTGCGCGGAACGAGAAAAACACGTGTCTTGGGCGCGCGGGCGCTGACCGGTTTGATGCGTTGGAAAATTGACCGTTGACAATGTCGACGTGTTCGCGTGAAATGGGACCCCTACTGGGCCCTTGGGTACGACCAGAATAGGTTGGGAACATAAGCCCCCTGCGTGTTGTGTGCGCGGAGGGGCAACCCGAGCGGGCACCGCACGCATAAACACTTAGCAAGATTTTGATGTTGTTTGGCCGGCGACTTGTTGACGTCGTCAATGCATGATGATGAAGAGTAGGTGGCTCGAGCCACCTCATGCACCACCTACGAAAGCTTGAAATGCTTGGGGGTTGAGACAAAGGCACGATGATAGGGCGCAGGGGCGCGAGCATGTAAACGGCACCCGGGCGACGGACGACGAATGTCGTGGAGACGTCACCCGGGCGATGGGCGACAAGCGTCGCGAAGACGGCGTACGGGCGCTGGCGACGGGGTCACGGAGACGGCGCCCGGGCGATGGGCGACGAGCGTCGCGGAGACGGCGCACGGGCACTGGCGACGGGGGTGACGGGGACGGCGCCCGGACGACTAATGACGAATGTCGAATAATGAGTTGGAGTAGGTGGTTCGAGCTACCTCGCGCACCACCTACCAAGGATGTTGATGTCGGAGGACGTGGTCACATGGGACGTGATCAAATTTGCAAAAAAATTAAATGTATGAAATGTGTAGGGGCGCGATGAAGGCGCGATCGGGAGTCGCGATGCCGGGGCAGTCCACGACGGGCGCATGTGCGCGAGCAATGCATGTTGGTCTATGTTGCAAAAAAAAAAATTTGAAATGCCGACCTTGGATGTCGGCCATGATGCGAAGGTGAGAAGGTCGAAGGTGGCGGGGTGAACTTGGGTGTGGTGACCGAAGGGAAGAGGTTAGACGCGAGGCGCGCGTTGGTCGTCATGATGAGTTTTTTTTTGTGTATGCTTGGTGTGGTATGAAGCCGAAGAGTGGCCTTGGTGATGGAGGCCGTAGTGGGCATGGAGGATGGTCATGCGTTAGAGTTGAAGGTTGGCCGCAGATGATGGAAAGAAGGTGAAGGTTGAAGGTGGTGTTACCTTGGTTTTGAGAAGGCCAAAATGGGTGGCCTTGATGGTGGCCGAAGGTGAAGGGATGGGGAGGAGGATGAAGGCCGAAGGTTGAAGAGGGGGAAGGGTCGGCCTTGGGTGTGGCGTGAAGGTTGCGGTGTGGGGGAAGGGAAGGAGGGCTCGGCCTCGGCCTTGGGTGGGGCGTGAAGGTCGGCCTTGGTCAAGGCATGGGGGTCGGCCTTGGGGAGGGGGGTGGGGAGGCCGAGGCCGAAGGAGGGGAGGGGGAAGATGGAGGGGAAAAGGAAGGGAATATAGGGCGGGGGAGGGGGGAGTTGGGCCGAGGCCGAAGGGTGGGTGAGGCCGAGGCCGAGGGAGGGGCGGGGGAGGAAGGGGAAGAGAGGAAGGGGGGGAGGTCGGCCTTGGGGAGGGGGTTGGGGTCGGCCTTGGGGTGGGGGTTGGGGAGGCTGAGCTTGGGTCGGCAATGGAGGAAATGGGGAAGGGAAGGGGAAGAAGGGGGGCGGCGGGGTGCCGCGGGTGGGCGAAGGGAAGGGAGGAGGGGAGGGTGAGAGAAGGGAGAAGAGAGGGAGGTGGGGGCGAGGTCGTCGCTGGCGAGAGGGGAAGGCTGCCGGCCGGGGAGTGGCGCGGCAGGAGGCCGAGGCCGCAGGGGCGGCGGCGCCAAGGCTGGGCGGCGCATGAGGGAGCAGGAGAAAGAGATTAGGGTTGCTTTGCATTAGGGTTTGTGAGAGAAGAGAGGCGCGGGTCGGGTTCGGGTGGGTCGCGCTCGGGTGGGTCTGGCATATGGGCGTAGAAAGAGGGAGGCGCGGGTCGGTTCGGGGCGGGTTCGGGTTCTCGGGTAATCTGGGTTCGCGGGTAGGGTTTGCCCAGATTTTTTGAAATTCAAATTCGAATAAAATAATAATAATAATAATAATATTTTTTTTTTGGGACAGCCCTAAAGAGGGAGCCCCTAATGACATTTTCACAATGTACATGAAGAGAAAGAGAGGAGTGGGATGAGAGAAGAATGAAACCTTTTTTCATAAGAGAGAAAAGTTGTGTATGAAGTGTGGAAAGGGTGATGGGGTGTTGGATGGTGAGAGGGAGAGTGAATGGAGGTATAGAGAGAGTGATGAGAGCATGAATGTGAGGAGTAGGTGGGGAAGATGAAAAACTTAAAAAAATTTCTAAATGTTGAAAAAAAAAATTTTGAGCGGTCGGGCAATGATGCTAAGGGAGGCCGCTGAGGATGATCATCGATGATCGGTTGCGAAAAAAATGAAAATTTTTCTAAGTGTTGGGCCGAGACAAGGATGCCGAGAGAGACCACTAAGGATGATCATCGATGACCGGTTGCGAAAAAAATGAAATTTTTTCTAAGTGTTGGGCCGAGACAAAGATGCCGAGGGAGACCACTGAGGATGATCATCGATGACCGGTGCGAAAAAAAAATGAATTTTTTTTTCTAAGTGTCAAGAAAAGTAGATGGAGGATGATGATGCGACCGTAGTAGCGCGGCTCGAGCCACCCCGCGCACCACGTACCAAGTCGTTGCAATGTGAGGCCGAATGGATTGAGAAATCGTGAAGCCCCCAAGGGGGTGGATGATGGTATGAGGGGTGGTGTCAAAAGACTTGTGCAAGAGTAATGTAGCTTGAAAAATTTTCTAAGTCTGGAAAAAAATACAACTCCATTGAACCCATAGGGAGTCAACATATCGTGGTGACATACGAAGCAGACGAAGGTTTGTGTGCCCGGTCTGAATGATCCGGGCACCTAAGCCCCCGGGCGGGATAACCCGAGGCATTGTGGGGATGACAATGGTACAAATGGGTTGGTGGTGGGGAGCAACTTTTTGGGGTGTGGTTCGTACATAGGTAATGCCAGCGGCAAGAGGCCGACAGTTGGGAAGAGACGACTGGAGCAAGTCAGGAGCATGGTGTCAATTGGTTAAGTTGGGGTTGATCTTGGAGTCGGACGGCACAAGTCTCCTCCTAGTCATCAAGATGATGCTTCTCTTGGACAATGGGGTTGAGGCCTTGGCTGGTAGTCCTCGTAGCTCTCCATTGTACATGCATGATGATCAAGGTTACAAGACAGGCAGACTGCAATACGATGCTCACCTCCCCAGCAGAGTCGCCAAAATGATGCCAAGGAAAGTGGGTTCGTACTTACGTGGAGGTGCCACAAAGGCTGCAGTCCGTGTCAGCTTCCAAGTATGCAAAGTGAGAGACATCAAGGACGGAGTAAGGGCTGAGAGCAAGGCTTCCCAGACAGGCCGTGAGGAATGGCAGTGCTGCGAAGGCAAGGCTAAGACGAACCGGGCCGGCAGTCGATAGTCCAAGTCAGGGTCCGAGTCGAGGTCCAATGTTACGATCTTAAGCTATGTCCAATTTTATGTTTCTCTCTCTAGAATCCAAGAGCTCTCCAATTCTAGAGTGAGAAAGTGATTTTTGTGAGAATGAAGAAGAAAGTCCTTTTTTTGAGTCATAACGTTCACTATTTATAGGAAACAGTGTGCTTATGTCATAAAGTGCCACATGTCGTCCCCTGGGAGTGACACGTCACCAGAAGGACCCCAAATACCGGTTCTCCGTTGGACTGCCGGTTCCCAAATTCGCGTTGCCTGCCTCGCACAGCGTCGCTCTGCCTGTCTGAGAAGACTGACCATACCATGACGGCATGGTCAGAGTAAACCGTTGCCCCAGCCACCAATGCAAGCCCTTACTGAATCCCACGAGGTGCGTCAAGAGATGCGTAGAGAACCTGACAGTGGTGAGGGTTACCCCTGTAGCCAACTACCAGGCGGACTAGGCGCGATGCCTTCCAAGGACCTACTCCCGTCCCGGAGTGACCCGGGGGTCATTGCCCTGGTGGTGTCGACGATTAATGGTAACATGAGCGGACATGGTCGCAGCTCAGTGCTCCGAGCCCGTGGCGAGGGGTCCTCGTACCGGAGCCCCCTGTGACTGTGACGGCGATGGCTATGAGGTTGTGAGCCCATCCCGGTATGGGGGCCGAAGCCCCCTTGTGATTGAGACGGCGATGGCTATAAGGTTGTGAACCCATCCCGGTAGTATGCAACATGATTGTGGCGCATGAGCGCTGTGCTTATAGCACAAGACAATACCTGGTGCCTGGGGCACGTGTTGTGAAAGTGGTGCGGCGACAATCATCGCGAAACAATACTTGGTACCGGGGCACGTATCATGAGAATGGCGCAAGGGCGCGGCGACGAACGTCGCGGAGCAATACTTGGTGCCGGGGCACGTATCATGAGAATGGCGCAAGGGCGCGGCGACGAACGTCGCGGAGCAATATTTGGTGCCGGGGCACGTATCATGAGAATGGCGCAAGGGCGCGGCGACGAACGTCGCGGAGCAATATTTGGTGCCGGGGCACGTATCATGAGAATGGCGCAAGGGCGCGGCGACGAACGTCGCGGAGCAATATTTGGTGCTGGGGCACGTATCATGAGAATGGCGCAAGGGCGCGGCGACGAACGTCGCGGAGCAATATTTGGTGCCGGGGCACGTATCATGAGAATGGCGCATGGGCGCGGGTTGGGTGTCTCGAAGACAGGATGTGAGCTAAGTGTACCTGTCATAACAAGATAATGAATGCAACATGTAGTAGTGACAAAGTTGGGGAGTGATGGTATGCGGTTGTCGGCGACGGGTCATTCGGCAGTAGCGCGCGATTTTGGGCGATGGGCATCGCGGAAGTGGTGTGCGGTCATGGACAACGGACGTCCCGAGGTTGATGGACGACGGACGTCGTGAGGTTGATGCACGATGAACGTCGCGAGGTTGATGTACGAACGTCTGTGAACATCGCGGAGGTGCAAAGACTCGAGAAAACAAGTGCGCGCGGGAGGGGAGACCATTGGCCAAAATGGGGGGAAGGCCAAGGCTAACCCCTCGTGGAGGCCGAGGCCGACCCCCTAGGCATGGGGAAGGCCAAGGCCGACCCCCTGGGGTTGGCCAAGGCCAAATGGCCAACTCCCATGAAGGAGCCCAAGGCCACTCCCCCCTCTCGGTGAACTTCAGGCACGCCGACGGTAGGTGGTTTGATGAGCAAAGACAAATCCTAAAGTTGCATTATGACAAGCGTGTCAACGTGAATCGTACCTACATGACGAACGAGCTGTCAAAGTTACGTGCAAAGCGTACGAAGTGAAAAAAGTGCGAAAAGGGGTTTGCGCAGAGGGGTGAACCACCGGGGGAAAATGGCCGAGGCCAAGCCCTCCAGGAGGCCGAGGCCGACCCCCATGGCCTGGGGAAGGCCGAGGCCGACCCCCTGGGGTTGGCCAAGGTCATTTGGCCATCTTCCATTTTTCGGAACCCAAGGCCACTTCTCCTTTTGCAAACTTCGGGTGCGCCGTCGGTAGGTGTTTTGATAAGCAATGACGAATCCGGAAGTTGTGTTATGACGAGCGCGTTGCCAAGAATCATACCCACATAGCGATCAAGGTGTCAAGGTTACGTACGAAGCGTACGAGGGGAAAGAAGTACGAAAAAGGGGTATGCGGGAAAGGGGTGAACCACCGGGGGAAAGTGGCCAAGGCCAAGCCCCCCAGGAGGCCGAGGCCGACCCCTATGGCCTGGGGAAGGCCGAGGCTGACCCCCTGGGGTTGGCCAAGGCCATTTTCCCCCTTGACCCTGTTTCTCCAAATGCGCCGTCGGCCGATATTTTTGATGAAAAGGTGTTCGGATGGTCTCGGCGTGACGATCGCGCTAGCGTTAGTAACGTCGACGTGAAATAAAATGTCTAAGTCACCCACGAAGCGCGCGGAACGAGAAAAACACGTGTCTTGGGCGCGCGGGCGCTGACAGGTTTGATGCGTTGGAAAATTGACCGTTGACAATGTCGACGTGTTCGCGTGAAATGGGACCCCTATTGGGCCCTTGGGTACGACCAGAATAGGTTGGGAACATAACCCTTATAACTGTTCATTATATCCGTATGGCTCGCACTCTTAGCACTGGCAGTGGAGATAGTACGGAAGACCTGGAGGTCCCTGATATATGAGATTCCAACAGGTTTGTATAAGACGAGCAGGAATCCTATCCCCTCAAATTGGAAAGACCTAGCAAACAATCTTTAGGTTGGAAAATATACTGTGTGGAGGTTTTATGATTGTAGTGGGCACCTTTACCTAATATGGGGAATAACATGACCCGGAATCGGTGGTTGTGGTTCTGAACACTGTGAATTAAATTATGACTTGATAACACATAATTTGGCTAACCAGTACCAAGGAGTATCCAATTTGGTTCAACTATAACCGCAACCTCAAGATAAGAATATCATGGGTGAACTTAACAAACAAAATGCTATTAGCTTTAGAGGGTCATTGGACCATATGGAGGCAGAGCGTTAGATTAATGAAATAGAGGAAATTTTGAGCAATTGATTGTGGTGAGAGACAAAAGATTGAACTTGCGATCTATAAACTGAGAGGTGATGACATCAGGGGTGGAAAATGGTAGCGAAGAGTCTGACTCGTCAGCAATTGATTGATATCACCTGGGAAAAATTTAGGAAATTATTTTTCGAGCGGTATTTTTATGAGATTTTATGAATAGATGTTAAGGAAATTTTCCAATATGATGCAAGCAGATCAGGAATCGATTGAAGAATTTGAAATGAGGATTTTGTCGTCTTGTTAGATTTGTAGTAAGGATGTTACGGACAGAGGCAGAGATACCAGAACTCTGAGTGGGGGCTTAGTCTTGGACTGAGAGATGTAGTGATCTCAGCTCGATTGACGAGCTCTATGTAATGTCTTTACTTGGCTTGTGTTATGGGAGCAGTCCAAGTCTGATAATAGAAAAAGAGATAAGCAACACATGGTGGATAGAAGAGAGATAGGCAAGAGTTTTCCCATGACAGATATGTAGGAGCTGATAGACGTCAGCAACTTTTACAGTCAGCATAGCCGAGTGCCCCAGACCCCAAGATGGGGCATGATAAAGGATTTAGGCCCACATCGGCTCAGGGATATAGACCTGGCCATATTCCTGGAATTTGATCAGGACATGATATAGGATTTAGAGGAGCACATGGTATAGGCGCTTGGCCAGCTTGGAGTACTGGATTTAGACCACCGTAGAGTTCTAGAATTTGACTTATATAGGGTACTGGTCAGGGTGATGGGTCAGCTTTTCTGGCCATTCCATGTATTGTGTGTGGGAGGTATCATGGTCGTAGGCCATGCTACAGAGTTACCAAAGGATGTTTTAGGTGTGGCAGTGTGGAGAATCAGGTTCGAGACTATTCAGTTGTTAGAAATCATGAGTCAACTTTTTCGTCCCACACCTACAGGTAATGTATCGACATTGGTAAGCGCTATAAGATCTCGTGCATTGGAACCCATGGTTATGAACCCGAATCCATATGGTTCATCCGGAAGAGAGATCGAGCAAGTAGTGTTCCTTATCAGGGAAGAGGACAAGGCCGCAGGGCCAGACCCAGCAGTTTTAAGTCCAATAAGGGCAGAGGCCCAGATCATCAGCTAGACTTTATTCAATTTATGTTCAGGATTTTGCTACATCCGATGACGTGGTGTCAGGTACACTATAGATTAACTCATAAAATGTTCGTATAGAATTTGATTATGGGTTTCATATTCCTTTGTATTTTTTACTTTTGCATAGCAATTGAGTGTGAAAACCTATCCTTTAAGAATTGATCTTGAGATATGCACTCCATTTGGAGAGTCTTTTGATTGTTTCTACGGTTCGTTGTAATTGTATTGTCCATGTAGGAGATGAAGATCTTCTTATGGATCTCATCCCATTTGCTATTCAAGACTTTGCTATCATACTAAGTGGGGATTGGTTATTCTATAATCATGCATCTGTGGATTGTCGAGGGAAACCCTAGTGGTATTTAGAAAGTTCATAAGGTATGAGAAGTAGTTAAGTCAGTAATTTAATTTATGAGTAAGAATAGTACTTTTTGGAGAATAACTGGTGTTAAGACTGAAAGTTTGGTTTGAGAGCACGATAAGAAATTTGGAATTCTACAATGTCATCTTGTTCATTCGTTTGTATATTGAATTCAAGTTTGACTTAATTGAATTCTAACTTACTTTAAGACGTCGGAGAAGATGTCACTCATATTAAGTCGTCTTATCCTTTCTTTAGGATATTTATTTATATATTTATTTTTCTTTCGAATCTATTTGGACTTGATGGGATAGTATTTGACCCACTGGCCATGGGAAAGTTATGAATTCCATTAAGGACCAGAAACTCCTACTGATTGTAATTGCTTCGAGTCATTGGGTTGACTTTACTTCGTCAGACCTACACCATTGTTTCTGTACTGGTCATATTTTGGAATGTCATAAAAGTGTATCGTAAATCTCGAGAGCTAGTAGGTATGATTTTGTTAAAGATTTTTGCGTTTTGATTGCCTGATTGTAATTATTGTTATCATTTGACCCCTAAATACTTGACTGAGACAATTGTTAATTGTGATTATTGTTAGAGGATTTGTTGTGTAACTATCAATGTTTCATTGTGATTGGTATTTGTCTAATATGTTCCAAAATGGTAACAATGTTATAATTGCCGCTTTTAGTTAATCTGGTTATCAGTTTTTACTGTGTTTTATCTCCAGATGGTCTGGAAATTGACAATATGTTAAGTACATATATCTTTATCTGATCTAGGATTTGTATAGTTTACTTGCCTTAATATGACGTTATATAGACTCCTAAGCCTCGGATAATCAGTGAGTAATAGTAGACCCTGAGAATGTGAATTAGATTTGGATAATCTATTTGATGGTTCAGTATAAGATTGAGATTTTGGTTGAGCACGCAATAGTAGATCCCATGTTACTTGCTTTTAGAACTGAAGGATTCTAAACATTTAACTGAAACAGATGATTGAAGGATAAGGATATAAGATTTTTGTAAATAATGTGACTGTGAATCGAAAGCGATGTGATAACTTAGAGCCTTACACTCTAGTGAAGTTCAATAAATTGGTATGCAGAATCATATCTTGTGCTATGTTAAGGTAACACGCCTCTCGGTAATGAATTCGGTAACAGTTGGACTCGTTTGATTTAAGACAACAGAGCGCGCAGCGAAAGCCTAATGGCTACATGTTTTGGTCTTTTGTAATGTGTGAATGCTTAAAGCAATAGGTTATCCATATTAGTGTTCGAGGACTGCAAGTCACATATGACCACCGTTTGGTATTTTAATACACCTTAAGCTTGAAGTTAAGCTCGCCATCATTAAGTAGACTCTGCAAATGATATAGTCCCTGCTATAGTATCAGTACAATGCAGTGGAAGCTCTGGTATTAGAGTTTGATTCATATGCGTTGAATTTAGAGCGGTGTAGATTTAGTTCAGTGAGTTTTGTAATAGCTAAGCCCTCGTTTGTGAAGTTCTGAAATAGTTAGAGCAAAGTGATTGCCTGACCAGCTTGAGTTTAGAATTACGATTTAAAATTTAAATAGTTACGATCGAGTATTCGTGGTACAGAAATTTGGGTACGAAGGTTTGATGAAGCTCAGCTAATATGCAGTAGTTATCAGAGTTACGCAGCGAAAGCGTAGTGCCTAGATGTTATAAGTAATTGGAAATCCGAGAACAAATTTCAAGGACAAAATTTTTATAAGGTGAGGAGAATGTAATATCCCAAACTTTGGGAGCCGTTTAAAATAACCATATGTGCTTTGAAAAACAATCAGGAGATAATTTTGAGCAATGCTCGGAGATTAGTAGAGAAGGAAATGTTAAAAAAAATTGGGGTCAAAATGTAATTTGGTTAAGTTTTGGGGCCATATGTAAATATAAGAAACTTTGGGGGACTAAACTGTAAATTATTGTTCTTAGATGAAAAAATACTGAAATGAATGATATATATGTGTGTGTGTGTGTGTGTGTGTGTATATATATATATATATTGATGATATCTAGGGTTAGTCTTAAATTAATAAATATTAGAAAAGTTTTTGGGGCAAAAATGTGATTTTTGCAACTGTTGGGGGTCATTTTGTATAAATGAAAAACTTTGGGGGCTAAATTGTAATTTTTGAACGTTGAAACTTGTCTTTAAAAGATGCCACGTCCTACTTATTTTAATTATGACTAATCTGATTTTACCATTAACAAAGGGGATGGATTTTTATAGCAATTAAAGAGTTAAATGAAAAAAAGAAAGAAAAAACAACAAAACAAAATTCGGAAAAGAAGAAGAAGAAATAGAAGAAGAAACAGTAGCAGAAAAACCGAAGAACAGAAAACAGAGAAGAAAATGGAGAGAAGAAGAAAGAGGAAAGGAGAGAGAAAGCAAAAGAGATTCGGGGGAGGGAAATGAGAATAAGAGAAACATAAAGGAAGAAGAACTGGAAGCAGACCCTCGGGGGGGGGGGGGGGGGATAGGGGACAAGAATCAGGGATATAAAGAGGAAATTGAGGGGATTGTTCATGGTAATTTCTCTTTAGCTGTTAGCGTGAGTAATTTTAATTTTTATGTGTGTAATTTGCCCCGTTTAGTGTGTGTCCATGGTATGGGCTGTGTAGATGTTCAAGGGAGAGTGCTTGTGGGGACGTGCAGTGTGTGTTTCAGGGTTGTGTGAGTGTTGATGTGTATGTATGGATTTGGGTGAGTGGATTAGGGGTGGTTGTGAGTGTAAATTGGTGTAATGTGTATTAGTGTATGTGTGTCTAGTGTGTGTATGTGAGCTACCGAGAGTGTGTGTTTGGTGTTTACAGAGGGTGTTCTTGGGTATGTGTTTCGGGGAGTGACTGTGTGCATTATGTGTGGGATTTATGTGTATTAGGTTGTTTAGTGTGTTTTTAAGTGTTTTGGGGCATGGTTGGGGGTAGCAGTTAATGTGTGTGTGTGAGTGAACTGTGTGCGACAGTGAGGTTGAAGGGGGGGGGGGGTGTAATGATTTGAATAGTGCTTGTAGGTGTCACTAAAGGTGGAAAATCAATTAAGCAGTTTTTAATCCAAATTTTATAAATAGTTAGGTCATAATTTGACAAAGTCCAAAACAGTAACCCCCAAAATTCTTACGAGACATACGCTCTGAAAGTTTTTTAGGAATTTTCAGTGTCTGCGAAGAATGCTAAATTAGGACATCGATTAAAAAGAATACGAATTATTTAGCATACCACACCAAGCTATTTTAATCTAAAAATTTTAGTGAAACCTTATTTTATTGAGATGTTTCATTATTTAAAAAATTTGTACCACTCTGAGGTCGATAGCTATTTTTAGCGGAACCGGCTTCTCAATGCTCTGTCCGGACACCGATTCGAAATTTTCGGACAAAATTTTTTTAAAATACTTTTTAGCCCAAAAATGACTTTAGGATGCTTAAAATAATGTTTTAAGATGTTTTGGGATTTTTTTGGTGCCGAAAACCCCACGGGGTATTTTGGTAATTTGCCACCCCAATGGGGTATTTTGGTAATTTTACCTATAAAATGTATTTTGAGTAAATTGACATACATTAAGATTATTTTTGCGATTTTATTTTTGAACAAATAGCAAACGTTCTTGCTATTTGTTTGTAATTATTCTGGAATTCTGAGTTATGAATTATATCAGTATGCTTAATTGTTATTGAAACCTTAATTGTTCTGGTTATGTGTATTTAGCTAGGTGCTCATTCTATTGCATGTTAAGCAGTGAATTTCTTGTTGATTTTGTGACAGTTGTTTTTGTGTTGACCTGGGAATCTTATCTGTGGGGAGGCGTTAGAAGGCTGGTTTGTTACCGCTTCCTATTGGGAAGCAGGCTAGTTCATTGATCAATGAAGATGGCTAGTTATTATCGTACATGCATGTGTACATCTGTGCACTGCCTAAATGGCATTGCATGCCCAGGATCAACGTCTTTGAATTTGCTTATAATATATCTTACGATGACTGTTTTTGAAAATGATGTTCAAATGAAGGTATTGTTACCTGACTGAGGGGATTAAGTTGAACCTCTTCCCCATACTGTGATCAAACCGTTTTCGTTTGTATGACACCCTTCCGCTATTTCCCTTGAAGCATATGTGTTCATTTTGAAACCCTTTGCAAAGTCATCTTTGTATTTTTAAAATGATGGCTTTGAAAATGATCTTCAAACAAAGGTTTTGATATATGGTTATAACTGTTAATGTTTGTTGGAAACTGATATGATTGCTAATGTTTGCTTTGGTGTTTGTTTGTGGTTGTTTTTGGTCGTTTTTTGTATATACTTATAACTAATTATGGTTATTTGGGAAAATTACTAAATTGTTCATGATTGTTGAAATGATTCAAGAAATTATCCTCGGCTGAACTCTTGAGTCGCTTTGTAATTCTTTTGGTTGTTTCTTGGACGACCATACTGAGCTCTCAAAAGCTCACCCTTCGCTTGACTGCCTTCTGCAGGTAATGATCAGCGATAGCATGCTCGGGAATGAGCTTAGAGTTGTGTGAGATTCTAGTGAGCCCACCAGTACTGTATAGTAAGACCCCTGCGTGGGTCGGTACTGTCAACTCGTACTATAGAAGTTCGTGGTTGTAAAGAACCTAGGTTTTAATAGTTTAACTTAAGCAGTTCTGTAATCTTGTAATTTTGAAGAAATTTGAGTTCGTGTCGAATTACATGCTTCGAAGTATGTGTTAGTAAACAGGATTGACAGGTTTGATGTGATGTGGTAAGTAAATGTCCCGGGATTTTGGGGCGACGGAGCTCCGAATTTTTGGGATGTTACAAACTACCTATAAGGATGTTCATCGAACATTTCTTACTAGTTTATAATTATACTTGTATAACAAATTTACTGCAGTTGTATTGTCTTATAGATAATGAGGTAATGCTTAAGAGCATCAACACATCAAAGGCATAGCCTTAGACCAGCAACACATCAAATATAGGGCCCAAGAGTAGCACGTGCAAGGCTCGGGCATAGACCTACTGCTCCTTTAAGTGAGGCCCGAAGACAAACAACAGCTCTAAGTGATGGCCCAAGACCAGCTGCAAGTCCAAAGCAGGGGTCTAGACCAGCTATAGGTCCAAGGCAGGGGGGCCTACACCAACTACAGGTCCAAGGCAAGGGGCCTAGACCAACTGCAGGTCCAAGGCGGGGCCCAAGACCAACACCATCAGACAAGTTCCAGTCAAATGCCAAATATATGCTAAGTTCCATTAATAGTGTTTATCTTCAGTGCATCTTCCAGTACTCTACTATCTCACTTCTATTTTGTTATTTTACTTAGAAGATTCATGACTACATGTCACAACCAACTCTGAGACCAGTGTGGAGGCCAAGTGGTTCAAGTTACAGTTCTACTACGAGTGTTGGTTATTTTTCTTATTTTCAGTTTTCTGCCTTAAAAGACTATTTACCGTGATTGTTTGGACCCCTTACTGATTCTCAATAATATCTTTTGCTTTATGGTTTAGACTAACATCCAAGGAGTCATGAAATCCACAGAGATGGGCACCCTGTGTTTAGGTCACCACCACCTTTGATCATGCATAAAATAGGTGACACTTTACTCAAGGAAGCTTCATTCAACTATAGGGGCAACCATTGTGCGACTTTATCATCATTGCAAGTAGCTGCAAGTAAAATGAAAACTAGAGTGGGGAACAAACAAAATGGGGTACAACTAAGTGACAGGGGAGGACAACTTTGAAGATACTTACTCATTGACCCATAATTAGCTGTTTTGGGAAAGTTTTGTGGGCTTAAATGGTTATAAACATATGTATAAATGTTTAGTATTGTGATGTAAAACTGGTTGTAAACATATAAATTGCACAATTTGCCAGTTTAATTTTGTGTTGCTGAAACTCATTCTAAAGTTAATATATTAATTTGATGTTTTTAAAATTGAATTAAAGTTGTATTATGCAATGTTAGACTATGTCTTGTGTGTTTTGCACTGTTAGACATAAAGGTATTTTGCAATGTTAACATTGGTATATTCTTGTTAGCTACACCAAATCGTGCTTCTCTTCATTATTTTGTCAATGCAAACAATACATTTACACCATCGCATAAGGTAACCAACACAGTTCCATCAACAAGATTTTCCTTCATTTCATCACTGTTACGTTGGACCAAAATTAGGTACCAACAAAAGGCGTTGTTACACCCTCACTTACAGCAAAAGACAATGTAACCAATAAAACAACCCTAGAGGGGGTGAATAGGGTTTTTGAAAAATTAATGGGAAAATTAAACTAAGCACTCTCACGAATCTCAATCAAACCAAGTAATACTTCAATGAAGATGTTAACTAAACAATCTCAAACAATTAAAAAGCAATAAGTAAAGAGATTGAGTTAGAAATACTTGACAATGAGATTTAAATGGTTCGGCTTGAACTACCCTCAAGCCTACATCCACCTCTTCAAGGAAGTCCCTTGCAAGAGTACTAGAATCCACTAGCAACAATCTTCTTCTGGGTCAAGATCAAAACCCTTACAACTCTTGGTGATATCCCCACACCAAGCACAAGCCTTGAATCCACAAAGCTCACCCAAGACTTGACAAACCCAAGCCTTGATCACAATCCTTTTACAAAGATCAAATGTGTACAAAGAAACCCTCTTGAAAGGAAATGAGTACAAATGAAGCTCTAGTTCAATAGAGAGATGAGAGAATTGATGACTTGAAGGATGCTCACTCTCAATCAAAGAATTGCTCACAAAGATGCTCTCTTTAATGATGTAAAATCATGAAGATGAAGAGAGATAAGTTTAATCTATGAGCCTTGATGTTTCTCAAATGAATGGAGGCTTAGAATGTGGTTTCCATAGTGTATGAAGAAGCCCCAAATCATTTATATAGAGAAAAGATCAAATATAGCCATTATACGCATAATATGGCTAAAACTGCCATTGCAGTCGACTGTATTCCTAATGCAGTCGACTGTATTCCCTCTAAACTAGCCGTTGGAGTCTTGTCCTTGAAAATAGCCGTTGGAACTGAGTTTTGACCAATGCAGTCGACTGCATTCCAATGCAGTCGACTGGATTCAAATACAGTCGATTGTATTACCCTACTGTCTATCAGCTGCCTCACGGAACCCCTTTTCCTATTTTGGGCATAACATTCTCTAGAAAAATCGGATTGAGATGCAGTTTTTTGTGTTAGTGGTAGAACTACCCTCCATTCATCGGAAAGGTTCACATTAATTCTCAACAAGCAAGTTATTTATATCATGAGAAATAAGTATGACCATTTATGCATGCTTCATGACATATAAGTTTAGTGTATAGCACAATGTTGAATAGAGCCAAGTTTTACCTTCTTGATGAATTACCAAGGAATTGAGCTCATGAGTGATCATTCTTGAAGTCCATTTTCTTGACAAGCTTTGAGGCTCTCCTCATTTAAAGTAGCATGTCCAATATCGGAATGCTTATTCCCCTTTAAGATTTAGCTTGTTGCTCCTCCTTCTCAAAATTTTCTTGGAGCAATCTCCTTGTTACTATTTACCTTTGCTTTGAACAACCTACAATCACAATTTAGGTCTAACTTTTGGTACCCACATTTTCTTGGGTCCATAAGTGTTAGTCTTAGCAACATTAAGAAACTCTTTAACAACCCACATTTTCTTTCTACCTCTAACATAGACAATTCTATGAGGACAATAATTAGTTGTATGCAACTTGTTGCACCAACCACAATGTGTAAATGATGTGCAATAGTTCTTTGGTTGTTTTGTATAAATATTCAACATAGCTTGTTGTTGCAAAATTTTAGGAGGCATGGCCATGAGATCTAATCCAATACCACCTTTGTTTAGGCCAATTCTTTGGCATCCAAGCATGACATCCAAATTTTGTTTTTCTAGATCTCTCAATCAAAGAATTGCTCACAAAGATGCTCTCTTTAATGATGTAAAATCATGAAGATGAAGAGAGATAAGTTTAATCTATGAGCCTTGATGTTTCTCAAATGAATGTAGGCTTAGAATGTGGTTTCCATAGTGTATGAAGAAGCCCCAATTCATTTATATAGAGAAGAGATCAAATATAACCGTTATAGGCATAATATGGCCAAAACTGCCATTGCAGTCGACTGTATTCCCAATGCAGTCGACTGTATTCCTTCTAAACTAGCCATTGGAGTCTTGTCCTCGAAAATAGTCGTTGGAACTGAGTTTTGACCAATGTAGTCGACTGCATTCCAATGCAGTCGACTGGATTCAAATACAGTCGACTGGATTCAAATACAGTCGATTGTATTACCCTACTGCCTATCAGCTGCCTCACGGAACCCCCTTTCTTATTTTGGGCATAACGTTCTCTAAAAAAATCGGATTGAGATGCCATTTTTTGTGTTGGAAAGCTAATAAATTTTTTTATCAAGATATGAAAAGTTTAGAACCAAAATAGTTTTTGAGAAAATCTGAGTGAGCTCCAAAGTTCACTCATTTTCAAGAACCACACTTGTGTGAAAGATTATGAACTCACATGCAATGCACAAGGTGTCCTAAGGTCTTTTTAGGTCATATTCATCAACCCAAGCATCAAACCAAGACTAGTTACATAATTGTAAAGATCAATCAATAATAACTTTGCCTATGCATTCTTTCTTGCTCTTTGACATTGGACTTGATGAAGCTTCCATAGCATGTCACCATAGTTTTAAGCTTCTTTGTCTTTAATCCATCTATCCAACTTCTCAAATGTGTCTTCATGAGTGTGCATGTATATACCTACTAAGAATACACTCAAAGCACACATTAGAACATAATCAATGTGTAGTTATCATCAAAACAAAATGTAAGCCTAGGTTATCCAACCCTAGGCTAACAGACAAAAATCAACAACACCACAAGGAATGCCCATTACAGCTTCTCCCTCTTTCTAACAGTAGCCAAATTCATGTCCAATTTTTTAACAGTTCTCAATAATCCTAGGATAAGTGCCCTTGATCTATCAGACATCGGTGGATCTAATCAACAACCTCTATTCACCTGAAATGATGGAGCATCACGTTGAAATAAAACTAGAGGTTAAAAGTTTGGAATAATAGATAAACCAAAAAGCAGAGAATAAAATTGCTTACTAGAAGATCGCCGCAGCGAAAAAATATCATCCCAGAGTTAGCATTTGTCCAAGAGGTTACAACCTTGCTTCTCTTCCGACAATGACATATCATTTCGCTCATTTGCTTCTTTCTCTCCTCAATTCCCTCTTTCCCTTCATTTGCACAAGTGGGTAGGCGTATGAGGAGCTCACTTTTCGTGCAAATGTGGCCATTCCTCCCTCCAAAACAGGTTGTAAACCAGTTGGACAAAAATACTCCAAAAATGTTATACGTGCCGTCACGTGGTCATTTAGGACGGAAAAAGCTAACAAAGGGGCTTAATTGATAAAGGAGCACAGTACATGCGCCATTTTCAAGGGTTTAGAACTAGAGGGATCAACTTAAAAGAACCAAGTTCAATGAGATAGTGCTTTTTCAACTCTCTCGAAACGGAATCTATTCCAAACATATATGCTATGGTACCTCACTTCCACATGGTACAAATATCTAAGGGATCGAATTGAATCAAACCCGCATCTTTAATTCAAGAGATCATCAATTCGGCCTGTCTATGGGACTAGGAAAATCCAACAAACATCATGAATTCAATTTTAATTTCGGTTAACTAATTGATAGATCAACCAACCCAGAGCTAGAAAATTGAGATCATTGAGGAAAACTTTGAAACCCAAATCAGCCAAGCCATTGAATTACATCCCAGATGTAAATAAGACTCCTTAATCTAGCCTCATACTTCATTTGGACAATACTCGGTTGAAAGTGGATACCAAGCTGCAGGATCGAAACTTCATGTAGAAGGTCTGCAATGAAACTCTCCCTATCAACTACGCACTTTGGAAAGAGAAAATCAAGGAGGATCCTTACTGCTCGAACTGTGAGTAAGAAGTGGAAACAATTGAGCATTTACTATTAAAACCAAAAAGATAACCCTAGAAGGGGGTGAATAGGGTTTTAAGACTACTTAAAAAAATTAACAAGTAATCACTACAAACTTAGAGAAACTATGAAGAATACTTAAATAACCTCAAACATAATATCACAAATAAGCTATCTAACCAATCTCAACACAAGTATAAAACAATAATGTAAAGAGATAAGGGTTAGAGATACTTGACACTTGAGATTGAGATGGTTCGGCTCGAATTACCCTCAAGCCAACGTCCACCCCTTCAAGGAAGTCCCTTGAAAGGCCCTAGAATCCAAAGCTTGACAACCCCAAGCTTTCATACAAGAAACTTTAGATGAAGAATTGTGTACAAAGATTCACTCTTAAGAAGTAGATGAGTACAAGTTTAAGCTCTAGAACAAGAAATATGAGTGTATGATGACTTATGAAAGTGTATATCTCTCAAATGTAAGCTCACAATAAATGCTTTCTTGAATTGGATGAGAAAGCAATGAAAACCAAGAGAGATTGAACAATTGCTTTGATCTTTGAGTATATGCAAGATAAGATGGCTTTGAATGCAATTGGTGAATCAAAACTATGCCCAAAATGAGTTTGTATAGTTGTGGGAATTAATATGACTGTTTAGAAGTATGTAAAACATTTAACGCGCCAAACAGTAAACGCAGTCGATTGTATTGCCCCATTGCAGTCGACTGTATTCCCAAAGTAGCCGTTACAAAATTCAAAATTTCCAATTGCAGTCGACTGTATTCCAATACAGTCGACTGTAATAGGCTACTGGGAGTATTGCAGTCGACTTTATTCCAGAAAATGCAGTTTTCCCTATTTTCAAAGAATGAAAAAGTTTATGCATGCAAGGGAAACCTATGAGCAAATTCTAGGTCACAGTCATCGATACGATGAACTATCTATGTCTAGTTACAAAGAAAGGAATTAAAAGCTTTGTAAAAGTCAAACGAAGTATTCCATCTTTGATGCATTCCGTTGAGTGTCTTTGATCGATTCGCTCGTCTAATTGTCCGTTTGCATGAGTATGAGATTGTACCTATTGCTTCATCAACTCAATACATGTTAGACAACATAATCATCAATGTTAGTTATCATCAAAATCAAATATAATCCTAAGTTACATAACCATATGGTTAACAATCTCGCCCTTTTGATGATGACAAACATTGATTCAAATAATATGAGATATATAAGATAACATACGCAATGAAACATGAAAATCTCAATTTCAATCATTATAAACCATAAGGGGTCATAAGAAGAATCATGATGATAAGCTCCCCCTATCTTAAGCAATATAGGCTCCCTCTATCTCAAGTAATATATGCTCATATCAAATCCAAATCCACACAAGAAAATCCACATAAGTATGAATCAACAATATTTCTCCCTTTTGACATCAATAAAAAGATCAAGGTTGTGTGTGTGTGAAAGTGATCAATATATGTATCCATCCATGGATAATCAATATAGCCAACAAGGGCATTCAAACAAGAAAACGTAAGTACTTGAATAACCATCAAAAGGTGTACCAAGCACATGTAACAAAATAGCACATAAAAGGAAGCGTAATGAATCTGATGTGGAGCAAGATAAGCGTGAATCAAAGTGCTAATTTAAAAGATCAACCCAAGTTTTAATGCAATACTACGAGTAACATCCATGACAAGTTTTTGAAATACATAATAAAGTCTAAAAACATAAGCATAAAACATTAACTATGTCATAACTCCTCAAGGACGCGACGGTGGAGGTGGTGGGTGAAATACGTCCTCCTCGGGACACTGAATACCCAAATGATCCTCCATGTTAGAAAGGCGTCGATTGAGCTGACCATGAGCAAGATCCATCTGACCGAAACCAGCATGCATCTTCTGCTGCATCATATCCAAGTGTGTAAGGATCGCCTCATATCCGGTAGCAGAAGAACTGGAAGAAGTGCCCGCCTCATGAGTACTCGACATGACCAACGAAGGTGGATCACGATCAACCCTGTCACCGGCATCTCCACGAGCATTAGCATCATCATCATCGTCATCATCCCCATCCTCATCATCATCATCATCCTCCATGTTAAGCTCAGGTAAGAATCGGCTACGATCATCTAAAAGGCCCTTCCTACGAAGGGTAGAGCAGTCTAGTACGTTGTGCTGAATCACCTCAATGTATTCATCGTGAAGAGGTATGTCAAAGGCAACAAAAATACGAGTGAGTAAGAGGCCATAAGGTATAGCTAAGGCAGGATGTGAGGCACTCATAATCATGTTTAACATGATGAGACGAGAGAGGTTAATCGGTGTACCCGAGCAAAAAAAGGTCAAGAGCTGGACATCTAAGTAAGAGACTAGTGAAAGACCGCCGGCTCTAGGAATGACGTTATGAGCTATGACATGATGGAACAGCCGAGAGAGAGGAGGAAAGTCACGAAGGTTGGGCTTGCTCGCAACCCTAACATGACGTCGATGAAGAATGTATTGAAGCTGCTCCTCGATAGAAAAAGGTCGGTCAAACCAATGTGATTGACCGACTACAGGGATCATCTCTAGTGTAAATGAGAAACTACTATCGGGGAGGTCTAGAAAAGTGGGTAGACGTGACTGACATAATGAAATACGACGACCAAAGACATAAGAGGTAAGGGTACAGGACTCACTGGAAATGCTCCAAGTCAAATTCGCATAGAATAAACGGATTGCATCAGGATAATATAGAATGGTGTTTCTATCAGTAAGACGGTCTAGATGACAATCCTGAAGATGTCTAAGCACATATATGCTAAAAACAAATGGAGTATCGAATCGCAAACCTGGAGCCAAAGGAGAAGAGAGTTGTGCAGAAAAATGATCTAAGGCCTCTCGGTTCCGATAGCGGTTGCGATCAAACTCTACCGCAATAGGCTCGGGCTCGGGTGCGGCTTGTGATCGAGACGTACTAGCACGTGCACGTTTCTCTCGTGCCATTCTCGAAACAATCTAACAAAATTGGAAAGAGAAATAAAATAAGTAAGATGTAGTGAATATATATATATATATATATATATATATATGGAGCTGATATGTTGATAGCACGGGGAAAATATGAGAAGTTGCCAATGCGATCTGGTTGTCCATCCTGAAAGAATGGACGGCCCATATCTTTTTTTTAAAATTTGTCAGTCGTCTGCGACACAGTGTAGCGGACATAAGTTTTTACCAAATTGCCCCTCCCATGTTGTCCGTTACACAATGTAGCGGACAACTTTTTGACCCTGACAACCGTCAGGCAAAAAGTCGTCTGCTACGTAGCGGACGACTTTTTGCCTGACGGTTGTCACATCAGTTCACATCCTGTTCACATGTCACATCTTGTCCCCACGACTGTCGTCCGCTACACAGTATGGCGGATCACTTGGCAGATATACCTCAAAAGTGCCCTAATTCCCATCTCTTTTCCCATTTTCATCTACTTGAGATCCACTTGCTTCCATTTTCAGCTCCCTCCAAGCTTCAAGTAACACTTGCTTCAAGCTTCACTCAAGCAAAGTAAGTTTGTGAATGGTGAAGTTTTCGTTATGGGTTGAATGATGAAGATTCCTTCTTCTTTTTTTGGATGGATATATAGATTTTTTTTGGATTTATGTTTGTTGTATTTATCAGTCTATTCATCAAACTAATTTTAATTTGTGATGTTCAAGAAATTAATTTGTTAACTTCAAAAAAGTTATTATAGTTAAATTTGAATTTTTTGAGATTATGTTTGTTGTATTTTGGCATGCTAAATTTGGATATAAATCTTAGTAATTTTAATTTGTTATGTTCGAGAAATTAATAATTGTTAAATTGGAGATACTTTTGAGATTATGTTTGGAATATTTGTCATGCTAAATTGGTCTATTCATCAAGGTAATTTTGATTTGATATGTTCAAGAAACGCCATTTGATAGGTAAGCGTAATCTATTTCTACATAGGTTTTGTTTCACAATGTTCGATTTCGTTTCAAGCTCCAACACCCCAGTAGATCCTAGTAATCCGTATCTAGGATGAACGTTTCAAACATTGGAGGAAGCCAAAGGATGTTTTCAAGCGTATTCGTTGAGGGTTAGATTTCACATTATAATAAAGACTACAAGAACAAGCAACATAACAAAAAAAATATGCTCTCGCTTATACGAGTGTCATAGGAGCATACACCCACTACAAAATGAGACACACGTCAGTAATGATGACAGTGACAATGAAATAGGATATGCGCGGAAAATACAAGACTACTTTGCGCGCACGAATTACCAGGTCAAGATGTTCGTAAGCCATAAACCCAAGCAAGATCATTGGCTTATTACTAGCTTGGAATTGACACACAATCACCCATTAGTAACCCCTTCTAAGGTGAGTCAGATGCATCAACAAAGAAGATGGGTAAGGTCGCAAGGAGCCTGATTCACACAATGACCAATGTTCTTGCTGAACAGGTTGGGGGAATTCAGAATCTAAACTTGAACACGACAAACGTTCGTAACGCGGTTCGAACCCAAAGACGAGCCGCGTATGACCTCAATGATGCTCAATCCACAATGAGCCTATTGAAGCGGATGCAGATGGAGGACCCACAGTTTACCTTCGATTATAAACTTGATAACGAGCATCGAGTTTCCACAATTTTTTGGGTTGACGGTCGTTCAAGGCTTGCTTATAAGCATTTTGGGGATGTCTTGACTTTCGACACCACATACCGTAACAAAAAGTACTCGATATCGTTCACTCTTTTCACAGGCGTCAATCATCATTACGTCTCCATCATGTTCGGGTTCGCTTTGTTAAGGGACGAGAGTGACAGTTCTTTTGTATGGTTGTTTAGGGCGTGGATGGAAGAAATGAACTTCAAAGCACCCAAAGTTATATCACCGATTAAGATTTGGCAATGAAGAAGGCTTTTGCTACCGTCTTCCCAGATACTCGACATAACTTGTGCACTTGGCACATAAGCAACAAATACCCTGAACGTCTGCATCACGTGTATGCAAAGTATCAAGACTTTAAACAAGATTTTGACAGGTGCGTTAACAAGTCGTTAATGATTGAGGATTTTGAAGAGAGGTGGGAAAAGCTTGTTGATGATTACTCATTGCAAGATCGTGAGTGGCTCCAACACCTGTATGAGCTCAAAGAGCAATGGATTGGCATTTACACGAAAAGATATTTTTCTGCGGGCATGAAAACGACGGGCATGAGTGAATCTATGAATGCCTGGTTCGATGGTTATATGGGTACAACTACCAATTTGAAGAGTTTCGTCACGTCTGCCCAAAAACCGGTTGCCTCGTTATTCATAAAAGAAAGGACTACAGACTTTGCAAGCATATACAAACAAAGAAGAAGGTTGCTTGAGACCCCGCTGGAGCTGAACGGTTCAAAAGTCTATACGAAGGAGATATTCATGCAAAACCAAGTAGAGCTGCAAAAATCAGGACGATACAGTATAAACAAGGTGGCAGAAAAGTCTACACGTGAGTTCAAGGTTTATTCGCTGATGAATGACCTCGTCCCTGAGAAGATGCGCAGAATGTATACGGTGAGCCATGACACATTGACAAATTCCGAGACATGTGTTTGCAAGAAGTTTGAGTTTCATTGCATCATGTTTAGACACATTCTGTGCTTTTTCACCCAGAAGAATATCAAGGCAATCCCCGATAAATACGTCATGCCTCGGTGCACGAAGGTTACAAACAGGTTGCACGGTACCATTGCCTTTCCGGAGCATCCGTATACTGACTTTGAAGAATCAGAGACGTTGCGGTATAATCATCTGGTGACAATGTTTACCCGTTTATCCGTAAAGGGTGCTGCTACAATGACCGGGTATAAACATCTCCTCGAGATAGCGGAGCAACAAGAGCCCATCATCGATCAATTTAAAGTAGCTTCAATCAGCAATGGGGTTGACACTGAGCCTACACAAGGATCAGAAGATGATGAGCCGGTTGAGGAAGAGGACAATGATATCCGTCCTTTGGATCCAATTATATCGCAAACGAAAGGCCGCAAGAGATCGGCTGGCAACCTCTGCAGGCAGTCAAAATGGTGCATTGCGCGATCTGGCAGCTGCCACTCCGCAACCTCAAAGTGGATCAGGGGTGTGCGATGCAACCCAGAGAGCGTGGAGATGAACGACTCTGCCACCCGTCGCTCCAAACGCTTGTACGGTGCCCAACGCATTTGGCCCGGAGATAGCGAGTTGAGCTCCCCTCGATAGAGCGTAACGTTGTGATGGGGATCATCTCTTCGCGAGTAGTGGCTCAGCCTTCGGCTGTACTCCCAAGCGCACAACCGAGGCCACACTTTATCGGTTCCGTCCCTATGGTTAGGTGCACCGGTAGAAATTTGTTCATAAGACCACACTTGAGAACAAAGACAAATTATATATAGTATCGTCAAAATTTATTGCACCGACTTATAAAAAAATATTGATAACGTAATCAAGATTTATATGATATACTTGCAACAGCGAGAGACATGCACATATAGCTTTGGATTCGGGCCTCGTTGCCTTGTGCAATACTCGGTACAGGTACGCAAGAGTTGATGCACCCCATGCATACTCCCCCTCCCCAACCTCTTGCAGGTTACCCAACAACGGTAAATATTTGACGCTGACTGTATTCTTCGACGTCGTTGGGAATAGAATTCCCCCATCACCCATAAGAGGAAAGCATGTGTGTACAGCACAAGCATCCCATTCGTGTAGTTTTCCGGCAGAACCCTGTAGGTATCTAGCAACTACTTCAGTTTTATCCCACCAGTGCTAAATTGATCTTCAGGTATGAAAGTAAAGAAGTCCCTAGCGGCTCTTTTATTCGTTGCTTTCGACGGAGGAGCAATTAGTTGTCACCCCGTCACCGGTGACTCTAAGATAAACCTTACATCTTCTAGGGTAATTGCCATCTCTCCAATTTGTTTTACTTCTCCACCTCTCAACAAGGGAACCTATTAAGTTCCGGTCA